>VXBJ01007133.1:233822-247085 GCA_013400055.1 Nycticryphes semicollaris
GCTCATGGTCTTCTAGCTGTCTACCAGGACCCCCAGGTCCCTTTCCCCTGCGCTGCTCTCCAACAAGTCAGTTCCCAATCTATACTGGTACCTGGGGTTGTTCTTGCCCAGATGCAAGGCTCTACACTTGCCCTTGTTATATTTCATTGAATTTCTCCCTGCCCAACTCTCCAGCCTGTCCAGGTCTCGCTGGATGGCAGCACGGCCATCTGGCATGTCAGCCACTCCTCCCAGTTTGGTGGCATCAGCAAACTTGCTGATAGTGTACTCTATTCTTTCATCCAAGTTGTTGATTAATATATTGAATAGTATTGGTCCCAGTACCAATCCTTGAGAGATTCCACTAGGTACAGGCCTCCAACTAGACTCTGTCCCATTGACCACAACTCTCTGACTTCTATCCTTCAGCCTGTTCACAATCCACCTCACTACTCGATCATCCAGGCCACACTTCCTCAGTTTAGCTGCAAGGATACTGTGGGAGACGGTGTCAAATGTTTCTGTTTATTTGTTTTCTTCTGTTTTTAAGTCTCAAAGTAGGTCTTTATAATTTTAAAGTACTAACTTTAACTTGTAATTCAGACAGATGTTATCACCTCACATTTTACTGGGTGATTTTTGCAGATAAAACTATTTTTTTTAAGACAATGCAGTTGATAAGTGCATAAGCTAATAAAATAAGTTTTAAGTCATTGTTCCATTCAGTTTAATTCTTGTTGATTGCCTTTCTCTGTCTTGGGAAAAAAGTTGCTAATTTAAGTCATGGCAGTAATGCTATAGCCTACATATTGTAGAAAAAACGCAAAAAACCCCAAACATTAGATATAATGCTTTCTTCTTCCCCTAAATTTTGTTGTTAAATTATTATTTCTTAGTTGGTAAGTTTCCCTGCACAATTACCTGATTAACCTTGGTTGTGACTGATCAAGGACTATTTTAAATAAAATCGATTGTTTACTCAAAGACCATGACTTCTAATTGACTCTCTTGTTAAGTGCTCTGTTAACAGTTATTATCTGAGTAACTAATGGGCTTTGCTTGGTATTAATCTTTATGGTGATTTATTGGACACTCATGGTGTGATGCACTTAGCTACTCTTAGTTTTTCCCTTCTTCACTTTATACGTTGAGGACAGGGTACTTTCATTAATAAATTAATTAAATATTGTGACATTTGAAATATGTTTCTTTATCCTCTTATATGTGATTATATGTGATTCCCTTTTGTTTCAAAATGCTGATTTTATATGTTGATTCTTTTTTTTTTTATTTAACATGCTTGCTTGAAATTATATTTTGCCAGCCCAAAACTTCATGCATTTTGTGAGACTAGAGACATATCCTGAGAACTCTTAAAAGGAAAAAAAAAAATCTCATATGTGCTGAATGATATAAAACCAAAAATGTGATGAGTATGTGAAAGTTCAAAGACATGGTGGTGGATGTGTTGTATATCTTTTGCAAGGTGTACCTGCTTCACTAACATTCCCCAAATAGTGAAAAAGATGGATCGAAATTCTTAGGCATCTCTAGACTAGTTAGTGACAAAACTGAGATGCTTTAAAAGTAAAAGGAGTTGTACTAAGCATCATTGTCTTAGTAGTGATAAAAAGGAAACCATATCAGGCGGAGCCTTAACTGAGCAGTTGCACAGAATTTATTACAATATAATTGTTAAACACTCTTGAATTTTCACCAGACACTCATCTTAATGCCAACTTATAAGCAGTGTATTCAGTAATATAAAAGATATTACTGCAATCATGTTTATTCTTTAGTGGTCAACCTGATACAACAGTGTCAGATGAAAAATCTATGAAAACAGTGTCTGAAAACTTTTTCATTCACAAATGGTAAAAATTTCAAGTTAAACTTCCTTAACTACCAGCAGAACCCTTGTGATACTTGGCAATTATCATAGCATCAGTGATTTATGAAATCCCTATTAAGTGAAAATAATTTTATCTTGTTCAGTCTAAGCAGATGATGAAGATGACTGAGGGGGGAAAAGTCAATGGCTTTCCTCAGATACTGGAAAGGATTATAACGGGTGATGCTATTAGACTTAGACAGTTAAAATAACTTTTCAATATACTGAGCATGACAAAAGAAGGGACTGTTTTAATATCAAATCTGACTACTGCTAGCAAAAGTTCAAATGTATTAGTATTCATCAGTGTCCTGTCATCTTGGCTTTTCTTCATCTTCAGTTTTGTGAATGATGCTCTGAGTGGAGATTGAATTGTAATACATATTTATATGCAAACCCAGTGCAGGTGGTGATGTGAGTATGTTCACCTTCCAGAGTTGTAAACTGACTATATGTTATAGTTTAGAAAGCAACTTTGCGATAAAAGTGCCTAAGTGATTTAACGGCTTTCAAAAACAGAACTGGAATTTTAAGGCCTTCAGCAATGGGAATGAGTGCTACAAGGTTTCTGTATTTAGGGTTTTTTTAATGAAAGTTTCTAAGTCATCCAGAAGCTAAAATACCAGTGTTACAGGATTTTAAGATTCTCAGATGTGCATTTCTTTGAAAAGAGTGTGACTTGTGTACATGTGAAAACGTTCTCTTTACACTTAGTTATACGTAACCAACAGCAGAGAATGGGAATGGGATCTGAGCCAGGACAGTCTTGTTTTATTTTGATACCAATCTCTTTATTTCTACCCAATGACCCTAAGCTCTGCACCAAACAGGTTGCTGGATACTCTTCTTCCATCACTGTTTCACTCATCACTGTTTTGCTGTACTGTGATTTCATATTAAAAAAAAAGATTGTTGCTATTTTTACATGAACCTTCACAAAGTGAAAAGTGCTCATGAAAGATTTTTTTTCTTAACAGATGTAGTAAAATGTGGAGATGCCGTGAACCACAAAGCACAAAAGGAATATTTCCTTTTAACATAGCAAAATCAATCAAACTCTCAGGCGAGCTGAGTCACTCAGAGTAAAAGTTATTCTTGTCAGTTTATATTTGTCTATATGTAGCATTCTCAGTCTTATGAATCAATCATCTTACTAACTTGAGAGCTTATAAAACCCTTATACTGCTACAGGTCCATCTGTTTTTTACATAGATCCATGTAAAATAGCCCAAATATGCAAGAAATACTTTGCTTAAGATCAGAGCACTCACAACAGCAAAGGGTAAGGGTGGAGAAGAGAGTACTCAGCAATAAGCAAAGTGTGAGTAACAACAGGATTCAGGGTCACACCTCATGGACACACAAAATTTCCCCTCCCTTGGACTACCCAGCCTTACTCTCCCATGCCTTTACATTCTGCCTCCAAATACTTCTGTGCTACATGGTGATGCCCCTGTTGCTTGGCTTCAGGTTACTTCATGAGGTTGACCCTTTCTCTTCTCCCAAGGAGTCCAGTTTCCCTATGGGATTCTCAAGAAAAAAACCCCTTTCTTTCGCCTGCCTGAAACTCCTTCCCTCTCAACTCCACATTCTTTTCTGGTAGATTTCCCTTCCCACTGCCATCTTTCTCCTTTACAGTGATCCTAAGTTTACAGGACATAAAGAGTACTTTCCAGGAAAGCATAGGAATAGCACTTAGCTCCATGTACTCACAGCATATGTGCTAAAAATCAACTGTCAACACTAAATTACAATGACAAGTGTTCATATTGAAGCCATTTCCAGGAGCATCTTTCAGCAGCAGAAGGTGACTGGAATACAAAAGCAGAGCCTGGCCAGTTATTGACAGCTGTTCTGTGACAGATTTGCCCGCTGGAGGTGATGATCTCACCCAGTGATTCAGGAGATCCCTTCTACTCCTGCATTGCCTCCCATTCTTCATCCTTTTGACTTTCTTTCTCCTTTGAGTTCATACATTCGTCAGGTGAATTCTGTGTCTTCTTATAGTCTCTAAAACCCCAAGTACCATTTAGTACTGTATAAACAAGAATGATAGTCACTTATGGACTACATTAAATACAGTGTAAACTTATGTTAACTCTTGTCTTCCTTTTCTTAATAGTAATATAGTTGCAAGGTAATTGCAAGAAATAAGGGATAACATAGTTTGTGCTTTATGTTACTGGAGGCAGAATAAAGATATTTTTCTTCACATAGTTTTGAAAAACTAATGGAAGCAACTTTGAAATTAACTGCAATAACCATGAAAGTACCATCTGGTGTGTTGAGTGTACTGTTAGATAATGGACGTTCTACAGGGTATATGCAAAAGAATAAGACAGCATAAGATGTTAAATAGAATTTGACATAGGTAAAGCTAAAAATAATAATAAAAATGCCCTCACTATTGAAAACACAACAGACAAGTGATAAAAATTAAAATAGTCCATAGGAAGCTAGTTGCAAAAAGACTATTAAATAATAGATGTCTATAGAAATTTTGATTTTGACAAGAAACTTGATGAGTTTTTTAGAGATTGTTGTAATATACAAAAAGTAATATCCCAAATAAATTGAAAGAACAGAAGAAACTACAACTGTGCTCTTCCTATTATAAAGACATCTATTGTTTTATGATCTTATTAAAAAACACATCTCTCCACTGACTGATGTGCTCTCCAGGTCTAATTTCTGGAAAGGGTTTGCATTATCTTTTTTTCTGTAATGGCCAATGAGCAGATCTAGTCTAATCCTCTGTGATAATCAGATTCTCACAGCAAAGAGTTTATCCAGTTGTTCTGTCAGTGTCTGTCTTAAGAGAAGGGAACCTTTCCTAGAGAAGCACATTTTGAGACAAGTGGGTATTTTCATTTCTTTTTTTTTTTTTTTCTTTCAGAACTCAGAGATGAGTTTGTATATTCCTCATTCTCCTCTTCTTTATCTTTTTAATTTATCTCTTAAAAAAATCTCAGTTTCAGTATTGAAATGTGGTTAATGCAGAAACCAGTGTATTTTTTCCAGAGCACTGCAAATACACATTTTTAAAACAGTTATCATTGCCCATAATCACAGCTCCTTGTTCAGTGGGGCTAAACTCAACGCTTTAAACCATGAGATTTACCTTCTTATGATCACCTCTGTGGAAAAACAAATTAACAATGACTTTAGGAATGCATTGACTTAGATGCTCATGCCCAACGAGATAATCTTCTTATCCTGTATGAAGACAACAGGTAATTAGAAATTCAGCAACACTAATGTTTTTTGCTATCTAATCTCCTCCCGTTGCTTACCAGCTCCTGAAAAATTATGTAATCTACTGCTTCCACTATAATTTGGCTTATATTGAATGCTATGACATGTCCAACTCTTTGCTCAAGGGGGTTTCTTTACTACATTTTTTATATTCTCTCATGTTTACTTACTGTTCAGCTTCAGTGATAGTAGCAAAATTTTGCAATATGTCAAATTATAACCCTTCTCTCAAAAAGGTAGACATTAAAAAGATTGGTTATAACAACAAATTTCTTGAGCCAATGATCTTTTTGGAGTTTTTATGTGGTGATGCTGGAAATTAAATTAACAGACTTTACAAAGAAGTAGAACTGGATAACAGTTTTCACAAAAGGAAGACCTGCTTTGCAGTAGATAACACAAGGAGTAGAAGAAATCATGCAAAAACATAGGGCTGTGCATGGCAGAGTGGAATAGCTAGAACAGAACCAAAGGTATTCAAGTCTTAATATTCACCCTGCTGAAAGAATAACCTGTGAAACACAGATGTTCAGTATCTTACACTTTTTACTGTCTTGTTAATCCAAAAGATGATAGTACTTTACGTCAATCACTTCAGGAGCTCAAGGGATAAAACTGTGTCAGAAATCAAGAACTTTCAAATTGGCTGGTGAACTCTGTGAATACTAATTTTATATAATAAACTATGTTTGTAATTTTTTGGGGGGAAATCTCAATATTTACATTTATACAAATTTTTGTGACTAACATTTATGTAGTATATGAAATATAAACTTGGAACCATCAGGCTACTAAAGAAATCAAAGAATATTTCAATCTTCTTTCTATGCTTGGGAAATACATTTTAATGCATGTCGGAGACACAGATACCCTTGAGACTTCATGTGATGACATCCTAAAATTATATGTACCGTATCCACACTGCCATACTGAGCCCTTGAACTGGTTATTTTTTCAGCTTTTTCTGCACCCTCTTCAAATTGTTTGAGAAGGATCTGTTGGTAACCATCTGTTATATTGATCTTATCAGCACAGTGTACACAAGGAAGACTAATTCTTTCCTAATTTCCCTAATTCTTTCCACCCTATTTGTGCAGGTCATTAATTACAGGTTTGCACTGGAAACTCCATGATCTCCAAACTCTTTCATTGGCCAGTCTGGCCCAAAACATGACAGTTTTCTTTCCAGAAAAACAGCCTTCTATTTCTTCCTTGTGCCTGTGCTCAAGATTTTCTCTCACTTATCCTTAGCCTTCTAAAATTTACTTTTCTTGCCTAAGTCACTCTGGTTCCTTGGTCTGTGAATGAACAGAGATGGTTACCTACAGAAGTTGATTGATCCAATGCTAAGGTACATGAATTGACAGTCTGATGGCGTCTCTGACTGCAAACTATAACACAGCTCACAAACATGCATTTGAGGCAGTTAGTGATAGCTAAGATTACTTACTTTTCAGGGAAAAGCCAGAATTAAGCAGTTTTGCATTTTCCTCTATTCAGTGAATTTTTTTGAATTAGTTCAACTTCCCAGCAACCTCACAAACTAGTATAGGCAGAGCACTACCTTTTCCATCACCTGCAAAACAATGAGAGTAGAAGACAGCATAAGTATATAGCATTTAGATACTAGTACAAAGTTCCAGTGCAAAGGACTGTAGGAAAATCATTGTGTAATAGTGGATATAAATTATTTCTGAGCTTAAAAAATCAATTTGAAAATTCTTTTGAGAAAACAGTTTCATATGTCAAGTCTGAAAAATTTATTCAGAGCTAGATTCAGTACCCAATGATTTCCCCTTGGTGAACAGTAGAGGGAGTGGGAGAGGAGTTGAGTGAATGGTCTAAGATAAAGTCAAATCTCACCTAAAACTACACAGCAGTACAGCAGAACTCAAATTTGCTTTACAGTTCAGTGAGTGTCAGTAATGCTCTGGTATGTTTTGCATACCTCCATATATACCTGAGATAGCTGAAAAAAGTAAAAATTCAATGGAAAAATATATTATTTCTGAAACAAAAAACCTGAAAAATATGGAAAATTAGATTTGTGGGTTTGCTGTTAAGTTTGGTTCTCATTTACCTCTACAATAAATTTACAAATTTATTGAGGCCTACCTATCAGTCACAGTTTTTTGTTCTTTTACTCCAAAGATTGCTGTGTTATCTCTGTAGCAGAGATAGTGTTAAAGGCCTCAAACATCCTGAATTGCAGTATGCATTTTAATCTCTTTGATGTGTGGGCAGATCTGTGGCCAGACAACTGAGAGCATTTCTTTGAATTTAGTCAGCTGAACACAAAGCAGAGATGCAAGTTTAGCAATTATTCAAACTTTAAATAATGAACAAATGATAGCAATATTCATGGACTACTAAAATGTGTAATGTGTAAAAGAATAACAGCAAGAAATAATACAGATCCTTTTAAACAAACCCCAAAGAACCCTAAGCAGAAAGGTTTGTTTCCAAGTGTGAAGCATAAACATTTTTAATCTAAAAATTGCCAAATAGTGGCAGGTTAGAGAAGTTTCCCAGAGCTTAATAGTTATCTGCCTTAATATCAAATCAGGGATGGGAATTCCTGCTAGTTTCTGTGGTCATCAGATTTTATGATCATAGCTGTTAGCTATGACTGTTTTATTACTAAAGTAAGAAAGAACAATTTTAAATAAGTAAAGCAACAAGTAGCTCAACAAAAATGAACTAGAAGTCAGATAAAAAAGAAGATATTCAAAAGTCATCTGGACATGGTCCTAGGCAACTGCTTCTAGATGGATCTGGTTGAGCAAGGAGTGTTGGACAAGATGACTTCCAGAGGTCCCTCCCAACCTCAACAATTCTGTGATACTGTGAAGTGCAATTAACCAGTATTATCTTGATGGAGAAGTCAGAAATAAATGAATGGAAGTAAGCAAGTATGACTCCAATTTCCCCTCATAGGTTCTGAAAGTGTTCTAAAAGTGACTTATAGGCATTAATATCAGAAGGAGATGACAGATGCTGAAATGCATCCAGTCAATTATCTGCTCCCTTTCCTTTTGTTCCTGTTGAACTCTCATATTTTGAGAGATCAGTTCAAGCTTTTGTGCTCCCTTGAAAATTTAAATGGACAGCTAAAGACGGCATAACTTTTGAAATTTCTTTTTGGTCATCTTCTTTGATATGCAGTTCTTCAGAGTCCTTCCTGGATGAGATATTAAACACTTCAGTGAAATCCTATCTAAAACTTGATCTCCATTGTTATATTTAAAAATCTCTTTCATAAAACATATCCACACCCATGCACACACAATAGCATAAATTGAAATGTATGCATAAACAAATAAACAAATATTATTAATATAATGCTTATTTTTTCAGTTTTTGTTTGCTTGTTTCCACTACTCAGTGAATTGCCTCTAGGAGCAAGCTCCTGTCTTTTATCTGTAAAATGGCAAGCTTAAAATAGACAAAAAATGATAAAAGGTTTGTAGCTCTAGAAAATACTTTCTCCCTTAAAGCCTGAGTATGTTATCTAAAATAGATTTCATATAATTCAGCTTCACATTCTGTTGAAATGCAAATCCATAAGTATATGTATAAAGAGAACTGAGATGCTTGAATGACAATTCACAGTGAGAATTTGTTCTCTGTAAGTCTGATGTATATAACGCACATACTTGCTGAGCTAAAACCACCCTTCATTTCTCAAATGAATATCTAAGATATCTTTAGCTCAGTGAAAGAGTTTCTAATCAACGCAAGTCAATACACCATCTGATTTTCTTCTTCTCTCTTTCCCCATGTCATAAGCACAGCTCTCTGCTGCTTAAGACTCTTTGAAGAGTGTATTCAATTACTTGAATACCCTTCTTTCATCTGTAGGCTCAGTAAAATATTTTTATATCCATGTATGCAGGGCCTTTGATTTAGCCTCGTCTGTCACCATGTAATACTCTCTGGTCTACTAAGTGGGGCAGGTGACATTTTGGACGACTGGGGAAATTCTGACCAGAACCTAGGGACTGTAAACAATTATAAACAATAAAAAATCCTGTCCAAGGAGGAAGACAAGTCATCATCTATCTGAGGAAGAAAGAGCACTAAGGGGCCCCTTTCTCTTTGCCTAAAAGGAAGGTCATGCTAGGCTCAACACAGCTCACAAGCAAAGGAGGAGCTTGTTTTTATGCAGTTATGAAACATCTTAACTAGCTAAATAGACTATTTTGCAACTGGGAAATTATAATAGGTGATTCACAGAATTTAAAGGACTACACAAAATTATGTAGAAGATAAGGTGGAAGATGAAAAGAGCTGGAATGGAAAGGAACAGATTGGGAAGAAAGCAGAAAGAAAGTATATGTAAACAGGCAGGAAAAGAGGAAAAGAAGGCTGCAGAAGGCAACTGCTCTTTGTTTCTTTTCACATTTGCTATGTTTAATACTTTTTTTTCTCCCAGTATATTCTTTACCAAAATTCTAATTAGAAGGAAGTCTTCTAGTCACTCTTGGGTCTGCTAATTTTTCTTTCAAAAAAAGATTAACTTTCACACAAGTCAATACATAAATCATGGATTTATTGGGAAAATAGTTTGGTAGGAGAAAAAGTCATTTAGGGTGTTACACTATTGCATTAACAGTTGAAAATTTTTACAGGATTTCAGACTGTGTCTTTTTAATTTAACACATTTGTTTTCTTTTTTTTTTTTTTTCCTAAAAGAAACAAAGGCCTAGAAGCCTTTAAACAATCAAAACTATTTACATACATAAGGTTCCTCATTATTTATTTGAAAATTGTAAATAGTTTAATATACATGAGAGGAAAGCCATATCCTCAATTCTAAACTCAGAGTAATTAACTGTACACCAACATAACATCGTTATCATATTAATATCTGTTTATGCTGGATCTTGGATCTGAAAAAGACAAGATTATTTTTCAGGCATTATTATGCATTATCTATTATAATATTTCACATGATTTTGTCTCTAACTATGCTTGTAATAGTTATTCTGTATTCTTTAATTTCAGCTCTTTGCCTCTGACATTTACTTTGATTTTTTTAAAAAGTATTTAATTAATCTTTAATTCAGAAGAGAATTGTGCAGCACACGGCAGACCTTTAGTTTCCAGAATAGCTCTTGTTTTTTTCTATGCTGCTTCATAAAACAAACTGCTCCCTGCAATCTGTAAAACAATAAACAGAATTATTATATCTTAGCCTATTTATCCTCTACTGCCCTCCTGAATACCATTTTCTAAATCAGGCAGTGGAGGGAATTACCAAGGTAATGACAAGGTAATAGAAGACAATTATTTTGAAGAGATTAAAAAAAAGGGAGAATATAGATTAAGGTTAAATGAAATGAGAATTGTATTTATGATATGACTTAATTTTAAACCAACTCCCTTTAACCTTAATTTAACAAATGTGCATGAAAAATAAATACTGGTTGTAAATTATATTAATTGTTTAGAAGAGCATTACTTGTTCAAGTACAAGTGTGCTGGTACACTGTTGGTACAACTGTACAAGCTAACTGTGCTGGTAATGTTTTCTGATATCATCAGTAGAGCATAAGGCCTGAAAAAGGACTAAAAGAGGTTAAATATCCCAGAAAAAAAAAACAAAACAATGTAAAGCATTTTCCTGTAAAATGTTTCTTAATGCCTAAATTTTTGTTCACCATATTTTGGCTATTTAAAGAGCTTGAGAGATTTACCTTTCATTTTCTTGATTAATTCAATGCTGTCTACACTGACAGGAACACCATCCTCTTATACCTCCTTAATCTGTGGTTTTGATATCAACTCATCTTCTCCAGGGGTACTTGCCACACATCTCATGATCTCACACACCCATTCCCCTTTCACACACTTATTCTTGGGGTCTTACTAGAGCATTTATAAATGTATAAAATGGTCACCTATTAAATGAGAACCTGACCTTGAGCTGTCTGAAAGAAAAATGTGTGCATGTGAGCTGACCTGTGAACTCCAGCATGTCAAACGAAAATTGCCCATTCATTCAGTATAAGCTGAGTTCCTGCTGGGGTAGGCTGATGAGAAACCTTCCAGATAACAATACTTTGATGGCTTTTAAGAACTTCAGCATGTAGTAAGGCTACTGCTCTTTAAAAGGCATAGGACAAATAAAGCAGAGCAGAACCAACAGGATATGGTTGAAGTGTTGAAGGTTGAGGGCAGCCTTGGTTGCAGCAATCATGAGGTGGTGGAGGTCAGGATCTCATGTGACCGGAACAGAATACTGAGCAGAATTGCAACCCTGGACTTCAGTAGGGCCAACTTTGGCCTTTTCAAGTAATTGCTAGAGGAAATCCCATAGGATAGGGTGCTTGAAGGTATAGGGGCCCAACACAGTTGGTTAGCATTCAAGAACTGCTTCTTCCAAGCTCAAGATCAGCGTATCCAACAGCTAGGAAGTCAAGAAGGGATACAAAAGGATACAGCATGGTTTTGCAACATTTACGTAAAGTTCTGGCTAAATTGCAGTAGAGCTTGTTTTCTGCCTGTCTACATTTTTACAGAAGTCTCAGGGGGACACGATGCTTATAATTTTCCATCTTGAACATTTCAGTGTTTTTAAGTGTTGCTAATTTCCACCCTAGAGTTGTCAAGACTTCATTGATGGGAAAGTGATCCCGGCAAATACATTTTTTAATTAGTTTGTAGAATTTACTGATACGTTTTCCAGGAATATACTATATAATTGTCAGTTGTTATTATTGCCCTATCTGAGTTCAGACACAAACATATTTATCATAGATATTTTAGAGATGCCTTTGGAAACCCAGAAGAGAAGTCATAATACTTCTCTTATCATCAGAAATAATAACCTCATCCTTTTTATTCAGCACTTTGACTTGTTATTTGGTTTTAAAGCAAAGAGTATATTCTAGACATAGGGAAACCTGATGAGCTTTTACAAGCAAAATTTCACTACTGTATCTCACCATTCCCTTAACATATTTAACACATGTAACAAGAAAATCTTTTTAAGCCTCAACACCATTTCAGTATTAAAATTGTTTTAAACATTAAATTATTTACAAAGTAAAAAGAAAATTATAGACATAATATTTACTTGATAACTAAAACTGATTCTAAATTCATATATTCCTGTCATGTCCATCTCCATGATTCTGGAGCACTATTTGAGCTATCTATGGGTTTAGAGAAGCTATCATATGCTTTAGAGAAGATAAAGGTCATTCCTTTACTAACTGTAAACCTGTATATAAAATAGTCTCCTGATTACTTTAATAAGCACTGTTTTAACATAGCCTCCTGATTACTTTAATAAGCACTGTTTTAACAGTCTTACATACTTTTTGGTGAAGTGTGAAAAGAAGTAGAATTTCATTATTTCATTCCTTGGTTCTTAAGGGAAAGACACATTTTAAGATGCATGACCTATATGAAAATACCAAAACGTTATTTTAGGTACATAAATGCCATGTGTTAATGTCCATATTCAATTTCGTGGAGTTTCTACTCAGAAGTCCCCCTTAGGTGTGTAAAAAATGATGGTGAGAGCCCAGAGAACACCTAGGACTCTGAAGAAGTGTGTGATGCCTCTCTGTGTAGGCCTAAGGGAAATGACAGATCTAGATACGCCTAGTGACATAGTCTATATGTTCACCATTCCTCTTTTTCCCCACATTGCCCACAGAATTCTTGTTCAAAGATAATTATTCTGGGATAAAGTCGTGGACTCATGGGAGTCTTCTGTGTTCTCTATTTCAAACAAGATCGAACTCAGCGAAGTCTTGTTGCCTTTGCTATGCAGGATGTCAGATAAGATGATCACAATGGCCCCTACAGGCCATCTAATGATTGTGCTAGTATTAAAGCATAGAACATTTTTTCATTTTATATTCTGCTGAGGATGCAAAGTTCATAGTAGAGGCAGTTCTGAGATAACAACCTTTGTTCTTTTTAATAAGCATAGTGTGGCTCAGTTCTGGGGCCGGTCTTGTTCAATATCTTTATCGATGATCTGGACAGGGGGATTGAATGCACCCTCAGTAAGTTTGCAGATGACACCAAACTAGGTGGGAGCGTTGATCTGCTTGAGGGTCGGAAGGCTTTACAGAGGGATCTGGACAGGTTGGATCAATGGGCCAAGGCCAATGGGATGA
>VXBJ01007133.1:247473-347637 GCA_013400055.1 Nycticryphes semicollaris
TTTGTTTTTGTGTGGGGGTTTTTTTGTTGTGTTTTTGGTGGTTTTTTTTGTTGTTGTTGTTTTTTCATGTGGTTGGACTCGATGATCTCAAAGGTCCCTTCCAACCACTAAGATTCTGTGATTCTGTGATTCTGTAAATTCATTGCTTTGCCATAGGTACTGCTCTTTACGGTTTAGTTTCACAAAAGCCTATTACATGTGCCGGTTTATTGATAATTCTTCCTAAACCTACTTTTCTTACTTGCTCATTCAAACTATGATGCTCAGATATTGACCAGCATTAAAATAGGTGGGAACAAACCATGTTGTATGGAGTTTTAATTACACAAGGCATTGATGATCTTCTTTTAATGTTTCAAATGATTCTGAAAAGTCCGTCTTTCTGTTTGGTATTTAGAAAAGCTCCAGAACCTTTCTGAGGGCCTTGTTATAAATATCATATCAGATAAAGTCAACGTCAGATATTTTAGGTACATTATTGAGGACATACCAGATAGTATCTATTTTAAACTGCCAGGAAATAACTCAATTTGAAGAGGCTTTATTTATTTATAGAAGGTCACATCATAACTCTGTTGAAATCAGTGTGATTTTTTTTTTTTTACTGCTGTAAGCTTAATAGAAATAAATGGATAGAAAACATTTCTTGATTTTGTGAGAGTATTTTTAGAAAATTAAAAGAAAAGCATTGTGATAATATATTAGTAATGTCTAGTCTGAAACGCTCCTATAAGTCATAAATGCTTATAGAACTGGTACAAATGTAAAAGTCTGATTTGTGGTTTTGACTGGATTTGAAGTAGAAATATATTTTGAAATGTCGAGTTCTTGTAAGCAACATATTCTGGAGATTACTCAATGAGTATGGCTGCTGTATTGCCCAGGTCTACCAAAACAGAAGTTTGGGGAAAACTTTAAAGAGTCTAGTCCTTCCTAACTCCTCCCCTGACTTTGAGATGAATTTGCCCTGGGGATTGCTATGAAAAATAACGCACATGGGAAATTTCATCAACACACAGGAAATATGCCATAGAAGAGAATTAGCTGAAAACCATTCATACCAACATTGGCTCTGAAACACTACACAGAAGACAATAAATAGCCCTAACGAAATAAGATCTTGAACCCTAAATAAACTGCTTCACACCTTGTCAGGGAATGGGCACTAGCTGGTTTTTTAAATTCCAGGGCTTTCCTATTTGCTCCTGAACAGTGATTGCTCATATACTTTCTCTGGCAGTGAAACAGAAATAGTGTCCTCCATTTCTGCACTAGTTTATACTGGTCTGGTAATGACTCTTCTCTAACTTCATGGAATAATGTAGCTTCCTCATCAGCAGTCAATATTAATCATCCAACACTGACCACTTCTCTAAGAGTAATAAATGTGATCACAACCAGAAAGGGTGGCTGCTTTGGGAACACAGCCAGTTGCCTCCTTTAATTATTACCACCTTATACTTTTATCAGCACAGCCAAGATGCTCTCCATCTCTGCCTTGCTCTCTCCAGTGGTACCTAGTATTCTTCATTTCACTTGGTCCTCCTCTTTGAATTTTGTAATTTCTTATTAGTCACTGCACCTTGCTTGCTAGCTTGTGACTTTGGGGTGGAAAGAAAGAGCATTCTATTTCCTGCAAATGCATTTTTATCCCTTGTAAAGAAACTTCTTGTTTATGCCATTACCTAGGTAGTATTTCAGCCTGGGGCTCTAGCAAACATTTTCTAGGTGATGTGTTGCTGCACTTATTGTGAATAATTAATTGATAATCTGCCTTATGTTGTTAGTATTGAAACACATATTTCCCCAGTCTTTCCATTCATTTTTCCACTTGCTTTTCCGTTCTTCCTTCTTCCTTCCCTCCTTTCTTCCTTTACTTTTTTTCCTGCCACCTTTCTGCCATCCTCCCTCCCTCCCTTTACTCAACCCTATCTGCCTCCTATTCTCCTTTTTTAATTATGTTACCTCACAGTGACTCATGGCAAGAAAGCTAAGCAATGACAACTCAACATGATGCTTGCAACTGGTCATTATACAGTTAGCGACTATCCTCTAGCTTCAACATGTGATCATAAACATAGGATCTCAAAAAATCTGTTTTGGCAGTTCTGTTTCTTGCTGAAAAATTATTTCATGTGCCATTAGGTTGAATTCTGTCCCTTTTTATGTGCACCAAATCTAGTCAAAACAATCTATTTGGCTCATGCTCAAATCAGTATATTTTGTTCCTAAATGCTGTTTCAGCAGCAAGGAAAAGCAGACTTTGAAACTTGTAGAAAGCACATTTTCTCAGATAGCCAACCTGAATATTCAAACTGTAATGTTACTTGAGAGCGTTTCCTCAGCCAGTTCAATGGAAAGGAAGACAAGAGAGCCATCAACAAATAAGTAAGGACAAAAAATACTCACACTATATTCAAACTAAACTATGCAAATATCCTTCTATAATGGTGCTGCTGAAAGTGATAAGACTTTCAGTAACAACAAGCTACTTAGATTAACTCTTACTGCGTTCTGGTTGGAATAGCAACCATGTCACAGGAACAGTTTCCTTTGTTTAGGTGACATAAATTTATGAATAAATGTGTAAATAACTAATAAATACATGTTTAGGTGAAATGAATGGTAACAGTCAAAAAGAGTCCAGATTTGGAAAATATAATTTAAGCTTTTAGGAAAATAGTGTAAAAAATTAGAAATTTAATTTTTTGGGGTGCCTTACTTCAGCACAATAAAACACCTGCTAGCCTAACAGCTGTTGGAGATCACATGTATGTACATAGTATTCGCCGTGTACTCCAAGCAGAATGGACACACATGCACATGAAACTTCTTTAAAACAGAAAAAAAAATTGCACATATCTTTTTCTTATCCTGTGCCAGATGGACCTTCTGTGGGGCAATTCAACTCATCTGGCAGAGATGTCTTAATTTTTTAACTGGATTACATGTTGCAGGTTCAGGGAGTTGAACTGACGCAGAACAGTACCTAGTGAGTACCAGATATACTGCTTCAGGAAAAGTAAAACCATGCAGATGTGGCTATGCAAACGAAGAGTATGATAAGGGAAGAGGAATGTGAGGCCTCTTTTTCTTCACAGTGATTAATTGCTAAATGGCCTCAGGCATCTTTCTTAATTTCAACATCACACTTAACAGGGCATACTTTACCTTACAATGTCACTATGTATAAAAAAAGGGAAGAGTGATAACTTTACAGAATGGTTTATAAAATATTTAGAGAAAGTGATGTGAATTTTTTCTTATGATGTAGAACAAACACCTAGCATCTTAGAATCTCCTATTTAATCTATTTTTTTAATTTGGGATTCTAATATTTTCCTGTTGAAGAAGAATGAAACTTTACATTACCTGTGCCCACTGTAAAGTAATCTCAAATATGTAGGTGCAAACATATCCATATTCTTTAAAGAAAGCCTAGACTTCCAAGATATTTTTTTAAATCAATCAATAATACTATATGGTAAACTAAACGTAGAGGATCATCCGTGCTAGCTGCTACTTTTATTGCAATTTACTTTAAAATATATCAGATTTAATCATTTATCATCTGTTCTAAAAAAATACAAACAATAACCAACCACTTTTAAAACACACAAATTTATAGTATGTTGAAGGAATTTGTGCTTTGTGAAAGACAATCTGTCTTTTAATTTGTTAGGTTTCGCAAACATGAGTTGTGATCCAAGAAGCTAATGAATAAACTGTGCATGTTTCTATGTTTCCATGCATGTTTCTACTTCAAAGGGAAATGCATACTACTGTGAAAAAGAAATAAGTCAATGTGAGATGATTTTAACTTTTCTGACCTTTATTCCCATTTCAGCTTGCTTATGCAGGAGCTCAGGCATACCCTATTGAACTATAGGTATCCTAAGCCCTTTTATCTGGCAGTTTGTAGTCCTTTCTTGAGCTCAGTTTTACACTTTCACAATAGTGTTACCATTTACTTACTTACTTCTCTGATACCTGCTGAAATTTGAATAAAACCCAGGAAGACATTAATTCAATAGTCTAGTTTGGGAGCTTTTAAATGCTAATGAGATTAAATGGTAATATGACTACAACAACCAATATAAGAAAAATAAAACAATGTAGGGTTGATTAAAGCATTTAAAAAATTAAGCATGTTGTTCAAAGAACCTTCCAGAATGAAGACTATGGAATCAAAAATATGGTCCATTATAGCACAAGCACAACAGCTATAGAGGTAATGTGTCCGTGGCTGCAAATCACTCTTCCACATTACCTTAGAAACTATTGTTAAAACTGAGAAGATGGTTCATTTTTCATGGTGCTTCTGTCTCTGAGGTCTCCCAATGCAGTCAATTTTTTAAAGAAAGTTCTTGTTACACAGTTGCTGTTCTGAATAGGGGTTTTAATTTTATTTTTTTTTAATCTGAAGAAACACCAAACCTCCAGGCATGGACCACCTTATTCCCACTGTTTAATAATTTGCAATTGGTCTGCTGATGGGGAGTGACAGAATGAATGTCATCTGCCACCAAGGACTGGCTCCTGACGATGTCTGCAGGTGAGTTGTTTTTTGTAATAATTTTCTAGAGTACTTCCAGATGCTTTACAAAGCACGTGAGGTCCACTGACCAGAGGCTGAATGACTCTTTGTTTACCAAGCCCACTTGCAATTTTCTTTATTTATTTTCAACTCTTCTTCAGTCTTGATAACCTTATCCAAGGCCCATGGCTTATGAACTACTGATTAAGAGCTGTAGATTACAGATGGCAAAGGCGTGTAACTGGGAGTACAGTGCTTGCAATCTAGGCTTTCAATGAATCTCTTTTGTAATGCCATAATCTGTATGTACTTGGAGGATCACTCTCAGTTAACGATCAAACAATTAAATCTTAATACTATGGAATTTATGTTATTTTCCCCATAATCAGTTGAGGGAAGCTGGATTTCCAGAAATAGCTTTATTCCTTTCTAAAATATGCAGGAGAAATCAATTGCTTTCAGGGGTAATTGTGATGGGTGTGCATATCTTTCTCCACCAGCTCCATTAGTGCAGAAAGAACCTAAAACTAGACTTGGTACTTTGGCGGACTGAACGTGACATGTAAAGGCGGCTGATTTTAGGACACTTCCAGCAAAATAGCATAAAGGATGTTTGCAGAACCGAGGCATAGGGTGAATACCTGATGGCAGATTTGCCTGTCATTATAACAACATTGTAGCATGTTATATAGGCCTAAAGAATATTTATGTTGAATTACAAAGGACCATTCTATGTGAACTTTCCACATTTATGACTATTTTCCCTTATCTCTCTTATTCTTGCTCTGTAACTCTGCCCAGTTTGATTCTACACATAAACAAAACATATTTCTCAGGAACACTGAAGAACACTCAGATGGTAAGAAAGAAGTATGAAGTTTTTTGTTTGATTAGTTTTTTTGAACGCCAGTAACACAAAATGTTTATTTCCCACCACAGAACAAATAATGTAAATAACAGATTAAATCGAATTTTTAGTAGTGCATTAAAAAGAGTTTTCAAATTTTGTTTCATTCCAAAAGGAGTTAGTAAATGCATTATTTCTAAGTGCAACTCAAAGTAATGCTGTGTAAATAACTGAGGCCACAATTTAGCAAAGCATTTGGGAACAGAGGTACTTCAGGCTTACATCTCTTTACAGGCACTTAAAATCTATGAGAAATTCTACATTTAAAACCAAGTATATTCCTGTGCAATTCACTGAGATTAAAGCATTTCTCTGTACAGTAAAAAATTTAACCTTACATTTAGGCATCACTTCATAATAGAGATGTCTATGGAATCATGTTTTAAATAGATAAAGTATTTTAGGTGTTCTCCTTCTGTTAAGAATGTACAGGGTGAGAAAACAGTATTTTATTTCCATCAAATTATAGCATAGTCATTGGTCAAATTATTGAATATAATTAGGACAAAGGGTGTTTAATGAATAATTACTATAGGTATGAGTAGGTACCAATGAGTGTGAGCAGAATGATGTCAGATACATTAAGGATAATAATTTCTACAGTATTCTGTCTGCCATTTAAGGAACTGTGGCTATTATAAACATAGACAACCTTTCTGAATCTCAAAATCATAAATCTAGCTTCTCAAGGGCAACAAGATACATATAAACTATTTCAGACTGAGGGAGAGGGAGAGCTGTGCAGATGGTTACTAAGGGCTGTGTGGCAATCATTCCTCAAAAGTCCATGAGGTCTGTTGCAAGACTAGATGCTTCTAGGGCATCCAGTGGTGTCACTGGTGTATGTCTCCTACCCGCAGGGAATTCAGATCCCACTGCTGGCCATTACTTATGAAGGTCTCCCTGCTCCCACCCTGCTAGTGCAAATTCTTGTGATGTTACCTGTGCCTTTTTGTTAAAGCACGAGAAAAGCATCATCAGGAGTTGAAAAACAGCGATTGCAGGCTATCCTGACAGCCATGCTGTTATCGTGCCTCTCTCTTTCACGGTAAATGAATGAGAGGAGGCAGGGATCTGTGACCTTAGGTATATGCTGCAGCAGATAGTGCTGCTGGATTAGACGTATCTTGTTTCAGGGTTTTATTTCGGACTTGCAGAATGTGATCATGAAGCATACAGAATAAAATCAAAGAATCATCAGCATGCAATTCTGGAATACATTTCTGTGGGTTTCTCTTTCTCCTTTTCTCCATTATTGGAAAAAAACACCGCTCAGATATCCTCCTTTTAAAAAGATATGCCAGAATGATGACATTCTACACTCCTTTCTCTTTGTGTGTATTTTACCTCATTCCCAGCACTCAAACTGTGAAACCACTCTGGTCACGGCACTTTTCAAAACAAGACATTTTTTTAAATAGATCCCAGGGCATGCTAGTCTATGAGGAACTTTATGAAGCTATTCTGGCATATGTAGAATTTGCCTAGTGTCTCTAAGCATCTGGGTTCAGTACCCTGTAAAAGTATTCATTGCAGATTTATACTACTGCTATTTAAAGATTAAGGAGGTTGGACCAGGAATTTTGAAACTGCAGTATTAAATGATTAAAATTAAGTCATCCAAAG
Source organism: Nycticryphes semicollaris (assembly GCA_013400055.1). Classification (NCBI taxonomy): domain Eukaryota; kingdom Metazoa; phylum Chordata; class Aves; order Charadriiformes; family Rostratulidae; genus Nycticryphes; species Nycticryphes semicollaris. The sequence continues at coordinate 254,544 of VXBJ01007133.1, forward strand.
TGCTATTACTATTTTGAAAGCTATCCTAACCTTCTGGGTTTTTACCTACGTCAGCCAATGTACCCTTCTATGTAGGCTCTGGTGATGGTTTGGAAGCAGAAACTTCGCAATACTGGGTTATTTCTGTGAAAACGCAGATGACACAGAATATTAATTCTTTGACTTCCACTCCCACCCCGTTTCTAAACAACTGATGTTGCTGATGTGGCGCTAAGATAGATTCACAGAGGAGATAACTTCCTAAAAATCCTTACATTACATTGCTGAATTCAGTTCAAGTTCCTTTATTGTATTGAACTAAGTCTTCACACAGATCGACCAATGGCAGAAAAACAGGCTTTCCTAAAATACTAATTAATTTATTAATCTTTCATTCTTTTTAAGTCATCCTTCTTGCATCTGACAGTAAGTGAATTTAAAAGAAATCAGAAAAACTATGCTCAGTTCATAACTGACAAGAAAAACCTTTGGTTTCTGTGACTTTCTCCATCACTTCTCATGGAACGTTGCTTGGTGCCAGTAATAACATCTTTCAAAGGCTCTTTAATGATTTTTAGTGTTGAATTTGAAAAAAAAAATTTATAAAGGCATTAAATAGCATTATCCCTGTTTTGCAAATGGTCAAAACTGTGCCCAATAACTGAATACTCTGTTTCATTTGTAATGGATTTACAATGATCGTCTAGTCCAAGTGCGTGACCACTTCCAGGCTGACCAAAAGTTAAAGCACATTATTAAGAACATTATCTAAATACCTCTTAAACATTGACAGGCTTGGGGCATTGACCACCTCTCTAGGGAGCCTATTCCAGTGTTTGACCACCCTCTCTGTAAAGAAATGTTTCCTAATCATAAATCTGATCCTCCTTGCTGCAGTTTTGGACCATTCCCATGTATCCTGTCACTGGGTGCCAGGGAGAAGAAATCACCACCTCCCTCTCCACTTCCTTTCTTCAGGAAGCTGTAGAGAGAAATGAGGTCACCCCACAGCCACATTTTCTCCAAATTAGACAAACCCAAAATTCTCATAGGACATGCCCTCGAATAAAGAAGACAGCTATTGATTACTGAACAGATACTGCTATTACACTGCTCTGTCACTTCTGGTTGACATGCTCCTTTCCTCAACGTCATATTTATAAAAACTAAGCCAGACTCCATATAGAGTAAATGTAGCTCTTTTTTCTTAAAACTTGCAAATTTTCTATAGAATATTTGATCTTTGAGATACAGCAACATAAGAGCAGAATTCACCAGTGAAGACAGTCTTGTTCCCTCTGCTCAAAGGACAACATATTGGAGAGTTCCATAAATTAACAGAGCTCCTCCTAACAACCAGGAGGTTTTATTAATGCTCAGAATCTCAGAGCTTCGCTGTGTAAAGGTCTTTAAATTTCCATCCTAACTGTACCAATTACTAGCAGAGTCCTCGCTGATGTTGGTCACCATCTGCTAAAATGCTGTCTACTACAATGAGGATATGACTATATGCTGTCTTCAGTTATTGCTATCACTAATATCAGGTAATTACCTCACGTATATCTCTGCTGAAATCTTGTGTTTTATTGCGGTCTATGTATGTGGCTTCCAATATACTCCAATTTACTTTTACTGTTGTGAGTTTTCCAAGATCTCCCAAGTAGAAAAGATTCTTTTTTTTTTCCGGTATTTTGTCAAGTTTTGTCATAAACTATTGCTATAATCACAATTAAAAATGCAGAATTATCCAACAGTTACTTTTGGATTCAAAGTGAACAAACAGTAAGCAAATAAGCTGAAATGGGAACAGTTGTAAACATCAGGACGGAAGAATTAAACTTTATTGTCAAATCATTGAAGAGCTGTACAACTCAGTGGAAGACTAGACTCAAAAGGACTGTATAATTTCCCTTATAAGAGTATTTATAAACATTTTAAAGTTTCTCTTATGGAAGTCCCCCCCACCAATTCTTACTGTTTATTTGCCTCCTTACTCCTCACAGAAACCCTTCCCTTCCCACTCAGGCGTGGTCACTTTTACATTCAGCACAATTTCTCAAGTGTTTTCAAAGAAACTCAGGAGATATTTAATAGGCCAGTCCATGAACTATGTTCATGTACTGTGATCAGTATTTTGCCATAAACTAGCCAGGGATAAGCATCGGGTGTGACTTATACATATAGTCACTGAAAATGCAGTCTGAAATCTAATTGTGGAAAATTCAAATGCTTCACTTTCAAATGTGATACTTCTGAGTACATTTGCACATGAAAATAAAAGTCTTACAGAAAGCAGTTAAGAAAGTCTCAAGATTCTTACTGTGTATTTGAAGTTGAACACCCATGTATGGGTAATCTACATATTCTTGGAACAATTACAATCTCAGATAAGCGATCTGGATTGCTTTACCGCGTCAGTGATATAAAGACTCAGCTGACTGAAAGGTTAGTATAGGGTGGCTGTTGACTACAACTATTTCTATCAGGTGTGGTTCAGGCTATTTTAAGCAGCAGATCCTGAAAATGCTAACAAAACTAACAACAGTTGTGGTGATAACATTTTAAACCTGTTTATATTTCTTCCATCTTCTTTTTTGATTCAGTATTATTTATAGTTTGTCTTTATACTTCTCTGTGGGCTTCTGTGTGAAATTGCAATATAGAATTTACAGAATGTTTTTATAAACCAATCACAATATTTTTGCATGTTTCTATTTTTCCCAATGGTCTTCATATTTTGAAAGTGCTGCTCTCTAAGTAAAACACTGTAGCTCATTTAGTATCTTCTGTGTCTTTTACCCTAAAACAAGTTCTGTTCATTTTATAAGCTAAGTAGCTCTTTGCAAAAGGAATGGTATTTTTTGATCTGTTTCTTTGTGTGAGTCCCAGCCTTGCCAGTTAGTAACTGGATCTGTTTATACCCATCTAACAAACCCAGGCAAATAACGCAATCAGAACTCGTGAGTACACTCAGAAGTACATTTGATTCTGCCATTCATGTCAGGAACCTAATTTGTTAGAAGCATCTTGATGGATTCTCCTGGGACTGCTTGGGACAGAATTATCACACACTTCGACACAGATTCAGAGGAAGAGTCTTTATTAATATTTCTACAATGTGTTCCTCCCACACAAATCTGTGAATTTTACAAAGCTGTTACTTACTGCTATAGTATCAATTTACATAAATGTCACTCCCAGTCAGTCTAAAATTGTCTGATTCCTATTACTTCACTCCTTTTAGTGGGAAAAAAAAAAAAAAAGAAAAAAAAAGGAAAGAAAAAACTTCGACATTGATGACTGAAAAATACACAGTTTAAAACTAGATGTTACAAAGTGTATCTACTCCTTTAACTCATCATAAAAAGTGCACGTACAGCCAAGTAGACATCCTCTTCCCTCTACCTTGTACTCAGCAGAAATCCAGAACATGTGGAAGTAGTGAGCCAAATACAAAGAATATCTCAAGTTGGAAAGGACCCAAAAGGATTGTCAAGTATAACTCCCTGCTCCTTGCAGGACTATTGAAAACCAAACCATATGACTAAAAATGTCATCCAGATGCTCGTTGAATTCTGACAGTTTTGGTGTTGTGACCGCTTCCCTAGGGAGCCTGTTCCAGTGACTGACCACACTTTTGGTGAAGAATCTTTTCCTAATATCCAGTCTGAACTTACTCTGATGCAGTTTCATTCCATCTCCTCATGTCCTATCACTGGTCACCAGAGAGAGATCAACACTTCCTTCTCTGTCCCCTTAAGGAAGCTGTAGACTACCATGAGGTTACTCCTGAGCCTTCTCTTCTCCAAGATAAACAATCCCAGTGACCTCAGCCACTCCTTTTAAGTCTTCCCCTTGACCCCTTTCACTATCTTGTCACGCTCCTCTGGACACACTTGAGTAGTTTGATGTCCTTCATGCATTGAAGCACTCAAAACTGCACACAGTGCTCCAGGGGAGACTGCACCAGCGCAGTGTAGAGTGGGGCAATTACCTCCCTCAACCAGCTAGCTACGCTGTGCTTGATGCACCCCAGGGCACAGTTGGCCCTTTTAACTGTCAGGACACACTGTTGATTCATACTCAACCCAAATGCCCAGATCCCTTTTTGCAGGACTGCTCTGCATCTTTTAGTCCTCCAGTTTGTACATATAACCAGGATTACCCTGTCCCAAGTGGGGGATCTGGCTCTTGTTCTTGTTTAATTTCATATAGCTGGTGATTACCTAGTTTTCTAGTCTATCCACATCTCACTGTAAAGACTTTCTGTGCTCAAGAGTGTCCACAGCTCCTCTTAATTTAGTTGGCAAACTTGAAATCATAGAATCATAGAATATACATATTAGTCCTGCATCCAGATCATTTATAAGCACTGGCCCTAAAACTGAACCCTGGGGAACACCACTGGTGACAGGCCACCAGCCTTGTGTAACCCCATTTACTATAACTCTTTGAGCCTGACCCGTTTGGCAATTACTCACCCAACATATCACAGACTTGTCTAGCTATGCGCTGAACATTTTGTCCAGAAGGGCACTATGAGAGACAGTACCAAGAGCTCTGCTAAAATACAAAGAATCCCACTACATCTACTGGCTTTCCTTGGTCAACTAGATGGATAGCCTTGTCATAAAAAAAAAAAAAATTAAGTTGGTTAAGCAGGACTTTCCCCTCATGAACTCATGTTGACTATACCCAAGGACTGTATTGCCTCTCAAGTGTTTTTCAGTAACTCCCAGAACCTTCTCCACGATTTTACCAGGCACTGAACTGAGACTGACAAGATTGTAATTACCAGGATCTTCCTTCTGAACTTTCTTGAAAATCAGGACAATATTTGCCAGCTTCCATTTAACTGAAGCTTCTTCACACTCCCAAGACCATTGAAAAATAATGCACAGAGGATCCATGATCACGAGCCAGCTCTTTCAGTACCCTGGGATGAATTCCATCAGGCTCCTAAGACTTAAGTGCATTGAGCAAGTCTCAAGCAAGTTCAGGGTTGTGAGTTTGTCATTCCCCAAGTCACTGTCTTCCAAGAGAGGGGTCTGGGGGTCCCAGGATCCATCATTGGTGTTAAAGACAGAACATAAAATGTTATAGTGGAGGAAAACACTTCATGTAGTGTTATACAATTGTAGAACTCAGTCTTGTACTGTTGGAATTACTGAGCATTTTAGCTTACACATGCAGGTACACATATGCCTATGCATACATCAGTCACATAAATATATATGACTTAAATAGAAACACATGATATAGGATCATGGAATAATGGAATGATTTGGGTTGGAAGGGTCCTTAGAGATTATTTAATTCCTACCCCTTTTCCCCCTATGTGTATATAGATGTTTAAGTAAGCCTACATACAGGACAGAAACTCAAGCATTTCTCTCTAGCCCTAAAACTTGGCCTTGCATTTTGTTGAGATTTAGACCAAGGAAATTATCCATAGCCTCAGGGTTAGAGTAGAAGTCTGCAAAGTGGCTGCCAGAGGAAGAAATAGGTTACACAAAAAATTATCCCATGATAAATTTTGCACCTGGGGTAGGCCTGTCTGAGACTGTATTCTTTGTTTTCAGCCCATACAAAGAGTGAGGTCTAAGATTAGGTTTACAGTAGGAATTTAGATAGGAGAGAGCCAAAGCTTAGCATACCTTTTGGAGTGGACTGGCAAAGAATCTGCCAAAGAAGGGTAGGTTGCACTAAGTAGTTTCTCTGATAACTGTTTCACCTGGTCCAGGGTTGGGAGTCCTTCGCTAAAGTTCAGAGTGTGTCTAGGATTAGGGTTATGGTGAGGTTAGGAAAGACAAGTGGGGTTGTAGAAGGTCTGACAAAGGAAGGCTTAGCTTACAAAAATAATTTCTCTTGAGAATATTTTCAATTGGATCCTTGGCAAAGACTAAGCCCATGTTTAAGGTTTAAAATCTATGATATACATCAGGGTCCTTGGAACTAGCTAGGACCATGCCTGAAATGTTTATGTTTTGTGTCTGAGAAAAGAAAATGCCCAGACCTCCATCTGGCTACAGAGAGCCCACCAAAGGAAGACTTAGGCTGCTGAAAGAGGTATTCACTGAGAGCTCCCTTGCTTTGAACAGACGACATTTCTTTGGCAAAGAATCAGCCCACTCCTAGGGGAAGATTTCAGAAGGGTGGCATTATCTTCAAAAGTGTTGTTCTTTTACGGCATGGTTTCTTTTATTCCAATATATTTATGAATTGATGTAAAAAAAGTCACAGTTTGAAATTCAAGTAAAAATTTCAGTTGTTCTATTTACATAAACCATGGATTTATTTTTTTCAAACAGTGTTTTTTACAGTCACCAGAATACACTTTACTTCTTCTATGGTCTGGGTAACTGGAAGAACTGCTTTTTCTTTTTCCCTCTCTCTAGTTCTTAGTCTAAGGGTGGCATGTTAGAATGTAGGTATAGAATATCTATAAACTGCTTTGTGCCAATACTGCTTCTAGCTTGACTGAGGAACATAAATAATTCACCTCCAACGAATCAATTAATTATATCCGGGGTTCAGAATGATTTGTCTCCTTACTAGTCTGTTTGTGAAAAGTGTCTTTTAATGTCTGCATTCGCAGCAACTTTATACTTTTCCTGGTGTAGACTTGAGCACTTAAAAATCCTACTGACAGACCAAGACACTGGAATTGAATTGTCCTTTATCCAGAAAAGGGGATTACAGAGGTGGGTTAAAAATTACATGAGTCTCAAAGAAGCAATAGAAAGAATGAGTGTATTAATCAGCAAAATCCCAAATAACTCCACTTTATTTGTGTTTTTGAGAGAGAAAAGCAGAAGTTTAATATTTTATTCCGCTATAGTTTATTCTGAGCACACTTCAGTGCAGCAGGGAACTTTGCTGCAAACCATGAAGCAAGTCTGACTTTTCTAAATGTAGAGTGACTGGCGTTCTGAATGCTGTATATGCAGACTATTCACCTGTTACGCCTAGTCAAGTTATTCTTTTATTATCCATAACAATCTAATTGTATTTCTGGTAGAGAATTTTTTTCTTGGCTACAGTTACAAATATATGCAATAATAATTGCTATATGTGAGGTAAAGGATCATGAAAATATTAACTGTCTGCTACATAACAAGAAGGAGAAAAGTCTGACATTGTTTTCTATGTTTCCTTATGGACAGGTTTTCTGAACTGACCTTCCAAGCTGGACACATCTCACAGGATACCAAACGGGTGTGACAGAAATAGTTCTTGGCACAAAGTTACACTGCCTTGCATAACATAAGGTACCATAAGATACAGATGGGATTCTGACTGTCACTGAAATTTTTTGGGTTATTTGGGTAATTGGATATTTTGGTAAGGAAATTAAAACATTATCATTATCATCTTTGTTGCATAATGATAAGAAAAATTACTTTAATATGTTTTGGGTGAGGAATTATAACAGAAGAGCTCTTTGCAGCCACCTATCCCAACTTTAACTACAAGGTCTTCCTGGTAACAGGTGATCTATTCTGCCTTAAGCACTGTGGGAACAGCAATGTTACAGCTGCTGAAATGGAAAGAATTTAGACCAAAGACAGACATCTTTGATCTAAAGAAATCTTATGATGTTCACCTTAGCCAGCAGCAACATAGACTGACATAAGGAGTGGGCCTGTTAAACCAGAACACTTGAGTAAATGAGCAGTGAAGAGAAAGACTTGCTAAATGTGAGACTAGATTATTTACTTAGCCCTTCGAGAAGACTAATGTCATGACTATAAATGTCCGATGCAATGGGGCTTCTAAGCTGAAATAGTGTTGAATTATTAACTGTTTTCTTCTTGGAATTTATTCTGAATATCTTTCCAAATCTTCCTAAACAGTAAAATTCTCTTTATTTCCAAACCTGGAACAACAGCCTTGTAAGAGAGATGATTCTTAGGGTAATGTAGATAAAGTCACTTGTTTTTCCATGTTAATGATTAGGCTTCTGTGTTGTTTTCAGAAAAACCCTTCTGTGATCAAAACCAGCTCCTTCTGCCATCAACAGTCCATGGCAGAAAGTAACTTTTTATTTTCCTGCATTTGCAGAATAGGACACAGGATCCTGGAGATTGAGGCAATTTTCAGAGACGCCAAAACATATTATACTGGCTGATTAAAATTTTTAAGGCACTTTTTTTCATCTAGCATTTACACATAAGCTAAATCCTGCTTAGAAACTTTGCTGAGTTAGTGTATACCAATGCTACAACTAAAGAATATTTAAACGGAGCAGAGAATTCAATGTAATCAGGGAGCAATTCAAAGAGATTTTACCCAGAAGATGCTGCACAACTCAACAAGGGCAGGAAGCTCAATTGGCCACCCCCTGAAGCCAGTGAACAAATTTCCTTTGACTTAATTGGCCGTTGCAGAAAGCTGAAGGGTGAGCACCACAGCTTTGGGTTTTGATAACTTAATGAACAAATCACTCATTAAGAAATATGCTTGTAACAGCTCCTGTGATTCTGTTCCTCGTAGATACTGGTACATATTTTCCTAGGATAAGTAATAGTTAGCAATTTAATAGTTTAATATTCTTTAAGTAAAAAGGTGCATATTTCACAAGCAAATTTTTTTAACCAACTCATTGATGTTTATAGCTATAACACCATTGGATATTTAAAGTAATTGTTATGCAGTCGTAGATGGTTCATGGTATTTGAAAAGTGTGTTTACAGAAAGTGACAGATCATTAATCCAAGCCTCTCTCTAGGCATGACCTCAGTTTCATGCACAATGACAGTAATTTCTCAAGACTTCTGACTTCTCATCAGGATGTCCCTTCTGCTTGTACACTTGATTGCATCTAATAAACTACATGATAATAACTTGCCCTTGCTAACTTTATATGCCAGTATGATGTAACACAAGCTGAAAATGACAATTTCTTTTGAAGTAAACTCTACAAATAATGTTGATTAAAAGGAACAGGTTTTGTGAAATTCATTTTTGAAGAGTAATAATGTCTACAGCTGTTCTTTGTGCATGTTTTGAATGTTCCTTTACTTAGCAGTTTGGACTGGAGCTGATGAGAATTTCCAATGTTTCAAAGAGAGCCAGGAAGCTGCCTGGTATCATGACTTAGAATTTGCAAAGACTATACAACATCCATCACTTTCACAACAACTAGGTTATCAAGTGCCTGATAAATTTACTCAAAACCCACCAGATGTCTTAAATAAAATATTTAGACTTTAAAGATATCACTGAGTTTTGTATGGACTTGTGCATGTGAACTACTCAGAAGTCAGTGCAGTTTCAGTGTCTGTAGATGAAAATTTCAAAGATTTCCAGAGGACTTAGCATTATAAATTCCAGCTAACAATCTTGAATGCCATAGATACTAATCAAAATTTTATCCTAAGATTCCTTTGATGAAATATATGTATCTGAACTTATCATCTTTGTGCCCTCTAGGAAAAAAATGGTTTGAACTTACAAGCCATCTCATCACATCTTTAGTTCTAAAATAGGACTTCAGAACTTTGCCCTAGGAGTGTCTATCCATTGACTAATGCATATGTGGTTTGACCTGTCCAGCTGATACCCAAGTTTATGAACAAATCCCACCTTAAGGGTCTATACAACTATATGGCAAAGGGAGTTGGAAAACTATTGTGCCAATATAAACAAGTTGAATTGAGGAAATAAAATAATAAAAAAAAGTATATAAAAGTAACTTATGCCTACGGTCTAGCAACATTTCCTGAGAGACCTAGGATAGCACAAGAATAAGATATCTTACCCCAGGTTCTACGAAATGATAAACAAATTAGACAGTTGGACTTGATTATCTTAAGGGTTTTTTTCCAACCAAAATGATTTTATGATTCTATGAAATTAAAACAAATCTACAGTCACTGATTGAAACTTCGGTATGAATGGGTGTATCTAGCACAAGCGGAGAATTGGAGTTTGGAAACTCATTGAGAAGTAAAACTTGCCAGTATCTTTGAGTAGCCTACTGAATACATTATGCATTATGATAATTCTGGTAACTAAAATACAGCTTTTTGTATTCCAGGACACACACACAAAAAAAAGACCTGTGTCACTGAAAACATTACATGCTTTGTGTGGTACCCTGTTGCTTATGTTTAGTGAAAAAATATTCTAAGATACCAGAAAGATAGTTTTCTTGTCATATGCCTAACTCAAATCAAAAACACATTGTGTGGAGATGAAGACATACTTAGATTGTTTGTATTACCACAACACACACTTTGTTTAATGGTCAGATCCAGCTGTTATATTTCCTGTGGATGCCCAGCTGCTCTCATTTCTTCACTGCACACATGGAAACCCCACTAGAGTTTCACAGAGTTTCTGGGCAGTTTATAAAGAAATTCAAAGGAGATTGTCAAGAGCAACTCAGATGCAATCAACCCTATGGTTTTGGTGATTAAAAAAGCACAAATACCTTGTTTTATAGAGATGGGCACGATAATAAGCATAACACCTTCCAGAGGTTTCTGTAATCTTACTTCCTAAATCTGAAAAGTATACAAACTCTCAATTACAAATCCTGCAGTTCTTTCTCTGTCTCTGTTACAATAATGTGGAAGCTTACTTACATATTTGTCTATTTTTGTATACATGTACCCTTTATTAATCGAGCCATGGAACGATTGCATGATTGGAAAGCATTGCAAGACATACGGAAAGCTTCCATAATACAGAAACACACTGCTGCTTAAGGGCATTCAAGGGATTTATCTGGGATTTCTTTTTTTTTAAAAACCTGATAATACACTGGTTTTGTAGGTGGGAGCCAATGCCTTTGATTGGAGGATATACACTCAGATATTCAGATATTCACTGCCTGATGAGAGGAGAAGAGATGAGATGGGATGGGATGTTCAGTAATCAAGACCACAAAAAATTTAATACTTTCAAAAAGAACATACCAGTGAATTCTCAACAGCTCCTTTGGATTTTGCTTCTTGTATAATTTTTAACAGTATATGTGTATGCAGTTCCTATGGCTGGGGTCTTCCTGGTGCAGTTACTTTGCAAAACAAAGGAAACACAGAACTTCAGAAGAAACAAACAGTAAAACCTTTAATTACTTAATACTGTCTGGGTCTGATAAATACTTGACATTCTCCCAGTTTCTATGAAAAACGCTTCTATGCTATTAAATCAGTGAATCCTTCTGAACAAGCCAATAACACTTTCTACTGGAGCGAGGAGCAAGAAAAAAAAGAGTTTCTGAGTGATCAAAATCACTCTTCAGTTGTACGAAACCATCTTGTCCACAGTCAAGAACAGCTGAAAAACTTTTCATAAACTTTTCTCTGACTTCTCACAGAGGATTCTTCCAAAGAGGTCACTTCCTTTAACACGTAAATTAATTCAACAGTGGAAATACCAATTTGACTAAGAAACTTGATGGGGGTCCCTGTATATTTTAGTTAAAATCACATGTGGAAGGCTCCGTTTGGAATCAGCTGCAAATCAAGTATTTGTGAGACTCTGTCTTAAAGACTAAATTAATTACTGGCATGAATTTAAACCCATTACTCTGCAATTTCAGTGGAGGTTAGGTTTTGGCACCTGGATGCAGGAGGTAAATCCCCATTGTCACTCTATGTAACTTGCTGTTATAAAGAGCCTTACGTTTCACAAAATGAGCCATTTGACTGCAATTCTGGGCAGCCAAAGACCCTTTGAGGTCTTTGGGTTTCAGTATCTCCAGAAGTTTTTTGCTATTTCTTTCTCATTTCAGCTAATTAACATTTTCATTACACAGTTCTTCATTACCTCACAGCTCAGTCCCTGCTGTGTCTGCATCTATTACTGTGCATGGATGGATGAGACCTGTCTGGAAAACTGTTTTCAGTAGCCTGTGACCCCAGAGCTGGGCTGGGAGGTGGCATTGCCTTTGGCTTTGACTTGAAAACTAAATCAGAGAATTCAGATCTTTCCACAGACAATCTTCATTCTACTTACCTTCAAGGTGATGCACAGCTAGTATGGAAATCTCAGTGTCTCACATACAGACTCTAAAAAATTGTGAAATAATTCATCAGTCCTATTGAATACTGGGTTAAGAAACTCAAACAGAAAATTGTTTTTAAATATATGGCATCTGGTTAAACGTTGACATATTTTGCTATTGCTGAATTAGGATTTGTGTGGGTGGGATTATTGCTTCCTTCTCTCATCTGAATCCTCCAGTCTAGTAAGCCTACCTGTCGTCCCAGCTTTTAGTTAGAACATGTCAGTGGAAGAGCCGTGTCAATAACCATTACAGTGTTACATTATTATAGTGTACATATAAAATTATAGATCATATTTTCATTTCAGTTAGAGAAATGCATTTTATGGATTTTCTGATTGCTCAGTTTGAAAATGGATGCATTTTCATTTGTAATATGTTTTTTTTTTCCAATTTATAGATTCCTCTTTTGTTGAAAATAAAACTGTTTCCTGAGGAAACTAAATGTTTCTCTTGCTCTTTTAAAGGACTGTGTTGAAACATCATGATAAATGCACATATTCTTGCTATTTTGCTGTGTTGAAACGAAAAGATTATAATACTTGAGACCTAATACTGTAAGATTTTAAGGAAAATGAAAGATATATAATGCAGGTCAGCTCAAGTTGTTCATTTTAAGTAAATTGTGCATTCTGGTGTTTTTGTTCTGCAATATGAAAACCAGGAAGGGAGCGAAGTAATTTGCTAGAATAAAACAACACTAGCAGCTTGTATGTCTGTAAACACTTTAACATCCGTTGGAGGCATTTTTAATACTAGCAATAGTATCAAATGAGTTTTCTGCAAAGAGAAGAAACCTGATTTTTTTCATAATTATCTGCTGCTTGTTAAAAATAGTATTTTAATAGGCCATGGTTTTGCAATGTTATGACTCATTCACTCATTTGATTAAAACAAAAAAAAAGATTTTCAGCCTTATATTTCACTGGCCTGAATTTTCATATCCATAACTATCATACTAATTCAAAGCCGCTAAGCAAGAGAGATGTTTTATACTTGCGCATCTCATCTCATATAGATAGAAGTCAAAAGGTCATAGTTTGATGACCCTCCTACTTGAGACTTCAACATCTGATTTTTGCTGTTTCAATAGAGCTAGAGTTAGTAAATGAGTCATCTAACAGATGGAAACAGAAACAAAAATATTAGTCCTAAGTAAGCCAGCTGAAGGAGGTAACAGGAATATTATTTGAGATACTTTGATGCAGACAATAGGCAGAAGTAAGACTGCAAAGCCTATCCACTCTCTGTAAGGCTTGCAGGCCATACGACAGAGAACACAGATTTATGCTCTGTAAGACATGAGCACAGACTTGTTGCAGAGTATTTGTAGGGAGTTAGTTGTTTTTCCCCTGTTGCCTGCAGGAGGCGTGGCGACCTGGATTCAGGAACGGCACGTCGGCCAACCCCAGGCCGCTCGGTCCATCAGCGTTTATTGATAGATAACACGGCATTATATAATCTGGGTTCACAACATCACTTCCGTCTGCTTACATCCTGAACTAAGTGCTAAATGCTATTGGCTATCTAGAAAGAGACTAGGGGGGGGGCCCCTAACTTTCCGTACATCGCGAGATCTTCTGTTCGCCAGGCCCTATACTGCAACATTCCCCTATATTTTCTATATGTTACTAAACCTAGAACGTTTCTAAACATGCTTTGCAGAGTGTGAATAATCCTCTGGAGGCCATGCAACTGTGAAACATTGCATGCTGTGATAGTAAGGTGGCTTTCCAAGAGGCTTGGGAGGATTGGTGAGAGCTGGTACTGAGCAGGTTTGCAGACAATTCTCAGTATGGTTTACAGAAAGGCCCCTGGGGCATCTGGGACTACTACAGATGCCACAGCCTGAATGCAGTTTTGCCTAATCCACTCTATATAAAACACTGAAATGGGAAAACTAATGTTTCTGCTTTAGAGTGAAACCTTTGTGTTTTATGTCTAATGTAAGTTCTGAAATCTTATTTTGAAAAGAAAGAAATAAAAATACCATTTTTATCAACACTGACAAAAATTGCAGAGGTTTCTGGGCTGATCTGTCTACTTTCAGGCCTAAGGGGAGTCAAATTAATGGTCACAATAATCAAGGATGTGTGATAGAAAAGTTAAAATTAGCACATTTCTGCCGGATGTTTAAACTTGTCCATATTAGTATTTTTCAACACCAAAACACCCACACAACATTGAAGTTTTTCTTTTTCTTCACGGATTGTTTAAATTACATTCTGCTTTTCTGCTTACTTTCAATCTCATCCAGGAATGACCAGCTTTGTGCTGCGAAAATGCTTGAACCAGGTGAAATGCATTTTTATTTCTTGACAGACGCAAGAATTTAATCATAAAAATATTATAGAATAGTTGCTAAGTTCAATTGCTTACATATTTATCTGTATCTATTCAATATTCTTTATAGTGTCACACTTGAGGTGACATTTTCTTGACAGCTGTCTATTCTAGTGCTTGTAAGTATAATCATTTAATTAAAGTTTATGCCATAGGTCTGGTAATAACATCATACCAGATACTAGGAATTTTGCCCCAACAAGTACTGCAAATCAGATTCTTAAGCTATTTTGACATTTTGTCCTTCATATATACCAGTTCTTAAATAAAGCTAGCTGTTCTATTGAGTTAGTGATGGAAGCCAGGTTTTAAATATGAGATATTTCAACAAACAGGTTCTTGGGAGCACTTTCAATGGTCTGACTTTGTTTAGCTATGCAGCTTTCACACCCAGTCCAATAGTCTTCTTCTGTGTACAGTATTGAAGCACCTTGAACATTTCATTAATTAATGAGTAGTTATTACATAATAGAGGGTAAACTGAAGTAAATCACTGATTATTAATATTTAAATGACTGAATGTTCAGCATCCAGAATGAAAAAGCACCAAGCTGGTAGAATATTTCCAAAATATTTAGACATTCAAAGTCAAATGCATCCCTTGTATTTTACCTTTTTTACTGCTTCTTTGAGCCATTTGTGAAGTATGAATTCTTTGTGACTTCTAGGTGAAGATAAATTTCATTTACTATTTCTACTGATTTATTTTTTTTTTAGTAAGCTATTTCTTCCTTTCTATAATCTTCTCTGAAGATCATAATTTTTTCAATAGTCCTAATTGGATTAACATTTTTTTTGTCAAAAGAATTGTAAGAATAGGATAATAAGTCAGCTAATGAGTTATGCAATGAAAGAAAAGCTGATGGGTCTAATGGAAGCTGAGCAGATGTGGAAGGCTGTTGAAGTTAAACACTACCAGATGATTCCTTGCAGGCTGTGGATATTTATCAGATGCATCAGATACCAATGAGGTGTAACAGGTGACATGACTGTCTTATTCTATGGCATAAGAATGTTGGGCAAATACACTACCATGATACAAATCCATTTTATAATGGGATTCTATAATTCTGTGATTTTTCTACCACGGCTCTCACTGGGTTGATGTTTTCAGCTTTCCAATGGAAGGTATATTTCATCATTTTAGGCATACTCAGGTACTACCCGATATGATTTTTTTTTTATTTGCTATATTAAAATAAAGAATAGCATAAATACTATTTACATTAAAATATCTTTATGATATTCATTTATCCTGCATTTGCAATGATAGTTTTATGAGGTTGTTAACAATTTAATTTGAAATAGAATATGATTGTACTAGTAACTCAAATAAATTATGAATCACAGAAAAATAGTTAATAATTCAGATTTTATATGTGTTTCCTTTAAAACATATTCCCCTTATATATGATAATAATAGTTTGATCACACATGGAGGTATAGTTGAGAAATTTTTCATGTGAGATGCAACTATGACAAAATATGAAGTCTCTTCTATGTTTTTTTTTCAAATTTTGAACCTGGTTCCAATTTCACCCCAACTTAGTTTGACTGATTTCAAGTGATAAAATAAGAAGAATCTAGACTACTACTCTTTTGCTAGAATCTCAGTGAGCAGGCAAACTATATCCACTTCTCTCTACATTAACAAGAGCTGCTGTCCCATTGGAGAGTGATATAATTGGTGCTAATACAATTGAATACAATTGACACTGTATTCATTTCAGGTTTTACTCCAGTTGGCCTTGAATGGTCCTATGGTACCATGGACAATTTCTTACTGTCGCAGCACAACATTTTAAATTATATTTTAAACATTCATAATCAGATCTAGCCCTCACCGATTTTTACCTCAGTAGAGTTTCGAGCCTGTTGATAGCTGTTTTTATGACTTTGATGCAAGGGAATAATAGCCATGTTTTAGATAACATTCATCTTATCAAGTTGAAAATGCAGTCCTGTATCTTACTTCAATTTATGAGCTCAGTTGTTATCCCTGACTACTTCTAGTAACTTAAACAGTTTTATTGCATTCTTAAATCAGACAAAAATGCTTTACCTCTCTTTTTATTAATGTTGTTTGTCAATACACATCATTGTACATGTGTCCACATACAAAATTCTATGATTTACAATCCTTCTATTTTTGTGCTTGTTTTGCACTGAGTCTGTTTTGAGGCAACCCAGCTTGTTCCCTCCGAGACAAGCCAAGGTTTGATTCCGGAGAAAGTTAATTCCAGCAACAGTTCCCAACGGAAAGTATGGATGCTGCTTTGCTGTATCTGGCACTCTGCCATCCCAACAGGGCGCTCCCATGTGCCCTTGTGCCAGGGAACAGGTTGGGTTTTCTTAGTACAAAAATTCCTCTCTTACCATTTTGATAATAATTACACCTTATATGAGGAGCTTTGAGCTTTGACCCTTTTCTTATCACATACTTAATTATAATGCCCTAATGTACCATACATGGCTCAAAGGAGACCCAAGCCAAGAGCTATATGTTGTGTATGTTCTCAAGGCACTTTAGAAGTTTCTAAGCATTACATAGAGTGGACTTAAAGCACTCTGCTCTATTGACCTCCCTTGGTCTTTGTGCCCTTTGGTAGTACAGGTATAGGCCCTGGCTAGAGTCTCTAGTCTGCCAGAGTGACTTGAGTGATCTTCAATAAGTTGCTTAGTTTTCATACACTAATAGCAATTTCTGACCTAACAATGGCTTCGGGAATAATACCTCAAAATGAGCATGGTGTTGCCTTCTGTACATGTAATAGGTCATGTAATAGGTCCTTTGACCTAGTTCTCCATCACCCAAGACACAGATTCTTGAAAGGAGCCACCTCTGAGGACTGGGTGTCTGCAGCAGAGCTACCTGGAGCACCAGCAACACATCTGACACATAGGCCTTATCAAAGTTACAGACAATGTCCTGACCTGCCATCACCATAATGAGACCCATGCTTCCTTTGTTAGCTGCTATCTCCTCCTCCCCCAGCCAACATGCTCTTACCAGCTGGCGGGGAACAGCATTGCCAGTGTTATGACAGAGGAGAAAGCAGATTAATTATAGTCTCCTAGTGACAGCAGCCATGTGTCAGTCAGACTGCTTAGTGGCTAGATACCATGGTGGTCAGGGCAACTATAAATAGACTGATCTTCATCATTGCATTTAACTACATCAGCATACCTATATTTGTAACATTTGGACTGTATTCCAAGTGTTCAGAAAGAAGCCATTAATTAAGCCAATAAATGAGAATTTGAATGTTTAATTAGCTCACCTAATACCTCAATGGTATTAATAGTGCATTATTAAATACTCTCCTGGTTAAAAGCTAGTGTCTTGGTAATGAGTAACCTATCAACCTGAGAACATTATTAGGCTCAGATGAAGTAATGACTAACATGACAGAGAATACATCTTACACTCTGTAAGAATGAAGTCACTTCAGTAGTTATTTCCTTTTTATGTTGTTGAGGATTCATAAGTATCAGCTGCCGAGATGAATGGTCTCACCCAAAACTGGAGAGTGCAGTGTCTCTGTGTTCTGCAGGAAAAGGAAGAAGAAGAGGTGGAGGCAAAAAGGATGTTACTGACAGATCAATGCCATAGCCCATTTTACTGTGAGGTTCTTCTAAAACACCACGAGTTGTTTACCTGAACAAGTAAGTCAAGCAACCTAAAAAGCAGAATATGCTTTGCCTCAGGCAAGTAGCTTGTTCTTAATCTCCCCTTTTTTCCTGGTTGCTATGGGGAAAATAGACAATTATCCCTAATGCAGGGCCAAAAAAGAAAGGCCAAAAAAAGTATAAAACCCTGCAGCCTAAAGCTATTTGTCACACTGAGGGAACTGCCTCTTACAGGTACTGCTGTTCACAGGGTTGCTTTGAAAGTTTAGAGATCTTAAGAGAAAATGCTGCCTAGAAAACATCTCATAGTTTTATTTCCTAATTGTCTTTTTTTTTTTTTTTCCTTTGACCTTCCTTCTCCATTTGGCTTTTCCACCTTTATAGAGAGTTTGTGCAGAGTGATTTGTATTTGTCAGGGCAATTGTTTCAAGGGTGTTAATTGTAAAGTGGGCACTTTGGTATATATTGGATTTGAAGAACAGAACATAATGCTACATGCCAAAACCAGAAAGTAAAACTGAAGAATGGAGACGTTCACCCCTACATTATCTCCTTTCTCTCACCCTCCTTTCCTTCCTTTGCCTTGTCTTTCCAGATGTACCAGCTTTTGCAGTCACCAGAGGGCTTTTTTTTCTTTCATATTTATGATAAATCCTCAACAACAAGCTTCAGTGACACATGTGCATGCATTATATAATTCCAGATTTTCAAGGCTGGTAAGAGTCATCAGAAGCTTTCTCCCACTCACAGTACCAAATTTAGAATGTGACTATTATATAGAGAAAGTCACTTTATTCACAGCCATTCCCATCTCTACAGATTTGATACTATTACACCCTTTTGGCTGTCTACATAATTTCTGTTTGTTTATTTCAGAGACTGAATTGCCAGGTGTCACTATTATGTGGATGTTGTCATCTTCTGCCAGCCAATTTGAGATTCTCAAAGAAAACCTTATGGCAAAAATTCATGCTTTTAATAAAAGATCTAGGAAGTGTGGGTGACAAATAAGTTGTTGAGATTTCTGGATGATGTGAACTTGTACCCAACAGGGAATTTAGGTAGTAGAAGAGCTAATTAAATAGTACTAAAAATGAAACATAATGCGATGCATAGAAGAAAGAATAGCCTACATTTTCCATAGAAACTCAGATTTTAGAAGATTTCAGAAAACATAGTTTATTATAATTCTAAAAATCCATGTTAACCTGATGGCAAAATATAGGTGAAAACCAAGTTTGAAGAAACGACAGAGTATTCTGCATTTTATCTCAACCACCTGTCTGTTGATTTTGTGGTGTCACATGTGAGGATATCCTGTAAACTTTCCTAATCAAAATTCATATACTATTGAGATGTACCATGAGACATTTAGTATTAGAGACTGATAGTTCTTCTTTTTCAAAATTAAAAGCCTTTCAAAGAATTCATGAGTTTTACAGCAAGATATATAACTTACAAAAATTTGATGGCACTCAATCACAATCAAAGGGATCCTGATCTTAGTTCCAACAGCGTCTCCCATATTTTATATTTTCCACTGACGGGGAGGTGGAAGAATATTGTTTTTTTATTTGTTATGATTGTCTCTTCAGCAAAATTTGAATAATAATTTTAAGGAACTGAAGCACTGACAATTTAAAAAAAAAAATAACTTACAAAATACATATTTTCATTTAGCTCTAGCACTTTTTCAGGGTCACATATTCAAAATTATTAACAAGGAAGCATCCAGAAACAAAACAACAAGCATCCGTGAAGTCCTGAATATTAGAAGGAACTAGCTAGCAAAAGCCAAACATATTTAAGTACATAAGAAATATTTTGGTAGTGTACCAAAGTAGCCATATTCAAACCATTTTTAGACCTAAAGTCCCTGGGAGTTAATGAAAAGACGTATATAGTTTTTATTTAAATATCTGCTCATTTAAGTAGGAAGAGTCCTAAGATTAACTGCTCCAGCAAAAAATATCTAAATTAGAAGTTATAGCAAAGTCATCTTTATTTATACATTTCTTAATGCAAGTTATTTGAACCTCTAATTTCAACAGTTAGAGCCCACTTTGAAACCTTTATTACCAGCTGAATAAAGACAGTAGCAACAGTTGTAAATCCTGTAGATTAAAAGGGTTACTCCAGAAAAATCTTTTATCCTCATATGAGGAACCTTGACTGCTTGAAGCTACCCTACTCCACATGTTCCTTCGTACTAAAATCATAGTGGACTGGGAAATAGAAAATAGGAATTATTAAAAACTTTAAGAATATACAAAATGAACATCAGTTATAACATCATAGAAAGCTATCGGATTGCTTAAGCATGATTTACCCTTGATAAATCTGTGTTGACCACTTCCAATAACTTCCTGTTCTTTAACATGTTTGGAGATGACATCCAGAACAAGGCTCTCCATTACCTTCCCAGGGACAGAGGTGAGACTAACCAGCCTGTAGTTCCCTGGGTCCTCCTTCTTGCCCTTTTTGAAGACTGGAGTGATATTTGCCTTCCTCCAGTCCTCAGGCACCTCTCCTGTTCTCCATGACCTTTCAAAGATGATGGAGAGTGACCCCACAATAACATCTGCCAGTTTTCTTGGCACTTGTGGGTGCCTCCCATCATGTCCCATGGACTTATGGAAGTCCAGTTTG
Organism: Nycticryphes semicollaris; assembly: GCA_013400055.1. Classification (NCBI taxonomy): domain Eukaryota; kingdom Metazoa; phylum Chordata; class Aves; order Charadriiformes; family Rostratulidae; genus Nycticryphes; species Nycticryphes semicollaris. Next base: position 275,164 of record VXBJ01007133.1, read on the forward strand.
GCCAAGTGGTCTCTAACCTAACTCCTCTACAGGGGGAAAATCTTTCTCTCTGCAGACCTTTCCCCTTGTCTTCAGAGTTTGGGATTCATGAGGGACAGCTTTAGCAGTGAAGAATGAAGCAAAGGCGGCATTCAGTAGCTCTGCCTTCTCTGTGTCTTCACCACTCAGGTGCCCATCTCATTCATCAGTGGGCCTACATTTTCCCTAGTCTTCCTTTTTATACTGATATTCTGGGACAGGAAATTTTAATTCTAACAAACACTGAGACTAATACATTGGGCCAAAATCAATTATGCACATAACTCAGATATATGTCAATAGTGATAGTATTTGAGCAGTCACAACAAATATGCATTCTTGATTGAATAAATAGAAATGGAGTATCTCTTATTTTCATCAACCTATTTCACATACTATTTTTCAACTTTATAGATTTCAGCCAATTATATTACCTGTTTTTTTATGAAACACTTTCTCATGTACATTCATAACTCATATACCATACATTATACTTAGAAAGGAGTGGGAGGCATTCATGGTTACTTTGCTTTGGTTTTTGCACGGTTTATGACACATAGGGAATCAGAAGGATGGTTAATCTTTAAACCAGCTACTAAAAAAGAATGCTATTAAAATATTTTAAAGTGTTAACTCATTTACCCTTTAATAGCTATAAGGTTGTCTCTCTGTTGCTTTTTAATTTTTTACTGGGTCCCTTCTGTGGGGATTTTTATCTTTTAGTCTGACGTTAATTGCTTCTGGAAAATGGTGAGACACGCACTTTGTAACTTCCCCACTAAGGATGGAAAATGCCTACAAACTTTGGAGACCACAGATGCAATTTGCAAGTCACTAGACAACATTGCTTTACTTTGTATTAAGTTATTTGCATCTTTTTTTCTCTGATAACATTAAATCAGCTTCTGTAACAGTTCTTTTGAATCAGTTAGTTTTTTGTTGGTTTTTTTTTTCTTTTTTTCATGATTGGAAATACAAATCGTAACACATGACAGGTATTTTTCATGTTGTGTTAAAAATTTCTTTCCCTGCCTTACCAGATAGTATGTACTCCTCTTTGCCTATGGTAATGTAACAGACAATTAACTTTGAAACCATGCTGCATATAGAAATGAAGATAATTTATATAAATTGAACAGTGTGGAAACCACATGTGTGTTTGCAGACAGAACCGACTCCATAGTGATATCTCCTGTTGCGGTGGCTAGTAATTAGTATGATACACATTCTTGTTTGTTTTGTGCTATAATGTTTGGAAGTACTGAAATTCTATTACGAAAGGTTTTTTTAGTTGGGGTAATTTTTTAACTTTGTGAGAGAAATACACTGCATTTTTCATGTTTCTTTCTATGTATTGTGTCTTAGTAGCGATTTTGTTTGTTTAATCATCAGAATTAGCTCAAGTCCAGTTTCAGTGTAACACAACTGAATTATCCTGATACCATTTGGACGGCTGAGTCTGTATTCAGTAAGGCAGAAAGATATGGAGGAATTGTGTTAGAAAGATGAATACTGATAAAGGATAAGAGGAATAACAAGAAAGCAAGTTACAGCAACTGGTATTAAATGTATTGTTATGACTACTGCTCATGAAATTGCATGCACAAAACAAGAAAACAAGATGTCTTCGTGCCTTTTCCACTTCCTGAGTCTCGAGGAATATTTGGGAATAACAGTCATGTCCTTGATGCTGCAGGGTAGGATTTCTTTTCAAGGAGTATCTATATTCCTTATAATATCTACATCTACAGTCTATATCTAGGACTCTGAATCACAAGAAATTTAATCGATTTATCAGAGTCTCAGGAAGATGACATCAGGACTGCTTTATTCCAAGGGACAAGAAAATAATTTAGGACTTTGCCAAAAGCTCTTTGTTGTCAGCATGAGTTTTTCCATGGAGCAAGCAGGGCTTTGAGTCAAGGAACAGCTTTCCCTTAGCTAGAACACCAGGAAGGAAAGACAATGAAAAGACAAAACAAAACAATAGCAGGGTTACTAAGAATTCCTCAGCTTAATTTAATACTGTATCAATACATACATTTTTTGTTAATATTTTTCACTTTATCTACATTTGTCTTTTGAGAAAGAAATTGCCTTCAACCTCCACAGGATAATCTACTAAATAGGCATAACAGAGATATCGCTATACTCTACTTACCTACCACTCAGGTAAGCAGCATTCCAAAGAATCCCAGTACAGATGTTAATCCAGTCACAGATCACATCTATGCATACAGGCGAAGGAATAAACTAACATGGATTCACAACCTTTGTGGGGACATTGCAAGCCACCAGAGACATCCACCTAGTCCTCTTTTTATTTTTTAATGTAATTTTTTTTTGTCTAGAGTAAGCAAAATATCAATTTCTCACACATAGTAGTCAATTACTTCTACTCAAAGGCAGCAGTTGTCATTGTCACTGTGGGCTGTTTATTGTGTTATCAAAAATTCAGTGATGATTATTAGTTTGCTAATAAAAATCAAAACTTTAAAGTCCGATTATAATAGATGAAGTAATTATGGAGACAAAACAACCAGTTTAGATTAATTTAATACCAGTTTCTTGTAAAGAACAATACATATACTACTAAGATTTAAAATTGTTTTTCAGGGAAGATGGTCTTAATCTAAAACTTCAATATTTTATTAACATTGTTATTACTTTAAGGTCTGAATGAAATACTGGAGCTGTTGAAGTAAAAAGCAATATTCACATTGGCATGGCTGCAGGCTGTTAAAAGAAAACTGTGATTGGTTGTAATATGTTTCAGCAATATTTAAAAGACATACTACTTCTTTCTCATGTGTTATTTAGTGCCATAACTTCTTAATGTTTATCACAGTCAATAGTAAACATTGTCTTTCTGTATATAAATGCAAATTGAATTATTGCTCTTTAAGTTTCATATAACACAAAATGGACTAGGTTATTCTGAAAGAAGGATGTTGGTTAAAAACAATGGTAAGGAAAATAATTTAACACTAAGGAACTAATTATCTAAACTTGTTGCTGCCTTTCTTTCTTGATGCAAGGAGACATTTTTTCTGCTGAATAAGAATCTTCTTCTCAGTAATATTATCCTGAAATAACTTTAGCATATGTCAGTCATTATAAATAGTAAAAGAAGTGGCAGTTATCTTTATGTGGGAACTATAAAAATATTTTTGGATAATATTGCCATGGATAAAATTGTTTTNTAAAAATGTCTCATTCATAATATAAAAAAAATTAAATTATTCTATTTAATTCTATTCTATTCATTGACAATGGTAGATAATATTGTCCCATACTTGATTCTCCCTATGGCTTTGAAACCAAATTTTTAATCACCCTTATTTTAAAAATTGCACTCTATTATATCAATAAAAAATTCTTAAGGGATGAACAGATTACTCACTGGCAGATCTTAAAAGTTAACGGTCTGTTATGATTCATTATCAAATGAACATTTAAGTTTAGGTTCAGATTTAGGCTCTTCAGAAAAAAACCCTAAGACAACCACTTTAGACAAAGGAAGGATAGGCACTGAGAAAGAAAGAGTACAGGTAAGCTTACAGACTGTGATGCATTTGAGAAGACTGTATATAGTTTGTTGGACTACTTAAAAAAATCCCCAATTACATGGTTGAATAAAAGATATAATATTTCCAATACCTAATATCTCTATTAATTAAAGATTTACAAGAAACTTAAAAATCCTTTGGCAAAATTAACAAGAAAGATTTATAAACACTTCTTATAGCATGGAAGCAGCTTCATGTGGAATAAATGCATTTTACTACAGTGCAATATACAAAGACAGTAAGTGTTGATGAAATACTGTAGCCTGAGATATATCCAATAGTACAGTGGACAATCAGAAATTGCCACTAGTATTAAAAAAATTGTAGCTTTCAGAAACACATAAAACACACAAGCATAAGGGCCCCAAATTTTGTATACGGTTCCAGAGAAAGGATATCATTGAATAATGATTCATGAGAAATGGAATTTTTGCCTTAGCATAAAAGAGTTTAAACACATATAGTTATACAAACTGTATAACACCTCCAAAGGGAAAATATTAGATGACAGTCTCACAGTTAAGGTAAACAAACTTACTTTGCCTGCATGCATGCAAGCATTTTCCTATCTTCTCCCAAATTTCATCATGAAACTCATATTCAAACAGATACAAGTCAAGCCCACAGAATTATTAAGCCCATTGATAGAGAAATTGCAATTCACTTATCAGATTTCTTGAGATTTGTTTCCACCCTCTATCAATCTTGCATGTAGGATAATTCAGGACAGCTGCAAACTACACAATCAAAAACATTCTTCCACAGTATAAGTCAATAAGTGCTTTCTTACTAAATGTATGTAAAACAAGAATATTGCAGAATATTATCAGCAATCGTTGCCAGTACCTATGAAAAATACACTAGTATCACAATAAATATATATACCTTCTAAGAAAGATGATGAACTCTGGATTCTTAGTTTTATTCTGGTTTTCAAGGTGAGATCATATCTTGAGGTTTAATTTTTGTTATTTTTTTAAAAAATATTAATAATAATTATATTGAGTCCAAGAGTTAGCCAGAAACATTTGGGAACTGGAGGCTTACAAAGGCAAACAGTCATTACATAGTTCACATTACTTCCCTACTGCAGCACTACTGCAGTGATTAATGTCATTTGCATAACATCCCAAACTGCTTGTAATCGCTTAGTAAGTCACAGAAATTTTACTTAGGTACTTATGTATTCTTCATGGATGGAGGTGCTGGAGATGAGATGTAGCTGACTTCAGTCCCTAATTTAAAAAAAAACAAAGCCACATAAGTAAAATCTTCATTTTCTAGGCTGTCTTCTCTAGCCTTAATATTCCCTTTACTGTAGGTAAAATTCTATTGTTAAAAATATGCCTCAGCACCAGGATTATATGTCAAACTGTCTTCCACCTTTCAAATAAATCTGTTAGTATAAATGTTTAGCTTATCATTGGAGAAAGGCAAAGATTTGGTAGTCTTGCACAAAGGTTGAAATTATAGACTTGACCAGGAAGTATCTTGGATATCAATTACTGGGACTCAATTTACTATACTTTTTCACCAAGGATCAGATCTTGGATTGTATAATTCCTGCAAGTGTCTACATGATAATTCCTGCAAGTGTCTACATAAAGCAACTTCACTTTGATTATAGGATTATGAAGAACTTTCAAACACTGAACACTGAACAAATGTATGAATTTTTAACTGAACAGCAGTTTTAGCTTCTCTCTACCGTTTACTATCTAAGCTTTCTCAGGCTTTTAATCCTGAAAGGACTAAGAAGTTTGATCAAAGCCTAAATTACAGGTCTTGGCAAAAAGGCTGCATTCCCTCCACTCCAGAAAACATGTCCTCATTTCCAGCAGTGACATAAGACAAGAAACAGAAAATAAAAGCAAAAAACTTTGTGATTATTTAATCTCTTTTCTGAGAAAATATAGAAAAAGAGGAAACTCTGGGGGTACAAAAAAAACCTTATTCAGCACTAATCATTCCTCACCTGTCACACATAGAAAGATGAGGTCTCAGATGGATTCAAGGTGCAGGATGCAATAGAAAGTGTAGTTTAGGCAAAGCTGCCTAAGAAAACAGTGCTGTCTTAGATGCCTCAGGGCATCCTCTCTGGCTTCCAGCTGCCTCCCCAGAAGGGTGAGGGTCCCTTGGAAGTCTTTTGTGAAATTTCCAAGTCATGAAATGTGAAATGACCCTGAGTATATCAAACAGAACTCGATAACTATTAACCCAACTGACCCCTAAAAACATTTTGAGTGCTGCAGAGTATCCAGACTGGCTTGCCACTACTATTGCCAGAAGTCTTCAGGTCTCACTGACACCCATGTCACAGTGTGGAAGACAATTGAGTTGTTTTCAGTTTCTCTTGGCTAATTTAATGCAACTGCATCCCACCTTATACACCATTGACGAGTGAACTGAATGTCTCACGTTTTACATTAACTATAATGACAATTTGATGTGACTTTTAGACACACAAATGTCTTGAGACAGAACCGAATTCCTCCATAAAAGGCTCCAGGTTTCAAAATGAAGCAATATTATAGGTCAATAAAAGTTGACATTGCTTAACCTAATCTAATAGCACCTAAAAGAGCTATCCAAACTGGTAAGCCACTTTACCTGGTGAATACCTGTACTGCACTTGGCTGAGACAGAGTTAATTTTCTCCACAGTAGCCCATATGGTGCTGTATTTGTGGTTTGTGAATCAAAAGAGTGTTGATATTACACCACCATTTTAGCTATTGCTGAGCAGCACTTACAGAGTTTCATATTTTTATCTTCTTCCTCACTTTACCCCTGTAGTGAGTAAGCTGGCGATGCACAAGAACTTGGGAGGGGTCACAAGTAGAACAGTGGACTGAAGATGACCAAAGGGATATTCCATGACATATGACACCATGCTAAGAAATAAGAAGTGAGGGAAGAATTTTTTTTTGGGAAGGTAGCCGTTCCTGGGCATCAATCTACTTCTGGCAGATGGTACATGATTGCAGTTGCACCACCTTTTTTTTTTTTTTTTCTTTTCTTTCTTCTTCATTTGCTTATCAAACTATCTTTGTCTTAACCAACTAGGTGGTTTTTTTTGTATGTTTTTCCAAGCACCTCCCCTGTCCCACTGGGATGGGGACAATTGCTCAGTGAGCAGCTGTGTGATAATTAGCTGCTGACTGAGGTTAGCCTATCACACCACCATACAGGGTCTACAGACCTCAGCAGGACAAAGAACACAATTTTGTGAAAAACTGGCATCCTACCTTGCTGACAAGACAATGTTATTAGAACCCCAGTCCATTCATGCCAACAACCCATCTGCATTGCCCATTGCGGCCTCACCTTGAGCACTGAATGCTGTTCTGGGCCCCACAATGTAAGAAGGCTGTGAATCTTTGAATCCTTGAATGCATCTGAGCAATCAGATGCTGTGGTAACGAATGACAGTTTAGAAATTTATGCTACTTAGCCAAAGACATTTGCTAAATCATGTCAATATCAAAAGGCATATAAACTTCATCATCCAGGTAATACACTTTTCTATTCACAATTACCTTTAATTAAATTTATATTCATAATCAAGTGTGCAATAGCAAGTGTAGCAACTTCAAGATCAGGCAGTATCATATGAAGATCTCTGTTTAAAAACAAACTTCAAAGAATTATTTGGAAAGCTAGTTCACCTTGTGCTTTCACTGTTGGGGTTTTTTTTATTTATTTATTTTTACCATTCAATACTAGTGTCCAGAGTGCAAGATAAAGTTGCCAATTATCCACAGGAGATAAGTGGCTTTTTCAGATTTATGGTGCTTGATAATCCATAAATGTGATAACCTCTGACTCTACACCAAAATTATTTCACTACAATCTTTTTCATGAAAAATGTATATTGTATAAATCAAATTTGGAGTGAAAGTCTTTTCTTACCTTACTTTTCGGTACAGTTTGTTGCAAGATTGCCTTCTTTACAGCCAATAACTGAGCAGCTCCACTGCTCCATCTTCACATTATGATTTAAATTATCTATCATCCACATTTTCACATCAATGCCCAAGGAAAACTAAGATTAAGTAGATAACCGATATAGAAATCAAGACAGAATCTGGGGCAAATGAAAGTTTTAATTTCTGGAGATATTCAAAACCCTCCTGGACACCTTCCTGTGCAACCTGCTTTAGGAAGACCTGCTTTGGCAGTGGAGTTGGACTAGATGATCTCCAGAGGTCCCTTCCAACCCCATATCATTCTGTGATTCTGTGATTCTGTAAATGGGTGTTATTCTACAAAAGTAAATGAAAATATCTCAGTAAATGTAGCTGAAAACCATCATAGAATTAACCTTGCAAAAAACCACAGATAGATAGTTTTTATACTGCAATATGTGTGGCCTAGTTGAGTAGATTATTTGTTTCAGAAAATAAAATCTTTTATTAAAGGGGACCTATTCACATTTTTAAGATGAAATTTCTCTTTAAATGTCTGGTATATATCACGGGAAAAAGAAAAAGAAAGCAGGTTGCAAAGAGCTGAAAAACAGTTGAAGAGCAAGTAAAGTTTAAAAGTTGGGCAAGGAATGTAAAATAAAGAGAATGGGATTGTAAGGTACTGAGTCAGGATAGGACACGTAAGATACTGTTATTAACAGATTGCAGTCCTATAGCCTAATGAATACAAGTAATCCTGATTCTGCACCTAGACACAAGAAATGAGGAGGCTGAATACAGGTGAAGCTGGATGGAAAGCCTGCTTCACCTGTATTTGTCTCTTAATGCTTTTGATTTAATTTATTTTACTAGAATAAAATATTATAATCCCTAGAGATGTAAAGTTATTAAACACACATATCTATGAAGTGCCAAATTGGTGAATATTATGCATTGTTTTACCACCTAATTTTCTGACCCTTTTACTCATTTTATATATCATCAGGAATCTGGCCACCAGAGAACAAAAGATGAGTTTGCAGCCAGGAGGCCTATAAGATTAATCTTGTCTCTGCATTTCCTTAACTTCCTATCAATTCACTTTAGAGGAAAATATTTTTCAAGGGTTGTTAAAGATTACAGAGAGGAATCTAGTGGGATTTTCAAAGTGCCTAGACACCTAAATCCAATTAACCTTTATCTCAAGTGCTTTTAGGCCTTTCTGAAAATTCTAACCTAAGAAAATACTCAAACTGGAAATATTACAGCAACAACACAAACTTAGATGGAGAAAATTAAAAGTAAAGTTGAAATAATTTTTTTTTTTATCATGCAAAATATAATAGGTTTAAGGTTAACATTTTTGCTTTCAATTTTTATGTAGAAAAATATGTCAGGTTTGCATCTACTGTTATCCCTGCCTTTCATCCTTCTTCCTCTATGCTGCAGTCATTATCGATCAGCCAAATTCTCTGCCAATGCTGAAATATAAACACAATCTCTATATATTGATTATAGGAGCTTAAACCCCTTTGTGTCTTCTGATATGGACTTCTTTTTGCTGTGGATCATAAACCAGCCACCAACAATTTCAGTTTGTAAACTAATGTTGCTGCAAATCCATTATAAACAGGATTCTCACTGGTATGGCTCCTACCTCAGTTAGAAAATAATTCTATAGGCTGAAATCAGTCTGGACTTGAATTCATTAACCTCTTCACCAGGCAGAACAGCTCTCTCAGCCTTTCTTCATAAGTGAAATGGTCCATTCCCTTAATCATTGTAATGGGCTTTCTCTGGATTCTCTCCAGATTGTCCACATCTGTCTTGTACTGGGGAGCCCAGAACTGGACACAATACTCCAGGTGTGGCCTCACTGGCACTGAGGAGAGGGGAAGGATCACTTCCCTTAAGCTGCTGGCAACTTTGTTCAGTCAGTGATGATTTTTCACAAAATTAAATGCAAGAAAGTGTTGTGTATTTCGATAGGAATAACATGAATTTATCAGTCACTGGAGGAGGGTTTTCTCATATTTACTCTCATGTTTACTTTTAAAGTGATGAACTTTTGTAACTGAACTACTTATGTTAATCATATTGTTTCTTTGTACCAGTTACATGTACACACTTCTGTGACAACTAGAGAAATACCATTTGCTTCACACAATCACAGAATGATATGGGGTTGGAAGGGGCCTCTGGAGATCATTTAGTCTAACCCCCCTGTCAAAGCAGGTCCTCCTAGAGCAGGTTGCACAGGAAGGTGCCACCTCTCTGGGAAGCCCGTTCTAGTGCTCTGCCACCGTCAAAGAAGTTCCTCCTTAGGTCGAGATGGAACTTCCTATATTTATGTTTTTCCCCTTTACCTCTTGTTCTTTCAATGGGCACCACTAAGAATAGATTGGCCCTGTCCTCTTGACACCCACTCTTTAAGTATTTATGGGCATTGATCAGATCCCCCCTCTGTCTTCCCTTCTCCAGACTATAAAAACCCAAGTCCCTCTGCTTCATTTTTAGAAGGCTCCCATCTTCATACAGTCCTGTCCAGGTTAAGATTTATGAGCCAGCAATTACATATATTAGTAAAATAAGAGAAGCCTTTGATGCAACTTTTGGAAATGGATCTTCAATAGAAAGCAAAGTTCAAATATCATCAGCTTGTCGACTAAGATTTCTTGAGAGTTGTGAAGAAGGTCTTTTTTTAGAGTGGCAGATCAGGTCTGTCAGCAGTTGTTTAAGAGGAAGACACAAAGACACAGAATGCAACATTTGTTTTTCTATATGTTTAGATATATCAGCTTTTGCCAGAGCAATTTAGTGTAGATTTTTTTTTTTTTTTTGCTGTTATCATGTTCTGATGTTATTATGCATTTTTGTTTTATTTGCTTCCTAAAAGAATATGTGGCCAATTTAGGCCATACCATACAAAAGAATCTTCCCACGTCCTACCTGTAAACAATGAAGAACACAAATAAAATACTGAGGGTGGGAATGTGGCTGAATCAGTGATAAATCAAAACAGAACTCCATAAAACTATGGACGTTATTAAAAGGATCATGAAACTAGTCTACCAAGTTCTCCTTATGTAAAGATAGAGTACCTCTAATGCTGTCTGATACTTCCAAATTAATCACACAGAAATTTGGTATTAGCTGCACTTATGTACAGACACGGATTTGTGCATTTGTACATTTCCTTCATGTGCCTAAACCAGTCATAGATAGTGATGCTAAATTGCATATGTTTGAATGAATTCTGTCTACCAAAAGATTCAGATTTCCAATGTACTTATACAAATAGAATATAATTGTATTTATCTTTTTTTAGCATGATATGAGTATTTATTATGTGCACATCAGCAGCAATTTTTATATTAGCTTCCATGTCACTGATGACAATATTGGATAGAATCAAGACTGATAGTCCTCTTGAAAATCTCCTTTTTGAGACTGATGTGACTGTGTTATTCACACTTATGTTGGAGAACATGTAACCTATTCTTAAATACAGAATATAGTGCCAATTCTGTACCTTAATGCCATGTTTTACTAAGTCAGTATTTTTCAAAAGTCTATTTTCATTTCCTTTTTCAAACTAATAATTTTCAACCACATAGTCAGATTTATTTGTCAAGGTTTATTTATTTTGCATAAAATATTTTCCATCCTTCAGTTATTTATTAATATCTTGTTCTGTCTAGGACTGAGACTATTGCAAATCTTTGTGCAATCCAAGAGTGTTGTTCTCACTTACTGAATATTGACATTAGTACAGTGCAGTGCCAATCTCTTCATATCTCTGGTGTTGAAAATTGACATCAGCAGAAAAAAGTTCTCCTTGTCAATGATTTTACTGTACTGGAAGTGTTTATCTTCTCCTGCGTACAAATTACCTCCTACATACTTATGCGTAGCTTCTACATGGTTCTGTTTCTGATAAGTAATGTTAAATATGAATAAGATGCCTCTGCTTATAATATTTCTGTTGTCCCAAGCTGACGAAGTGATGATAACAATATCAGCTTTCAAGTGCTAAATTCAAATTTTACATTCAAAATCAAAGTCATATGATGTATGTGTGCAATACTGTTCTATTGCAGTCTGTAAAACACATATGGAAATTACTAACTTGCCACTGTTCTGAACTCATAATATTTCAGACAGCTTATAATGAAGAGATGACTTTTGCAGGAGCTTACAGATATTCACAGGAATTAATTTTGTAGAGTAAGAAATTTCCTACTAGATTTTTGGTATTATGAAGTATTCAACATAATAGATAATTTACTGAGCAAGCAAACTTAACCTTTATGAGCAGGTGACTTTTTTGACCTCTTTCTTAATACCCTCTCTGCTAATGAAGAGAAGTTCTGCTACATCTGGTAACTTTATGAATAAGTTTAGAGGCTGGAGATCCATGCCCTTTTACTCAATCTCTCTCGGAAGCAAAGATGTAGCAGGTAACACCTGTAATTTTTGTCTTTTTGTGCTGACACAATGCAGCTCCTTAATTTTTCAGCATCTTCATTCTACTGACTGAAGAATGATGTAGCCACACTTGAGAAAAGATTGTTATCTACCGACGTATTAATATAATACCATTTTAAATAAATGTAACTACTAAGTAAAAAAATAAAGCTAATAGAGAATATGCACAGGAGGTTTTATATAATGGTGTAAAACCATCTCATATTTTTCAGGTGTTGCTACAGAAAATATTATGTCTCTCTAGTAGCAGTAAAAAAGGATAGGAAAGATTAATATTTTGTCAGTTGCAAGTCACTTTTTCTGTTATAGAAAAATGATCTGATGTTCAAATCATGGAGGTTTTTGGTCTGTGTGTTTCAATATCATTACATAAGAATTTGAGTATCAGAATTTCTCTTATTCATGATCTTCATTTTAGTGTCTGCTATAATAAGAGATACTTTAGTGTCAAGTAGTGCTTTGTATGTGCATAGCATTATTTATGGATAGATTTTAAATTGTTCTTATTAATTTTTGTTTATTACTGAATGATTTTGTCACATTTATTCTCTGTAGGCCATGAATTAGGTTAAACAGTTAAACACTACAGTCTTTGAGCCACTGGACATGAAGAGTAGAGAAGAGTATAGAAATTAATACTTTATAATATAACTTAATTTAGGAAGATATTACAAAAATCCTTATATTCTAAAAAGCCCTTCAGAGAAAATGGGGCTCATTACCGCATTGATAAATAAGGTTCTTCATGGAGAAGATTCTGAGAGCTTCATATTAAATCATCTCTTTGTAAAGGTCATATTAATTGCTGGAGTAATTTTGGTGATCTCAGTGGTGCCTGCAATCAGGTGCAGCTGACAACGTCTCAGGACGAATCACCTCCTCATTAACACAATACAAACAGGGGACAGGGACACTCCTGAGTTTTCTGTAGGTTTGGTCTTTCACTGGATGCCCTGGCCATGGCCTTGCCTGGCCATTAGTGACAAAGGAGCAGCAGAGCATCTTCATGTCCACTTTCCTTTGATCTCCCTTCTCTGATGGGAAGAGAAGGGCTGAAGCATAAAGAGATCCAGGACCCCTTCAAAACCCCACTGAGGTCATGTTATAGTCAAATAGGGCTTCCCGTAGAGGAATGTTTATAGGTCCATGCAATCACAAACTACCTCGTTCAGGTCTCCTGTTAGCAGTCATTTCAGGTGCTGATGTTCAGTTAACAGACACCTAGTGAATAATAGGGTAAACCATGCTAATCATGTCTAGCAAATAGTAATTTCTGCTGTCACACAAAGCACAGCAGGAAAGTAACTGGGCATACAGATACTTGTGTCATTATTAGTTCAAATAAACAGCCCTCGAACTACAATGCTTTTTCAAATATAAGTATAATATATTTAGTATTTTTTTTCAATTAATACATGTGAAATTGGGCCTGGGAAAACACAGATCATTTTACTGTAAAAAAATGAAGTCTAGTATCAGCTATATCTTCTTCCTCAGAAATGCCCCTAATCAGGGCAACATAAGTTTTCATACTGAGAACAATGAAGCTTTCAATAAAATGAGGAGCAACAGAAGCCAAACCAAACCTGAGAAATTTGTATCTGAAATATTCAGAAAGGGTCCTAAAAATGCATTAACTAACATGACAGAGCAGAGAGCAATTCCAAACTGAAGAAAAAGCCTAGGTAGTGACAAAACAGATCCAAGCTGGTAAGAAATAAGTGTTTTGGACAGGAGTCATCTAGTGATAGGGTAAAGTTGGCTGAATTTACACAGAGGATCCTTATAACTGCAAAAAGATTTTGACTTCCTACATCAGGGAGCAGAGAAGGGGGTCATTAGGAAAAGTCTCCTAGGAGGAAGTCATATATATATATATAAGTATAGGTATATAAGACAAGATATAATTACACAGATGAACAGTTGAATTAATGTGTCCACTAGCTGAAGTACCAATTGAATTTGACCTGCTGGAACAGAAGAACTAAATCCAGACGTCTCCTTGATGGAACTGAGGAGAGCCTTAACATTTCACAGGTGTATGGCATTGAGCGCAGCTGCATCAGGTAGTACTGATGTGAGGTAAGCTGCATCTCACACCTCTCTTCTTTCTCTGAAGTTTAGTCTCAGTAGATTATTGGAAATTAGTATTTGCTGAATAAGTACTGAAACAAAAAGCCTGTTGAAAAATTAATAGATTCAAATATGAGTTTTATGGTATTATGAAGTCTAATAGTTCTGGTCACAGTCTTCACTGTCAATTGCTCTTCATTCTCTGTCAATCTGATAATAAAATTGAAAAAACTGGTCCCCACTAGATGAAGTAATGCTCTTGAACTCTGTATGCACCACTGGCTTTGAAATTTAAGTATCAGAGTGCATGACTGATGACAGTTGATACTAGTTTTACTTAGGCTTCAGTGCAGATGCTCCTCATTTATGCAGGCAGATATGAAATCAGAAGTAGGTCCTCAGGAGCTGTTGCTTCATTAAATTTCTTCACTGTTACAAAAACCTTTAAAGTTGCCCATCAGATGGGGGAAAGAAAAATCAGGTGAAGATAAAGTCCGTTAGGAACAAGCTGCTTGAAAAGCAAACTGATCAAAACATATGCATGTATTTTTATATGGAAAAAAATATATACATAACCTAACAATATACTTCTGGAGAAGATACTTTCCTCTTTACAGCCAGTGATGGGGCCAAAGTAAAGTAGCCTTGAAATCTTCAGGCAATGCTGCAATCACTAAATTTTGTTTATACTAGGTTTCTTTACTCTTTTTCAGCTACAGACAGATAAGAGTGAAAGACATGGCTAGCAAATGTGAATTGTTTGCTGTGAAATTCGAAATCTAGGCAAATTCAAGGACCCTTTTTTTTTTTTTTTCCCCCACTTCTGGGTTTTCAGAAGTACAAACTACTGAGAAATCAATTCAGCTGTAGGCTGCTCATAGAAGTGTGACAGCGTAGACAGACAGGCATACCTGTTAGATACCTACTATGTGACTGGCAGCTACCTGTGGCATAAAAGTAACATTCCTGCTGCTGGCTTGATTTTCTTGTCACAGCATGACCCTTCGCACATTAAAGCTTTATATCTTCCTAAAAATAACTGTAAAGTGCTTAAATGATACATGTACATAGTCATTAGTGGCACACTTTTTCTGTTTAGTGCCAGGTAAATATCATATATGTCCCAGATACTAAAACTGGTGCTTTCTCTTCCTAGCTTCACATACTGTAACTCATATAAGATAGACACCACTGAAAACTACATTTTTACTACTTTCTCCCTGAGTTTACTGATGATGTTGTGACTCTGTTTTGGGGACGATGTATCCTGCCACTCCCAAGAACAGCGGGGCTATGTTTTCCAGAAGCAGTAATGGTTCCACAGCAAATTTTCTATCCAAGGTACCCCCCCAGTTCGAATTCTATTGAAGCTCCATGCCTGTTTGCCTCTGTCCCCTTTTCTTTTCTTTTATGTACCCTGTCCTGCACAGAGACCTCACCTCTGCAGGGAAGCACAGTTACTGAGAAAAATGCAAGAGCTCCTGTCACCCTGTGTTTCACTCTGCAGCTTGTAACACCACCCCACTTGTCTCTCCTGCTTATCCCGTGGATGTGTTGTTTTTCACCTTAGTACTCCTTGTCTCTAACAACTTCCTTCTTTCCTGTGCTTGTTAGCAACTGCTTTGTCCTCTGCTACAGCAACTGTCTTCATTCAGCTTTCTGGCTTATGACATGCCATCTCAAACACTTTATGCTCACCCCTGGGGCTTACATTGATGTTGCCCTTGCCTACATCTCTACTTTCATTCTCTACGCACATGCTCTGCACTCTGATTGCTATCATCTCAGTGTTACTATCATAATTTTCTGTTAATGTTTACCACAGATGTGTTACATGCTTGATGACATCCTCAAATGAGTCCTTTAATCCAGCCTGGACAAATAGTCTCTCCATGTTTCCTTATCAAGCTACCACCTGTTGAATTGCATGTCTCTTGCTTCTTTAGTCTCACAGCCCAATTGACTCTATTTTCTTTTTTATTTGATATTATCTAATAATACAGTAAAGTGAACCCCTTTTGGTGGGACTCTTCTTTACAGAGAATGCACCAATCATATGCACATTATTATATACAAACAACAATAAATACAAGTGCATCTAGCATTTCAGTATAATGAGAGACTGAATGAAAACACTATACTTTCTTCTATGCCTGTGAGATGTGAGCGATTATGAGTCTATTTCGTAATTAAGATAGCTTGAAAGATTCTTAATATCCTCCAAAACATATATTCACAGGGTTTTAAGGGGACCTAACTATTTATTTTCATTTTTCTTAGCTAACCTGTCATGTTTACAGTCAGTATTGAAAAATGCCAGCAAAAAATATTTAGTTTTCACTTATACAGAATCTTCATGAGAGTCAGGGTGCACTTGCTGATGAAGATAGCCCATACACCAAAGGAAGGGTAATAATGTGCATGAAGAGATTTCTGGTAAAGGCTGAATATACTTATAGGGACAGTGGAGTATATTTTCCTAGAGCAATGAAATGGGATGGGAAATTATTACGAAGATTATATAAATTGACAAATCCCTTTGTTTCTGCTATAAGCGGGGTGGATGTTTGCTAGAAAAGAGATAGTTATATGACAATATCAAAGAGCTTTGGGAATTATTCTTGGGGGGTTGGAATATTCGTGAAGCAAGTACACTATAACATTATAAATTATATTGTTACTACTCCTATGTTTAATATAGTAATAATAACTTTATCAAAATCAAATTAAATTTAGCTATTTCAATCTACAAAAATAATAAGACAAAATAAGATCTTATCAAGTATCAATATGGATAATCAATGTCACTTTTCTTCTATTAATCTGCTGGTATCCTCTGCTAATCTATTGTACTGGAAGTGAATGCTGAAATAATTATATTTCATTTTTTATAAAAAAACAATATACCTAATTTTGGAAGAGAAGATTTACATATGTTAGCAAAGCGTATGGGTCTAAATTCAGCAAATTGATTAGATAATTGAAGAAAAATATGAATTTACATGGCAAATTATTTCTAAAATAATGTGTTAACTTCAACACGAACTGCATTATATATCAGGAAAAGTAAAGTTTTTAGTTAATGGCTGTGATGTGAAGTAAATATTGAATGTAAGTTTTTCTTTCAAGCTCATAAGCGCTGGTTCATTTAATTATGTCTGTGCAATGAAATCACTGCAATTTCTTCATCTAAACTGACAAATTGCTAAATGGTGCCTGGTACAATCTGGCATAGGACAGGTAGAAATCTCCCAGGCTTTCCCTGAGAATGTTTCAGCAATGGGCAGAGGCTCACCAATGATATAGGGACACCAGAAGTGATCTGCTGGCTCAGGATGGTCCACGGAACTCAATATTCTTTCAAAAAAAGTCAAAATGAGATAGAACAAGACGACAAACCTGGACACTGTCTTTAGACAATTTATTTTGTAATTTCTCTAGCATCCGCAATCACTACATTAGGAGTATCAGAAGGTAGCTACTTAGAAACCTATTAATCATGAAATTTCCGATCCCTTTTTGAATCTACAGATACTGTCTTTCTTGACAATCTCCAGTTGCAAAATTCCGGAAGTTCAATACGCAATGTGTGAAAGAGAATCTGATTAACCTAGTATGCTACCAGCTGCAGTGAGTGCCCCCTAGTTATAGTATTCAAGGATTGTGAAAAAAGTTCATTCTCACTGCCTCACAGTTTTTAGAATCTCAGTTGCACACCCCAAGATGGCTCCTTTCCAAAAGAAATAAACATTTTTCTGATCTCTCTCCCTAATACAGTAGCTCCATTCCCTCTACTATTTCGGTTGTCCTTTCATATTCCTTCTCTATTTTGTTTTTGTTGATCCTTACCAATCAACAGGTGGGATTTGGTCACCCTAATCTAGAGAGTAAAAGAATTTAACAGATTATTTCCTTCAGGAAAGGTCCTGAGCACAAAGAATGGATTCCAAATATTGTATCAGAAAAAATAGAATATAAATGTCACAACATCTGAGGAAATGGGCCAGGAGGCAGCCGCACATGGTAACTGATCCCTCAGTCTTACTGGAACTGAGACTGAATGGCACACTGCAGAAAGCACTGTGCTCACAACCTTGACCTGCTCATCAGATCTCAAAGTACACAGTTTGAAAGATATCCCCTTTGTTCCATCATAAGCACAAAATATTTTCAAAAGCACAGAGCACCAGTTCTGAGCGGACAGTGACAGAGTGGACATCTCACCAAGAGACAAAAAGTGATGGGTGATGAATTGGGCCACCGTGAGGAAATCATTCCCCTGGAAACAACAGATTGAGTGATTTTCACAGTCTCATGAATTAATGGGCAAGCAAGAAGGGAAACTGATCCCAGTAATAGTGCTCCTGCGTGTATTTTTCCTGTGAACGATTCCCTTTCTGGCTGGATTCCACTCAGCATGCATGCACAGAGAATTACCAGGGAGATCTTTCCACATATATAGATATAATTGCCTTCTGTTCTTCTGTATATATCGCCTTTTTTTTTTTTTTCCTAACCAGATGATATTTCTTACTGTGGATTAATAAACAGTGTCTGATTTACCACCGGAGACTCCTACAGAAGACATCTAATTGAATTCTATTTCTTTTTCTCACCAGCGCTGGAACAAGACATGCATCCTTTTGCAGTTTCATGAGATTTCATTTTTTAGCACTCTACTGGGATGTAATATACCTTGAAAGAATAATTTGTTTTTAAAACATTAACCACTATTAATAGTAACCTAATGTCCTGGTTTGAGATTGAATAGAACCAATTTTCTTTTCAGTAATTTTACATTTCAGTTACATCTCTTCTAACTAACGGCACTCTGAAATCAATGGCACATTTTTCAGTCAGTGTCTTCTTCTGGCTGTGATAACATCTGATGTTTATATACCAGACAAGCTGGAAATTCAATATGAACTGGAGTCAAAAGCAGCCAAATGGCATGCTACAGTTGACATCATTACTAATTGCTGTCCTTTAGCAGTGAAGTCCAGGACACAGTTTACTTTCACCTAGAGAGGTGTCCAGTACACCTGGAATCAACTGCCCCGGGGATGGAAACGCAGCCTTATTATTTGCCATGGATTGATCCAGGCTGCACTGGATAAGAGTAGAGCTGCAGAACACCTACAATACATTGACAACATCATTGTATGGGGTAAAACAACAGCAGAACTTTTTAAGAGAGGTAAGAAAATAATCAAAATTCTTTTAAAAGTTGGTTTTGCTACAAATAGAATAGGTCAAGGGACCTGCTTAAGAAATCCATTTTTTTGGAACTAAGTGGCACGATGGAGCAGTATGTCAATTGCTGCATAATACTAAAATTGTTCAATAAGTGTTTTTCAGGATAACATAATGGTGATGAAACCAGAGCTAGCTTCACTTATGTGGAATCCAGCAAACATTTTAAGGTGGATGTGGTACCTGTGGGCTTGAACCACGATGAATTTCATGCTGTCTATCCTGCCCTTAGACTGTTATTATAGATGGAAACCTGCAATCATGAACTTAATCATGAACTTTTATGCAGAAAAGATAAATCATAAATCAGTCATCTGCATGTGTATATATCTGAAGACAACAAGCAGTAATGACCTGAGCGTGACATAAATGGTAGTGAGTAAAGGGTGGAATGCCCTGCTTTGAGGTAAAACAGAACCAATTTTCTTTTCAGTAGTTTTGCTTTTCAGTTAAGTCCCTTTAAACTAACTAACCCCCTGAAATTAATGACATATTTTTCAGACTATGTCTGTTTCCAGGGTGATAAGGTCTGATGTATATAGTTAATACCAAGGAATGGTGCACTGAGAGGCTCCTGTTCGTACTTATTGCTATAACAACCAAGGTCAGCCAACATTGTTGTGTGCCCCATTGGAGGATCAGAAGCAGAAAAGTGTAGAGGGGTTGCACTTGCAGGGAGGAGTGGACAGGACAGATGACCCAAAACTGACCAACAGGGTTTTCCATCCTATCTGCATCATGGTCAGTATAAAAGCTGAGGGATCAAAAGTGTCAGCCTCTTTCTTCCGTGGTCAGCATGCAAGGAGGATTCTGTCTGTTTGCCTGCCTTTGATCCCAATCCATATGTTCCTGAATCCAGTTCCCATTCATCACTGAGTCCAGTCTGGGACCTTTCCAGTGCCAGCTAGTGACATGATCATCATCCTGGGAGCTCGATATTGGTTTTGTGTATATTTCATTATCTTTGTATATATTTCAATATCTTTCATTATCTCTCTTCTCTTCTGAGAAGGGAGAGAGTTTGGAAGAGAGCATCTGTTTTTTGCTTAGTGCCCAGCCCAGCCTAAACCAAAACACCTAATACTATGTTGCTGCTAAAATACAGTCCTCTGCATACAATTGGAATTCCTGCTTCAGCATTTTCCTGCATTAAACTTCTTCCAGAAAATTGCATGTCTCCTGAGATATCATCTAATTAATTTTTAAGAAAAACATTGTTGCAAAATATATGACATACACTCACTTTTACCTAAATTAGCATACCTGCTACTGCCTCCTCTGTCTACATTTTCCTTTTGTTGTGATCATACATTCTTTGTCTTCCCAGTTTGTTTTCAACACAAGAATTTGTCTGGTACAATTCAAGTATGCAGCAAAAAATAAGTTCTTGATGAAAATGGGATATGATTAACATGCCTTCACTGGATCTTTGGAGTGTAGGCAACTGAATCCAAGTTATAACAACCTTTTATTATTATGCAAAGAAATGTCTCGTTCATGAATGGTGTGAAGAGTAGGTAACTTGCTAATTTGATTTAAAATTACATTTTTCTGCTGGTTTCTTCTTTCCTGTTTTTTTTTTTTTCCCTCTTTTTTTCCTGAACACTCCAGACTTGAGTCTTAAATGATGCTTCAGGAATTACCTAAAGAAATCAGAACACTTAAAAGAGAATAAGGGGCTCTAATATCAGTACAAATCTTCTATATATTTTCCGCAAATTTGCTTTTAATTTAGTTTCTCTTTTCTTTTGAGCCTTATATTCTAACTTACTTGAGTGGCCTCCATAGAGCAAAGTCAACGAAGATTCTTTGTGCTCATCTCTCTTAAGTATTCCTGTTCTATGTAGCTTTGGCCCTTACACTTGACCTTGTCATTCTGAGTTTAAGCACTTGGTGTGAGAGATAGTATATATCAGCAATTTAACATATTTTATTACAAGGGTCTTTTATGTTTGATGAAAATGTAAAATAACTTCATTTAATAATATTGTAACATTCCAACAATAATTATAATGAAAGCAATTTAATTTTGGAGATTCTTGAACATTCATTTGCAAGAATGTGGTTTTACAAGCTTTAAATGCTGGGAAGGTAAGGCACTGCCAGCATTGCCAGGATATCCAGCACATCATAATAGTAATTATTTGTAATACTTCCTTCCATCTCTCAGTAAATGAGGTTTTAACAGACAAATGCACTGATTACCAGCTCTCAGGACACTACTAACTAACTGCAGTGAAAAACTGCCTAATTTCACTCCCATTAAACTAAATTACAGAATTTTCAGTGGGCATTGAACCAGGCCTTGGTGACAATGTGTCTTTACCCAAGTTGCTAAGCTGTAAAGATGTAAAGACTTTAATCACTGCTCCTGATATAGATTATGAGGAGAAAGAAATACATATTACAAGTAGGCCAAAAATTTATTAGTAGTTTAATAAAAATTAAACAAAATAGTTATTATTTCAGTTGTGAGGATACTTACAGTCAGAGCACAAACTATCTAATTACTGGAAAAGATACTCATTAATAATGAAGTCAAGTTTTTAAGATTTATTTCTGTGGCTTTTTTATCACTCTTCTGATATCCCTCCTTATCCCAAGAAAGTTTGCAACAAAGTCATCATCTGCCCAAGTTCTTCATCAGGAGGAGCCTGATCTTGATAGTGGGGGATTCAGCTTATTCCTGGCTATTCCTGAGGTTATTTTTCTGCATTTTAACTTGGTCTTTCAGTCACTCTTTTTTTCTTACTGGCCCACACTTCAGTTACGTAGCATTTACTGAGTTTTGGTAGCTATAGCACACAAAGTTCAGCCATGCCACTTCAGCCTCAGCATTAAGCTTAGCATAATAAAACATTAAGAAACATTATTATAAAAAATAGCCATCTCAACCCTTCCTTGTCCCTTACAGTTTTTGTACTTACTGGTAAACAAACCTGTTGACCACTCCAGAAAATTTCAGGTAAATCCTGAGGCCTGAAGATTAGGTAACTACAAAGACAGTGACGTACTTCTTTCAATAGCAAAACTGTCTACTATTTGCACTCCTGTTACTCCATAAAAGACCCACTAAATCCTTCCAAAGATCACAATGACTTTTTGATTAAAATAATTTCTTCACATGCAGTTCCTCCTGAACTACCTACGTTTTCAAAACTATTATCTCACTATGATAGTAATAATATTGTGCAATTAATGGTATAGTAATCTAGGTCAGAATAACGCTCCTAGCCAATAAGGTGTTCAAGTAATTTCAAGTAATATCAGTGATAAATTATAATAATGTTATAATAAAAATGGATGCATGAGTTCTTCAGCAAATATTTAGAAATTGTAGCTAAGCTTAGTCTCTAAGGAGAAAATTCAGAAACTAAGAAAAGTTTTATGATCATATCCCAAGTTTTTGAAAGAATGTCACATATAAAATGTGATGCTGAGTATATTACAAAATGATAGTTTTCTTGAAATATGTATGCATTTTTAAGCCAATTATGAAAGACTATTTAATTTCTGTCTATCCTATAATAAACTTTTTTGCATAGTTTTTTTATCAAAATTATACATAGTATTAATTTAGCAAATCTATTATCAGTATTTATAGATTTCTAACATTTTTGCCTCCAGAAGCGTTTTTACTGACACCAACTTGAGATTATTGTGTATGGTGTTTGGTAACAGCTATTCTCATTTGGATAGTCATTCTGTTATAAGTATCACATTGAAAAAGAGAACATTAACAGAATGTGTTGTAAATGAATGCATTACACTTTTAAAATTGTAATTGCATGGGTTTGAAACAGACTTCAGAGAACCATATTTTCATGTTACACAATATAGCAACTAAGGGAAATATATTAAAAAGGGACAATGAGTTCATGTTTTCCTGTTATGTGTAACAAAGGACTAAGGGATTATTTTTATAAATTTCTTTTTTCTGCTTCCGTGTTCAGGCTACAAGTGGGGTCCACAGCTTCAATCCACTGGTTCAGGGATGCACCTAAAGCAAGGACACTCTTGCAGTGGTTGTCATGATAGACCACTCTTCCTCCAGCTCTTTGCTCTAAGACTCTTATACCACTGCAACAGGATTCAGCAGTTCTGGGAAGGCACTTGGTTGTTGCCATAATTTGGAAAAGCTTGGCAAGAGATGGTGCTGAAGACAGCTGGACACCCTGAAGTCTCTAGGTCCCCAGACACTGAAGGCTTTGCAGTAATCACAGTACATTTTTACACTTACCTAGGGCTTTAGAAACATTAACTTCTAGTTATCAGAAACTTTCTGTGAGTGACACCCTTATGGGAAAAGCACAAAGAATAAAATGCAGAATGAAGCCAATGTGGCTTCTGCGGCTGCCTATGCCCACCTACACTTGTGAATAATGATCTGCTGCTCCAAGCTGCTTGGCTTGTGCAGCCCTTCCAGGCTCTGTGGTTTGATACCCACCTCAGCTATTCGAGTTTCCCACTGCAACCTCTCTTTTTTTTTTTTTTTCTCTTTTTTCTTCTTAATACATCTTGTTAACACTTATTTTCTTATTCTCTCATTTTGAGAATTTCTAAACTCTAAATGTCATTTCTGTCTAAAATGGCACCATTAAACTGTTCCTGGCCTGGGACATATGTGACTTTGTGGTGGGATAGCCTTGGCTGGCAGTGAGACCCCTAACTAGCTGTTCTCTCACTACCCTCCTCAGAAGAACAAGTTGAGAAATTAAGATGAAAAAGTCCATGTATCAAGGTAAAGACAGGGAGATTGCCAATTACCATCATGTGCAAAAAAACTCAAATTGGGGTAGATTATTTTAATTTATTGCCAATTAAAATAAATAGAGAAGGATTATGAGAAACAAAGACAAAACTAAAAACACCTTCCCACCACTCCTCCTTTTTCATCTGGCTCAACTTCATTCCCAATTCTTCTGCTTAGTCCTCTCCCTGAGAAGCACAAAAAGCATATGGATGGGGGGCTGGAGTCAGTCCATAACACTTCATTTCTGCCTCTCCTTCCTACTCATGCTATTCCCCTGCTCCAACATGGGGTCCCTCCCATAAGACACGGCCCTTCACAATCTGTTCCAGCATGGGTTTTTCCCACAAGGCTGCAGTTCTTCAAGAACTGCTGCAGCACAGGCCCTTTCCATTGGTACAGTCCTTAAAGGACAGACAGCTCCAGTCTGAGTCGTTCCCAGGCTTCAGCTCTTGTCAGGAGCTGCAGGGCTGCAGCTTCCTTCAGGGCACATTTACTTGCTCTCGTGCAAAGTCCTCCATGCACTGCAGGGGAACAACCTGCATCACCATGGTCTTCTCCACAGGTTTCTGCAGCTGGAGCACCTCCTCCCACTCCTTCTTCACTGATCTTGGTGTATGCAGAGCTGTTTCACATTTTCTTACAGCTACTGTTCAGTGTTTTTTACTATTTCTTAAAAATGTTTTCACAGAGGGACCACCAGATTGGTTAAAGAGCTCAGCTTTGGTCAGTCATGGGTCCATTTTGGAGCTGGCTGGAAGTGTCTGTGCCTGATACGAGGCAGCTCCTGGTCTATACTCAAAGGTCACCTCTGTAGCCTCCCTCTGACAACACCTTGTCACATAAACTAAATGCAGGTATATCTTAAACTCAATTCAGGTATATCTTAAAAAAAACAGGATATGGGTGCATACAACTGATTCCACACATAACAGGGCGTTTAAGCTACATAAATTTTTTTTTACTAGATCTTGTGAGTTCAGTTTACATTCCTGTCCCTTCCTGTTTCATTCACATATCATTTGACATATTTTTATCTATTGGTGGTTTCTAGTGCACCAGCTGTTGGAAGGTGGTTGTGGAAATTTCTACTGTCATCTGTGAAGGCTCACATAAAAATAATATTAGTTATAAAGGCAGAATGGGAAAATATCCTGAAAAATTTGTTAGATTAGACTACTCAGTGTAAATACCCATTGTTATTTTTAAGCCAAGCTTATGTCTAGAACGCCATCCAACATTGACAAATTTCTGCTGCCACACATCAATCACTAAACAAATGGAATAAAAATAGTACTCTTTGTCTGCTCCTCAGAAATTGTACTATCCTCTTGTTTCCTGCAGGAATAATTATCCCCTGATCTAATGCCTTCTATGAAATCAAAAGTACACCCTCCTGATAACATGCTTTTAGTTCATCGCTGCCATGAGGCTTTTCTGATCTCCATAACTATTCATGCACCGCAGTCGATTGGATTTATGTTGTAGAGAAATGTATGTGGATCTCCAGGATAGCTGTCATGGTATCTTAAACTGGCAAAAATATCTTGTGTCCATATAAAAAGTTCTCCATCCAATGTAGTAATTATAAATGTGGAAGTACTGATAGTTGCTAGTATGCATATTTTCTTAAGAATACGGGGTAATCTATTTTCAGTAGGTGAATAAAGCAGAGGGATAAAACTTTGCCATCCATGGAAAAATGTGCCACCCAGAGTACCTCCACTGAGTTAAAGCACATTTAAAAATGAGACAATATTTGATCCCAAGTCTTTAAAAATGGCTAAAGGAAGAGTGTTCCCTTTTAAAAGGATGGCTTTTATGAAAACTCCTGACACCTAAGCTACATTCACTGTTAAATTGAGGGAAGGTTGAGCTGAAGCAACTAGAACACTAATCACTGAAGAAACTGTTATATTCAGGAGAGACAAGGCATTTTTTCTTACTTTTTTGTTTCAAATTGCTAACGAATTACGTATGAGTTTATCTTTTTGCACTGTGATGCATGTCAAGGTAAACAGTACTGCTTAAATCATATGAAATAAAACACTTGCATAAATCTTTGTAGAACTAGAGACACCATCCATAGGTATTGCATAGTAGTTTATAACAAAATTATTTGATGCAGTATGCTCAAGTGTAGTAAGTAAAATAGTCAGTAAAAGAGTGGTAGTTTATGTAGCATATTCATTAAAGAGATACAAAAATAAGTAGCAGGATAAAGATTAAGGTAAACTGAACAGCAGGAAGAGCTGTCATGTGACCTGAGTGCATGAAGACATTTTTTTTAGCCTAGATACCACTAAACAGAGAAAGGCCATTTGGATGAGGACAAAATCCTGGGATGAGAACTGGGAAGAGATCAGCGTTACCTGGTAGGCATGACTGAAATAAACTCGGAAGAATCTGAGGCAGAGGGTGAGTCAAAAATTAAGAAGTAGAAAGATCCACTCCATCTAAACTATATTGATTGTTATTGTTCCCAATTAGTAACAAAAGAATAGAAGATATTGTCTTTCAGAGCAGTATTTCTGCTTCTGGTTGGTCACAGGTTGGTAAAAATGTTGGGAAGGGCTTCAAATATCCATTGCTCAGTTCTTGGCTATCCTGATGGACAATGCTGATAAAGATTCCTTTTTTTTCTTTAAATGAAAAGAATGATACCAACTTCATGATGTAGTTTGATATACATCTATGGGCAATGATATGTAATCTCACAAGACAATTATAACAATGTGAGGAAACTGTAAAATATTGTTCCTGCTTGTGTTTTGACTTTATCATAAAGTTGCGTGTCCATTCCTCTCCTTTTTGGACAGCAACTGAATAGTTTGGGATGCTAAAAGAGAGGAGTTCTGGTTGAAAAAAAAAAAAGTGAGTTGAGGCTCCATCTAAACTATATTGATTGTTATTGTTCCAAATTCAACCACTGTATTCTCCTTAGATGTGCATTTAGGAGAAGCTGAGGTGAACTTTTTAAAATATTCCACTGCTCAGTCATGAAAAATGTTTGGTTTTTATCATATAACTATTGCTGAAGGGAGAAAAAATACTATAAGTATTGAATGAAAAAACCTTAATTATCTGACTCCTCTAATGGCCAGATACTCCATTTAGTCCAACCTAGCTGCAGACTAACTTCCAGAGGGAAGTTTTCACTTTCCTAATAAACATAAATTATACAATAGAGAATCTGAGGATTAAATAATAAAAGCACAGGATTAACTTTGGAATCAAACTGAGGCAGAGGATCCACTATTATAACTGTCTTTGATTCCTTCCTGTATTTCTGAGACTTATTGCATTTTGCAAGATTTCTTCAGTTCTCCTTGTCCCTTGTAAGTTTAAATGTATTTTAAATCTTTACTCAATTGAAATGAGACCAAAACACAAAGTCAGTGAAAACGAGCAGATACATATACATAATCAGCCTATGACATACATATCTAGCAAATGAGGGAAGGCCCGCATGGCAGCAAATACTCCTTCAATCCAACGGTACTGTTCTGAAGAAAATAAAAACAAAGCTCATGAGTCTGTTAAGCCTGGAACAGTCACCTCTCTTTATCAGTCTTATGAAATGTTGCCAAAAATTGCTGCCTGTTGGATAGCATCAACAGATGTGAAACATATGGAAGTGTAAAGGCAATCTTCTCAAGAGCTTCTACTGAAGTATTTGAAGGTGCTAATAAGATTCTCCCACCAATGAAAATGAAGCTATGTAAGAAGCTCGATAATGGGCAATTGAGGTGTAGTTGTTTTTTGAGAGCCTAAGTATCTTAAATTGAAAAAATGTGTTTTCATTATAGCTATTAAAGCTGTATTGGATTTTTGAAAAGTATAGAGATTTTGCTAGTTAATAGAAGACTATAGTGTCTGTTGGCTAGTAGAAATACAGTAATAAACTTTATGATTATTGAATCCATTAAGATTAACTAAAAAGTTGTTGTCTTGACAACTTAGCAGCACCAAGGCATACCGGAGTAGAGCCATTAAGTCTCTGCATCTCTGGCATACACTTCAAAAGATAAGGAAAGATTGGGTGACGTAATATAAGTGTAGTCATGTTGAATCAGTTACCTACATTGCTTTGCATTAATTGTGAAGTTTTGTACCAAAAATAGACAGGTAATGAATGCATGGGAGATAAAAGCGGTGACAAAGGTTAGTTATTTTGTAACTGGTTCCCCACTGAGACATTGTGATACCTGCCACATATCTCTGGCAAGGTGGGTTTTTGAGTGAAATTGCATGTATATTTTGTTACTATTACTGACCTTGATTTTTGTCGTGGTCAGTTCTTGGCTGTGAAAATCCACAGCTCAACAAGAAGCTTTTTATGTTTGAAGTGATAAATATAATAAATGAATTTGAAATTGCATTCACTTCACCTTTACCTCAGCGGTCTTATGAAGATGGCAATGGCCATTTTAAGGCAGAGACATCAGATTTAAATCTGGATTTAAAACAGAAATGGAAAAAATTAGGAGGGAATAATTCTGCAATAGAAGGATTTAGAATAGAGTGAGTGAAACCACTGTTTTTCAGATAAACTTCTGAGTTTTGTAACTGTTACTTATTTTTCCTTTATTTATGCATTTATTTTATTTATTTTTCTGTCATCTTACTATAGCATCTATTTCCATATAAAATATATTTTGCTATTTTGCTTGTTCGTATGCCGTAATCTAAATGATGGAGGTAATACGTATTCAAAATTTGTCTGATGAGTCAGTTCTACATTATAAGCACACGTGAGTGTGTATATGTGCAGATATGTTTGTATGCTTACTCACACATTATTTGTGTTTCTATGCATACAAACTAATAAATATATTGTGCAAATATTTGATTCACAAGCACAGTCACTGACCCAACTATTTGCTTTATGATTATAAAAATTTCATTGATTTTTACGTACATATAGAAAAATAATAGTAACAGGAAATGTACATTCTGTATTAGAATTTTAAAACACTATATAACATGGCAATTAATGTGTATATAACATGGTAATTAATGAGAATAATAGTCTCAGGACCATTTCATAGGTTTGGAAACCTTTTTTGTCCTAATGTCAATTTATTCAACAGAAAAAATTATAACTTAAAGTACAACTACATAGCTTACCTGCTTTTTTATAGAGATTTTATATACAGATACCATTACTACAACTTTGAAATAATGGAAAATGTTACAAGATAATTGATCAGTTAAGTTCAATATCTTTTCCTGGTTGGAAGCAAAAAGGAAATGGAATTTATTCATAGGGTAAAATGGTGTTAAATGTGTAGTCATATTACCAAAATATAGTCAATTTTTAATTTGTGCTGATGACAATTTTCTAAATTCTATTTAGTAGGTAAAAGTATTGATGATTTTTTTTGACAAAATTGTTTTCTGTGTGAATACTACAACATAAGTAGTTTCTGAGAAAAATGATAGTTATTTATTGGTTCTTTTGAAATAGTCATTATGTCTTGTATTGTATTTCTTGAGTTTTCAAGCTTTTGAGCTTAATTCTTGCTTTTGTAATTATTCATGCCAGTAATGTGCAGTTACTTGAAAGAATACTGAAAGAAAACATGAAACAAAAATGTTACGGTTCTACTGAAATTTATTTTTGAATTCAAATGGATAGTCAAGGGAATTTAAGAAGATGAGGTTTGCATATTCTAGCCCCCTTTACACTTCTGAGCAGTGTCAAAGGGTTTTAGATAAAGTTAGACTCCAGTTCTGAATTTTTTTTAAGCTCACAGATGTCAAGCTACACCATTGTAAACACTTCCTTTTACACAGAAATGTCTGAGTACATGACTTTCATAATCTTAAAGGCAAAACTTCACAGATGCTGGACTGTATAATCACCCAACTTTTATGTTGATAAAAGAGAATATTCTCTCACTGTATTTCAAGTATTTTTTCATGACATTGCATAGTTCTAGATATTTTGCAACTCAATTGCAATTGCAACTCAATTAATCACATTCTATCTAAAGAATAAAAAAAAAAAATAATCATTTTTTTGCTGGTCTTTTTTGCATGTTGTGAAGCTTATTGAACCTTTCTTTGAGGTCCTGATGTAAACCCCAAAAATCCAAATGGAAAAGATCAACTAATGCCTAGAATTTGCAATATTTGTTACTGAATAGCTAGAGGAAGATTTCTATCGCATTGCAGTAGTGAATTCACCACTGCTTTCATGCTTTTTGCACCTGCAGCAGATCGGCAGAAAAATCCAGAATTTTTCTCAAGATACACTTATTAGAGACCTGCCTTTAATTGTCAGAAGCTCAGAAACCCTGAAAATAATAAATAAATAAACAAGGTTTTTTGTTTTTTGTTTTTGTTTTTGTTTTTTAACGGAACACCATTTTCATCTTAAAATGAAGTTCCTTTCCTTCAGTCCAACTAAACAGTACCTAAGTTCACAAAATAGGCATCACATGCACCTGAGTGCTGTCTCATTTTACTCATCTCTTCAAGCACAGTTTGTGAAAGAGCTGCTAAGACACTGGAGAACTGAAGTCAAGTCCTACTTCTGCTTGAGAGAATTTCCACTTATGCTGCTTCTTAGGATTCTGCCAGAACTATGCCCCTAACATAAATCACTTCTTGATTTTCTGTAGACAACCAGTCAATTTAACACCATTAAAATTTAAAGCTTAAATAATCAAAGAAAAGAAGAGAACTTGATTCTTAGCTGGGTGGTGTGACATATCTCTAGCAGATGAAACTGCTGGTTTTGTCATTACGCCAATAAATTCATGAGATAAATGGAAAAAAATGGAGTGGCTTATTCACTGACAGAGTTGAAGCCTACGTATCTGAAGTGGTGCTTGTGATATAGAAATATATGAAGATCAAGTTGTCCCTATTTTGTTTTGCTTTGTTTTGATTTTTGTAATCTTGGTCACCAGTTGAAGTCAGCAAATTCTCGTGGGCCCCAGTGATAAGTTTTCTTCATATGTTGCATAGGGAGTTAGGACTACTCATCATCGTTACTTCTGTGAATCAACACCTCACATGACTGCATGTTAGAATGTGAAGTCAGGTATTTCTAAGGTCACATATATTATACGAAAGTTCACTTTTTTCCACTCTCAGCTACTTTTTATTATTACATACTGAAAAAATAACTCTTGTCTCATATACTTACCTAAACAGTTAAATACCTTGCTCTTCTGTTATTTAGAGGCAACATTAGGGAAGCACATTAGGCAAAATATTATCTCCTCTCATTATCAGATGTTATGTCTACATTATTGCCCTCTGTGCAATAGTCACATAATGGATAGCTGTTGTTCCTTTTACATCAGATAATATGTATTAAATACCAAACAATTCTGAATAAAGCCATAGCTGTATCATAAAAAATCCAATGAAATTAATGCAAGTGCAGCTAGTATGATCTCAACCACGTTGCCCCAATTGAGAATGCTAAAATAAGCATTAATTACATGTGATGCAGAATTTTCAATTAAAATTGCTTGTATACCTTAGCTCTTAATAAAAATTTGTTTGACAAATTCAGGGTTTTTTTCAGTAATTTGTTAATTTTTGAATACTACATTTTTCTTAATCTTGAATTAGGTTATTTCAGTCTTGAAACACAAATTATCTCACAGTTCACAATTGTGCTAGGCTGCCTTTCCCAGCACTTAACTGCTGGGGAATCTATGGGTCCCTGGAAGACTGCATTTTTCATCAGATGCTACATGATGGAAGTCATTATGACTAAAGCAGAAGATATAATATAATCTTGTCAGAGGCAAAAGTAACAATTAATGTAAAGGTAGTCTTGTCAGGTAACAAGTCCTGACCTGTAATGTTAAAAATGATTCACTGATTCCAAAGACTAAAATGAAGTCTTCTGGATAAATTCAACAAAGCAAAATGAAATTAAATAAGATTAAAAAAAATAAATTTAATGCATATTCAGTCAGTGTGATTTAACTAAAAATCACCTTAGCATCATCAAAGATACATTGTGCTGATCTTCCATCCTATGAAAAAGGCCCTATTGTGGCATGAGGATTAATGTTAAAGTGTTGAATTTCCCTTGTAGAATGGAATTTGGAAATATTTACCAGTTCTAATTTTAACACTGTTTTCATCAACAGAAATATTGTGAAAAGATAAAGAAGTATGATATCAGCTGACCTGGACTGACGCTCTGTATTCAGTATAGTGTAGATGTGGGAGGAGAAGGTATTTGGCTTTCTTGGGATTCTATATAGACACATAAGGATGTCTAAATCCCTTCATAATAATGTATCAGACTAAAGACTTCATCAAATGGATTGAGGAATAGTTTCAAATCCCAATGTTCTTGATCTGTCATCTCTATGAACTTTGGTTGTTGTGTAG
Organism: Nycticryphes semicollaris; assembly: GCA_013400055.1. NCBI lineage: Eukaryota > Metazoa > Chordata > Aves > Charadriiformes > Rostratulidae > Nycticryphes > Nycticryphes semicollaris. Next base: position 307,592 of record VXBJ01007133.1, read on the forward strand.
ATAGCTGGGTGACCCAGACATAGTGAAAAATATGCTTAACAAATATGTAACCAACTCACAACCTGCCTGTACGTGATTCAATACAACTATAGTCATCAATCATTGTGCTGGAGGAATGCTCCGTGTGAAAGAAGATGGTCTTGTGGTCCATCCCAAAGCCTTCTTGCAAAACCCTGGGAATGCATCTTTTTTTTTTCTAGTTCACAACACTAGAGATAATAGTACCATTTTTCTTCAGTTTTTCTATTGAGATTTTAAACTCTGATAGTAAAAACATAAGAACAGATAAGTTGGGACCATGAAGTCAATTTCTGCCTTCTAGAAGTAGACATACACATACATATACATACATGGACACATTTGTACAACTACATATAGATGTATCTACCCTTTAGGACAATTGCACATGATAATAGCTCTTGGAAAGATGTTTACATTAAGCATTAATTTTATTTCAAAAAAGAAATGGTCACTGAATGAATAATGAATGGTTAGTTGCCAAATTTTAAGTCTTTATGTTTTTCTTCTGGAAGATCTATACAATTTAAATAAGCAAAATATATTAGATCGCTAATGTATTTTAAATTAATAATATTTTTTTAAGAGCTAAAACTTTTATGAATTAATCAGAAGGGGGAAAAACTAAATAATGAAAATAATGAATACCTATGAGAAATGCCTAAAAGATAAGTGCAGTCAAATCCTTAATGCTGGCTGAAATCTAGGATGAGGTCCACACTCCATCCAGAGGGATCTGAAGACAGTCATCATCCAAATTTGCCTACCATTAACGGTATTAGTTTAAAAGGACTGCCTCAGGCACAGGGGTTCTGAGAACCTGGATTTTCCCTGGTGCCCATGTGGACAAGCCACAATGGGGCATGTTATGAGTATAAATCCCCTCATCTGTTTGCTGCTCTTTTTGGTAACTGTATGCAAGAGAAACTAAACCAACAATTTATAAAATAGCTAGTGATGAGAAGTTATTTGGTCTCTAATCTGCCTGTGTTTCTGACTCAAAGTTCTCAGGGACATGAAGGACCAGGTTGCCAAAACCTGCACCATTTTCAAAGGCTGCACTTCTCTCAGTTACACAGAGCATATTTAAGAGCTGTAGACAAACAAACAAAGAAACCAACCAAACAGCACTGAGACATTATTTTGTTCATATGTTCATCCCAGCACAATTTTCATCGAAGAAGCTATGCATAAGCATTTTAACTAACACACAGAGAAAAAAATCTACAGAATTCTTAACATTTATGAGATTGTTCCTTCCATTAAGCTTAAAAATTAGAAAAGCTCCAGTAATGGTAGTACTCAGCTTCAAGAAAGTGCAACACCAAAAGACTATTTCATTAAAATTACAAGCCATGGTAGAGCTTAAAAGTTTTCTTAATTGATACTGACTTGGGAATCACAAATAGTCTCAGTATTCAGTTACAATGGTATCATGCAGAAGTCTCCTACTTACAAAACACCCTGATTCATGACAGTTTATTATTTTCCTGTTTATAAATACACCAAATTTCCTGTTTATGCAATATGACCATTAGTTTCCTAGATACTCACTGCATGTGAGTGAGCCATACTGCTCTGTTTTTACTGTCTTGAGTACATGTAATTGGTGCTGCCCCTGTGAACCTGCTTGGTTTTTTGAGAAAATTAGATGGCTTGTGAGGACAAGACAGGTCAGTGTCACTGATAATATCAGCATGACAAGGCCAGACCAGGAGCTGGACTATCACCGTTGCCAAGGTAAGTGATTAGGAGAGACCAAAGACATGAAAAAAGCAGAAATTCTGAATTAAATAGAAGTAGACAGGTGAATTCTTTTGGCAGAGGAAGTTTTTTCATGCAGTTGTGGGTAACTTCAGTTTGCAGGGACCTCTGTTTAAAAATTGCTCTACTACTTCGTGTCCTAAAGCACATTGCTTACCAAGTTGCCTTGGGCAAACTTACTCTCCATTTGAATCATTAAGGTGTATATTGGAGATGTTTACGGAACACAAATATAGCAACTTAGTTGATGCAAGACAATATCTGAACTGGACCAAGTTCTTGAATCACCATTAGAATTTGATTAATGTACATTAGAGTGAACCTGACCTATGCAGTTTGTAACCGCAACATTAATAATTTCAGTAAATGAACTCTCTGATGCAGTTGGTTTGTGTAATTTGTATAACTCTGGGCTAAAAGAAGGTTGAGTGTTCCTATTTGTATCCTGTGACTTGAGTGTAGAAGAGACAAAGATCTTAGGTTAGCATTCAGACTGAATTATTTTCCATTTCCCATCAACCTCTACCTAGACACACATTTATTGCCTATATAATACTTCAAAATATCAATTTAGTGTCTGTGATAGTCTAGAATCAAAAGCAAAGATTAATGATAAGTCATAGCGTATCGGAACAAATTCACTAGGAAAAAGGGGAGATTAGGGGATTGTGGTGCTCTCCCCATCATTGGGATTGACCAATAGAAGAATGTGTTCCAATGTAATGTGAGCCATTGTGTGACTGTGCAGCTCAGCCATTCAGTCCTAATTGCATCTGTTTCTTTTTGCACAAACTGTACAGGTAAGGACATCCCCTAAAATTCAGTTTTCTTTGTTGTGAAATAGCTGTGTAAATAAGGCCTGATGACTTCCACACTATTTCCCCTGCAAATCTTAAACCTTTAATGGACACCTTTCTGGCTTTGGTCATGTCAGGTGAAAAATGAGAGGGTCAATATCTCCTTATGCATTCCAGGGCTTAACTGCTTGTGAATTTTCCAGGCTTGTAAAAACTCTATTCAATAATTAATTGAATTGCCAAATCAAAAACTGTATTGCTGAGATTCTTTCCAAATTTCATCCCTTCTCTTCTGGCAACAAAAGACATTTTCTTAATAGTTTTATAACCTTTTGAAACATGATGAGTTGGCTACACTTTAGAGGGATTAATGGATGGCTTGGATTTTGCTCCTGAATTTCAGTCTCTGGTTTTCACTTCAGCATTATGTTTTTAGCAACCATGTTTTCTGAACTGTTTTTCATACATACAAGCCTACGTCAGCTCATATTCCAAATAATGTAATGACCACAGCTCCTCAGCTATTTCATTGAAGAACTATTCATTGGATTTCAAAGATCTGCATGGAAACAGCGTGGTAGGGTGCTTTACCACTGTTAGTGGTACCAGTTTTTGGCTGAGTGGTGTACACTTAACACTTCTTGCAACTAGGTCCTCAGGGAAGAAACTCCAGGAAACATAAAGGGCTAGAGATGTTTAGCACAGTGAAAGAAGATAAATACGCCGCTTTAGACAGCAGACAACCTAGCTGATTTGAACTCAGCTCCAGTTCAATTGAACCATAAATGCCTGCCCAGGGCAGAGGAATAAGGGAATATGAGGAGGCTGCATTTCAAAGTCATTCTACCTTTACAAAGAAAGAATAGCCACTGATTCAGACACTGATTATATATGGCAGCTTTGTACTCTAAAAAAAAGAATAAATAGAGAAAATCCCTACAGATTAGATATAGCTACATGTATTTTTCATTTCCAATAGCCAGGAACTAGGTTGTCCTAGAACATCTCTCTCCCACTTTCTTTCATTCAAACCCAGAGCCTGGAAGAAGCAGCAAACAAACAAATAGCCATGGGAATGTCAGTCTTGTCATAATTAATGAAATACCACTTTAATGTCAGCTAAGCAAACATATCATGAGCATTTCTAATCTATCTAAATACTGCCTCATAAATTGTAGCCCTAGGTATGATTTTGCCTTGCATTTAGGACAGCTAATATGCCCCTGTCTATTGCAGCAGGCTCATCAGCACAAGAGAGACGTTCTGGAGTCTGTTTTATTTTAGTGTCTGCTAGAAATAACCCTAAGGGTAAGTGTCAGTTTCAAGGATGTTTTTTCAAAAAGGTATTAGTTTTGTAAACGTCTCTTTCCAACTTAAAACAATGAACACACTGGTTATAGTCACCTCTTCTCTGCACTGTTTCATTGGGTGAATAACAGCTTTTCACCCTCAAATAACAGATCTATTGGAAACAAAATGTGTCTTCAAGGTGTAAGTAGTTCTTCATGTTGGTAGCTAGAAAAGTTTAAAGTCCAATCTCTCAACACTATGCACATACTTATCTTCAGTTGCATGTGCGGTTCAATTGAATCTTCTACTTTCTGCACCACTCTGTGTGCAATTGGAACTTCTCAGGCAGGATGTAATATTTTTTCCAGGGGAATTTTTGCCTTAAGAAACAAGGAGATGTAAGAATTAGCCATATTCCTGGTCTGCCTACCGACTATGTTAGTTTTTCAAGTTGTCTCATGGAAAATAGAAGACAGAGAAGTAAAACAGTATAGGACATGAATTTGGCCAGGAAATTAGATTTTGCTTTCTTTTCCTTCCTGCACTAGCTTTGCTAAATTTTGTCACACATTCTAAATACAAACAGGACCAGCAGGTAAACCAGAGCCCTAAGTTAATATTCAAGCCTAGTAATTGTACATATTTAGCATTTAATATTAAAAAAAAAAATATTTCCATTGAATTACGAGGTGAATAATATTTAGTTTGGTGCCATGCCCATGAAAAGCTTTTGTTTGTCCTGGTCCTGAATGTGGTTTAAAGAGGATGAAAATCAGTCCTCTGCACCTACTAACTAATTAAATCCTTCTTGAGGCAGAAAAAATTATTCAGTGATGACCTTCTCTGTTTATAACATTCTACACAATAGAGCTTGTATAAAAGTAGGAATTGGAGATTTCAATATCATATATTCAACTGAGGTCTGATTGATATATGATTACTGGTAAGGGGAGTCTTTCCTCTGACTGAGTCAGGCTAGGTTAATGGCACAATGAAAGCCACTGCAGTAGACATAAGCATAAAATTTTTAGTAGATTTTGGTTTTGCTTTTTTTTTTTTTTTTCTTGAGAGAATTCCCCTTTTAGAAAAAACAACAAACATGAAAGTTATAGGTTAAAAATAATGCTTAGCTTCCTTTGGATGTTCCATACTGAAGAGAAAGTATTAGAATATATTAAAAGATGCTGGTTTTCCTCTTTTGTTACACTATACTCAAAAAGTCTTCACTTAAAATATCTAAGAAACTAAACTTTATAAGTTAAGGTAATTTAAAAAAGGAATATTATTAATGGAAAGAGCAGTCACCTGTTGCGTTACTTCTCTTCAAAGGAAACAAAACATTCAATAACATTATATTCCTTAGGCAAGAAATGTAATAATGTTAGAAATAGCATAAAGGCTGTCAAACAACACAAATTTTAGATAATTGAAATCATATACACAATAGGTCAAATTCATCCCAGATGGAACTCTAGTGACTTGAATGGGCTTACAGCATCTATTACAATAATTCGATGGAATTTTTTGCGCACCAATTGTTCCTAAGAGCATCTGTACTTGAAACCTCAAGAATGCTGAGGATTACAATTTCATTATTCCCAGCTCCATTGCTTTCTGTTATGTTTGATGAGAAAGTAGCTTGAGTTACATTTCAATGCTGTTCTGCATTAATTTCATTGTTAACGTGTATCTGCACCAGAGAGAGAAACAAAACCTGTGATGAGAGTCCAGCTGATCTTTCTTAAAAACACAGAAGTTTTTTATAGTGGTTAGTGAAGAGCTGAAATATATACATTAAATCACTGAAAGAGGTATATGATCTTTTTTTTTTCCCAAGGAAAGGAACAGTGTTCCTATTTACTCTAAGTTGAACTTTAGACTTTAGCCTAGAGTTCAGATACCTAAAGTTGTTTATGTGTAACTGTGCTCATGGGAGTTAGTGTCTTAGACAGCTTTAAAAGTTTCACATAAGAACCAAAGAATCAGTATGAAGCTGAAAGGTTTCAGTTCCCTTTGAAGTAAAAATCAAGCAGTCTGTAGACAGCAGTCTATACTTTGCAGGTCTGAACTGTAAGACAGCATCCTTATTTTTAAACTTGCCTACTTTAAATAAACTGAATAATAGGAATGATTGAAAAAAAAAATAATCAATTTAGGTGTGAGTCTATGCAAAATGTTCTTTAATCTTCCACCATGCAAGAATAGGGAAACAAAATGTATTTAAAGCAAGATATTTTATATCTTTTTACTATTTCCTACATCATCCTCATTTTCACAAAGTCTCATCTACTTCTTGTGATCAGGGGAAACTAGGTGAAGTCATAAATCAGAGAATCACTGCAAAGGTAACAGTGTCACACTGCTAGATATTTCAGCAACAAACATTTTGGCACTCTTATCACCAGATGAAATCTTCTGCCTTAAATATGGTAGTCAGGTTCCTAAAAAGAACAGGGAAAATGTAAAGAAAAATCTGTATATCAAAGGAAAAGATCAGATTCTAATAGACTGAAAATATGTACCTAAACTAGTCAATAGAAAATGATGAGGGGCTGCATCTATTCTATACCACAATTCAGCCACAGATTATTTTCCCCTGTTTTTGGAGTCTTCAGGCAGGCCGGTGCTGTCTTTCACAAAGCTCATGATTCAGATTAAAAACAGATTGAGTGTGTGTACTATTAGGATGTTCACCAGACTGAGGAAAAAGTGAGCATCATTACAGTTTGTTGGATGGAGTGCTCATTCAGGAAACCTGATACCGTGTCTCAGGGCATATATATTGTACATATCTGCATTTTCCAGAACCCCTCTCTGTTCTATGTTCCAAATAGATTTTTTTCCCATCTTACTCAGCCCTGATGGGGTCTTCAGTCTAGAAGAGTAGAGAGAACATGCATTTTTCCCACCCCAAACATTTCCTGCTGTCTGAAGCTTGTATTTCTGGCCTAAGGAACAGATGTTTCCTTCAGCTACCTAGGGGCAAAGCCATCACTTTAAAAAACACTGGAAAGGTATTATAGGCAACTGAAAACTTAATTTTTGAAGTTTCTGTGACTTCAGGCTAAATAATACATGAATGTCAAGTCTTGGGTAGCTGGTTTTGTTCAGTATCGGAAAAGTAAGTGCTCACAACTACTAAAGGAATTATAAATACCTCTAAGTGGAACTTGGATTATTTGGGTGCCTAACACCTTTGTAGCCCTTAAGACATCAAGTACAGGCGGTTTAAGAGCAGGAAGTATCAAGAATGTCAGTAATGCCTAAGTCTTGGTTTAGGAATCTGCACTGGAACATAAGCCTTTAAATTACTTTGTGAATTTGGCCCAGAATCATGAAGTCTAAAGTAAATAGGAGACAATACACACCTCAGTGATCTCAGTATCAGTGCCCTCAGTTTAGACAAAATTATTTCCTATTTAGTCACAAATATCAGCTCCCTTCTAGAAGTAGTTAAATCAGTTGAGCAACCTATATCTGTAAGCAATCTGTACCTATATCTATATCTTACTTACTCCCGTTCTACATAGCCTCCATTTGAGTTTATCGTAAGATTGCCAGTTAGCCTAACAACTAAGCCATTTTATAAAATGAAAAGAATTTTAGCATCTTCTGGCCAGAAGTACTGAACGAGCTCCCACACAAACACTGCAGAAACCTTACCTGACACTTAAGACCTAAATGTTGACACACGATATGTGCAGAATAGATCATGTAGCAGTTTTGCATGATTTAACTGATTCATGCATTGACTTAATCAGGGTTACTGCTTCATCCTGAAAACATAAGGTTTGAAAATCAGGAGGCTGTATGTGTTATCAAATCACACTTGAATATAGAAATACAAATGATTCTAAGCAACTCGGTAGATGCCCCAGCACTGCAAGGAGCACTGAAGGTCAGAACTGAACATGTATGTGAAGAAAGAACAAGAAAAACAAGGTTAGTTTTACTAAAATAATTAACAGCAATAAACACAAATACGTATTTGAAAATCATTGGCCTGCTTAATGATCTTTAAAATGAATCAGAAACAGTCTAAGGGAGAAATGCGAATCTAGACTGTAGACTATCAGTATATTGCAAATAATGTTAATAAATTCTGTTGCTGGAAATTTTTTGAGTGAAGGTGGATGAATACTACAATGCTAGCTCCTCTGTCTCATCTCTTGAAATCAGCTATAATTAATTTCTTCATTGAATCTTAATTACAGCAATTAAGGGGTAGGGGAATATTTTGCAGCTCAAGATATTTCTGGGCCACTTTTTTGTGATTACTCTTCACAACTGTTAAACAAACAAAAAAAATACATGCAAGACAGTTGAATTGGATTGTACTTTCAGTTATAGACACACATTAAAAATCCTGTTTATAATTTTTTAAGATAGTACAACAAGTTATAAATAATACACTACTTCTTCCCACCTCCCCAGTATGCTGTCAGCCACTCTAATAGCGTTTAGTTATAAAATCAAAGGATGGGTCCTCAGCCTAAAATTTCTATGTGATATTATTAATTAGCAGTTTAAGTTTATAATCCAAGACTGACTATACACCAAAACAGAATAACATCGTGTTTCATCCCTTTTAAGCTGATTCTGCAAAGGATTCATTTGCAGTCCACCAAGATGTCATTTTGTCTTATACTCAGAACTGAAAGGGTCATGACTGGGATACAGCATCATTAGCACACTTTTCTGTCTTTCAAAGCCATTAATTTTCTGGTTAAAGTTAAGATTTTGCTATGGATATTTAACTACCGTCTGAATTTAAGAAAATGAAAACTTATGTATTTTACCTTTACATAGATAAAATCATAACTACTCACAAACAAGATGATATGGAAAAAATAGCCAATAGTCCTGTACTCTATTCCTGTGTTTGCCAGAACATCTACATTTATCCTTGACTCGCAAGTTTATTGAAATCAACACCCCCATTTTCAAGTTCAGTCTTCCGGGTCTTTCAGTCAGCCTTTCTGCTAACATTTACTCATGATTGCTCATACTTTTTCTTCTTGTAACACAGCAACACAATTTATTAGGTTTATAAACTAGATACTTAGAATATATAGTTATATATGCACAAACCTTGAAGTCCTGGAGGGCTGGAAGCACTCTACTTTTTGTTAGGAAAGGTGAGAAAAAGCGACTATGGTCTGTTTTTGTCCATCAGCTATATTCAGAAGTCTAAGCAGGCACAAAAAGAAAAAGAGTGTTTGATCCCACTTGTCATCAAACAGAAGACAGCAGAGATACAGTGAGAGCTGGTATATTAATTTTCTACAAAGACATTTCTAAAGCCAGTGGAACACGAGAACAGTGTGTGCAGAAGAGAACCAAAAGAAAAAGGGAGCGGAGCTTCCACGTGATAATGAGGACACTTTCCTGCATGTTAGTCACTAGATTGCTATCAGGAGGGCTTCATCATGCAAGGCAATGCAAAGCAGCTCTTATCAATCAATATAGACCTTTGGTGAAGATGCAGAGAATGCATGCAAAACCAAGTGACTGATTGCTTGCTTAAATGTCTTTTGGGATTCTGAGATTGTCCTGTTCACAAGCACTGAACTGTGAGTGGAGTTTATTGGATTGGTAAGGAAAAAGATATAGATGATGAATATATCACATCAGAACATGAGAATTTTGGTAATGAAAATTTTTGCCAGAAATGAGCTACTGTAAATTATTTGTCACTCATATTTAGAATTATTTGTCCTTTGTTTTCCCATCTTAGTGTTATTATGTTTCGCTTCACTGTATTATTATTCCTTATGCTATACTACGTATGGGTTTATGAACACTTAATTGCTACTCTTTAGTAGTCCCAGGAAAGGAATTTTGGACAAGGGCTGGAACTAGAGATAATTGATGAGGTGGTTATGACTGCATAAGGATCCACGTCTTTAACTTAACTTTTGAATAGATTGGCTACATAGAAAAATCACATAATGATCAGCACTTGCTAATAAAGAAAACCCTCTACTGCCCTTCCCACACCACCTTTTTCCCATTTGTTCTCATTGCTTGCTGCATTCTATCTCAGGTACTGCAAGATAATCATGTGAATAATCCACTTCACATTTAAACTTTTAGAATACATGCTGTTTTCAAAATAATAACAACAAATGCTTTCTAAAAGGTCATGCCATGCAGGCAGAAAATAGAAATACGCTGCAGTGTAGTCTCAGCCAGGATGTTCGATCCTTTCTCCTACACAATACTGTTTTCCCTCTTGCAGTCTCCTCTCCCACAATTCACAGCTAAGATAGAGCCCTTTTTCCAGACTAACCCTTTAGCTTCACTAAGTGCAGTAAGGGGGAGCAGAAAGGAAATTAATCTGAATGTATACATTTGTAACAGACCTCTGCATCTGATTGAATTAGCTACATCCCTCTTATAGTAAATAGAAAGGACCAGGGGCAGTTCCACTTACCACAAAACAAAAATCTAACATACGTCAAATTAATCATCCTTAGTAGATTTCTATTACTCCGTTGCTTGCAATGGAACTCAACAGGACTCATTATAGATGTTTATATAGTGAATTTTGGAGATTGGGTAAGTGAATCCCTATCTGAATATTTATAAATTGCATCTGTTGAAGTCAATGGTAAAACACGCACAGATGTCAGAAAAGAATGTCATTTTGATCAGGGCTTTTGAATAATCTGTTGTTCACTAATAAGATGGCAATTGAATACAATATAGCAGTTGAGGAAGCATCTCTGTCCTGACAGACTTCCTCCTGTTTTTCAGCCCTTCATGCTACGGGCAGTCTCCTCTGCAAAGCCTGCTCGTCGGGATCAAAGTGACAATTATCTGAGTTTTCTGCAAAATGAAGGCTTCGGAAAACTGTAAAGGATTCTGTAAGAAAGAGATCTGGCTATTTTGGTTCTGTACATTTTGAAAGAGAGGTAGAGAGGAGCTCTGGACAGGCAACCTTGTTTTGTAATGTAGATTTACCATCTAGATATTGACAAAACATATTTAATTTTTTAAATAAAGCATATGCAACAAAATCATCCTTTTTCCATAGAATTGCATGCACTATTTGAGATATATCTATTGTGGACATTTTCTTCACAGTCTTCATCAAAATTTCTGGAAAGAAATTCTGATCCTTCACTTTAATGGCGGTTTCACCATTGACTTCAGTGATAGCATGATCAAGTTTATGGTTAAAAGAGAACTGAGAACTACTGATTGCAGGTGTATATCTCTCAAAATGTTCCCAAGAAAACAAAACAAACAAAAAAGTCACTCTAAAGCAAAAAATTTCCAATACTTACTGGAAGTAGTAAATTGCCCAGAAATCAGCTGTGCCCAAAGACATCTATCATGCTGTATCTACAAGTTTGGGTGTCAGATTAAACACCTGAAAATGGAACTAAGTTTTCCTTGGTCCTAAGCACTCACTCCTGCCTTGAAGGTCATCTGAAGGTGCTCTCAGACAAGGTGAATTATATTGTATGAAGAATCTTCTTGGCATCTACTGAATGGTGCTATTTGATGTTGCCTAGTACAGAAAAGACCCATGCAAGGCTGAATTTATCATTTTGTTCCAAGTTTTAATTTCCCTGAGACAAGAGCACTTTCATTCCTAATATTAACAGTGACAGAACTAAGATGAAACAAGCAGAAGTTTTTATTAATGAAAGATGAATGATATAATCACATTTTTTTAATAAAAAGAGAACATTTGCTATGATGTAGATGAGTAGATATACAGTGCAGTACACTACTAATTGCATTAGTTTTTATTAATCATTTCTTATATAAATATAAATGTCTCATCTTTCATAATGTCTATAAAGAAACTGTGATGGTAGATGCACCCTTAAAACTCCTTGACTATATGCATTTATCACCTTCTGTATATTTAGGGAGGAGGTAAATGTGCTGCCAGTTGCATTATCAGTGTAATAAAGCAGTTATTTTATGGAGTTCTGTACATATATCTGTTACTCAATAATTAGTGAGTAAATTGAAGCATTGAAGACCAACATTGAAACCGGTGTACTATTCCATATTATTTGTATGACTATAAATTGTTCCAACATATCAGTCAGACTTCTGGCAGTGTTTTCAAGAGTATAATATGTAGTCTTCCCAAGATACAAACTGCAAAAATATCTTCTGCTTCTGTAACACAGTTTATTAGTGTGGTAAGTCACTGGAATAATTTTGCAAAATCTATCATTAGAGTTGTACTCCTTACTTTACAAAGGAAAACAAAGGAATAACAACCGCCACACACCCCATGATATGTTTTTATTTATTTCTGAAGAAACCAGATATGCCTACACCACGTGATAATTCAGTGAAATAGGAGTGTACCAGTAAACTGAAGTCTTTACAGCTCAGGCCCTATGCACTCCATGAGTTTTATATCAGTCTAGCTATAATTTTGTATCCTGGAAGGAACAACACACTCTACCACACCTGTAGGTTGAGACTACTTTGTGTGCAGCAGTTGGTGTGTGAACCAAACCAACAAACAGGATATGGAGACTTCCGTGCTTTCCCTTCAAAAGTAGATTAATGTTCAGAACCAAAAGGCTAAAGTAAATGCAGAGTATAGTGGACCTGCTTCTTTTATGAAAGAAATATCAGGGAATAGTATTCGTTTTGCTGCTCTACTACATTCAGATAAAAATATTTACTTGTGTTCATATTTCAATAACTGTGCTAAAGGAATATTACAGTTGCAAAGGAAAAGTGGAAAGAAGTGAGAAGGAGAAGTGGGTTTTGCTATTTTTACCCTTTTGTTTTCTAGTTTCCATGCTACTAAATGGGTTAAGTCCATTCCTTAAGGGTTTTATGAAGTAATTACAGATAACTTTAATATAATATTATCTATTACTTTCACAGGAAGACATGAAAACATTGATAATTTTAATAATCATGGAAAGAAATAAAACAATTTTTGTTCTGGATTCAGTGATAGGCAGACAGTCATGAGATAGACATCTTCATTTGAGTTAGTGATTCAGGTTCCTTTAGAGTGAGCATAGGAAAACAAACACTTTTATGGTGAAATTCCTTTTGTTATAATCTATGTCAAAAATCCCACCCCAAAATGAAAAAAATGACTCACACCTAGTCCTGCAAGTTCTTCTCAGATCACTACTTCAGTTGTAGATGACTGCAAGACAGACACCTAACATTTAAGGGGTTTGTGCTCTATGCCTTTGTCAGTCTGCATATAAAGTTGATATGATATACAATTTTAAAACTAAAGAGATTCTTTTACTCAGACATCTTTATTCTGTCAGCATTTTCTGGCATAGTGTTTTCCACATCATCTGTATGTAAATCAGTACTGGAAGGCAGAACTGAACATTTAACAGTGGTGACATATTTAGCTATTAAAAATTAATCTTTCTGATGTTAAGGGGGAGAGGAGAAGTGAGATTCTTGATTAAGGTCTTCTGGCCAGCTCAGAAATTTCAATAATTTTTTAAATAATCTTTCTCCTCCTCTCCCAGAAGTGAATGAATGTGAACACAAAATCACAGTAAAAAAATTTCTTCTTAGAGTTATTTGTACATTAAGAAAAATAGAAGCTGACACTTTAATCCCAAAGATAAGGATAATCATGTTCATAAACCATTTTTTACACTGCTCAAACAAATTTGTTCATTTACTTCCTTAGTTTTCCTCTTGGTAGTACTCTGCTTCAGCCTTTAGCACAACTAAAATTTGTGGGGAAAGCCATTCATTACTTATTATTCTTCTGTTTAGAAATGGAAACAGTTATGAAGCTTGCTACACTGATGAATCTTAAGACAAAAAAGAGAGGAAGTCGAAGTAGGCACTTCTCCAGCAAGTCAAGGTTTCTTGAGTAACCTGAAAGGAAGCTGGACCCTGACCTGCTATATGCTTCTTCATATTACATAATCACAGAATTGTGGGGGTTGGAAGAACCTCAGAGACTGTATAGTCCAACCCCCCCTGCCAAAGCAGGGTCACCTAGAGCAGAGTGGACAGGAACCCATCCAGGCAGGTTTTTAATATTTCTGGAGAAGGAGACTCCACAGTTTTTCTGGGCAGCCTGTTCCAGTACTCTGTCACCCTCAAAGTAAAGAAGTTTTTCCTCATGTTGAGATGGAATTGCCTGTGTTCCAGCTTATGTCCACTGCCCCTTATTCTGTCATGGGGCACCACTTAGAAGAGTTTGACAGTATCCTCTTGACACCCACTGTTTAGATGTTTGTAAGCATTGATGAGATCACCTCTTAGTCTCCTCTTCTCCGAGTTAAACAGACTCAGGTCTCTCAGCCTTTCCTCATAAGAGAGGTGGTCCCGTTCCTTGATGTATTCAAGAAAGGGTTCCTGATTTGAGAGCTCATTATTATATGAAGACAAAACCAAAAAAAAAGGAAACTATAATAAGCACCAGACATAAATGAATTCTCTAATTGTTTCCAAGGCAAATTTGGAAGAACAACAGACCCAGAGATTTATTCTGAAGTCCACTAACACATTAGTACAAGACTGCACAGACTAAAGTGTTCATCCACCTAGCACAAACTCAGCCTTCTCGATATCCTCTTCAATGTCTGTGATGGCCCAGCCTCAGCAGCTCCATATCTACCTTCAGGTAGCCAAGAGAAGGCAACAGAGCCTGGACTATTAGGTGAAATAGGCACACCTCTGGCCTTGTATTCAGCATTAGAGAATGAGCACTAGCATGCAATCAGCTATCCTACTGCAATGTTAGACATGCCTGGCTCATTTGGAGCATTGTGTTTTGTAAGCTGATTCATTGAATTATTTCTAGATGGAACATAAGTCATAAGTCTTTTTTTTTTTTTTTTCTGTTTTCAGTAAGTCTATCAGGATTGCTGCATATGAATATAGCTAAAAGGAAAAAAAAAAAAAAAGGCTAATTTCCAATTTCTGGTTTTACATGGCAGCGAATGGTTCCCAGGTGCTGTTTAGGACCTAGAGCCAGGAAACTTCCAAACAGGTAGTTTGGACATGGTCATTTCGCCTTGGAAGCTAAGAGCAGATGCAGACCATTCTGTTCCCAGAGGACAGAATTTGGTTCATTTAATCTCCAATTAAAAATGCAGTCAATAAATCCAAGTCCTGAGAACCCAATCGGATATGTGCTCATGTGAGGAAAAAATCCACAGGGTGTTCTCTTTAATATCTTCAGCATTTAAAGTAGCCAGTGTAGGATTGGTGGATCAGAGAGCCAAGCTGCTTGCTAAGCAGAAGAATGGAGCAACATAAAGATTTCTGTTTACATATTTTGTTGAATTATGTATTTTCTCTTTTTTAAAAATTAATTATTTCAGGAGCCATTTATTCTGCTTATAGAAAGAAGAATGTGCTCATTCCAGGACAGACTTCAAAAATGCTAAGGAGGAGAAATCTGCACTTTTGTTTTCTTTATCTCTGTGGATACATAATGACTCTATAAGAATACTTTGCTTAACTTTAAGATCCAAAGAACATGACCAATGTTTAGCTTCTTTGCTGCCTTCTGAGTAGTTCTGCCTCAGGGTGTAATCCAAAGAGCACTTTGTGTGCAATCAGTCTTAATGGACTACTGACTGTTATCTCCAGTCTATGCTCTCAAACTCCAGAAACTGTCCTAAATGTTTTCCATCCACAAAAAAAAAAAAAAATGCCTCAAGTTCACTTAAACTTTAGATTAATGCTTGAACTCTGGCACTCTGGCAATATTTGGTCAGCATATAACACAGAGTGGATGTTAAAATTATCTACACTTTTGGACCTGAGCACAAATATTTTCAGGTTATGTTGCATTCACATGAGTCATTTTATAGACAGTGTGTTAAAATGCTTGCAAATAGCAATCTACTGTATATCTTTCACCTTTTCTGCCCTTTCGAACTTCTTAGCTCTCCTGGTACTAAGTGCTTGCAAATAATTTCAGTCCTTCTTCTCACACCCAAAGCCTGGAGCTCTGCAGGCAAGGAGTGAAAGCACTAACAAATAATAGTGTCACCAGAGGAGCTCATATGTTTCCTGGGTAAAATATAAGTCACTAAATGACTTGCTTCCAAACACTTATTTCTGATCCTGCAGAACTCATTCTGACTTTGGGAAAGGGCTGTGGAGATGATCTTTGGCCTCATGAAATAACCCTCCCACCCATGCAGACACACACACAATCAGTTAATCATTTCAGATGTCTGGTTCAGTGCCCTGCAGTAACTACTATTGTGTTTGTACGTGTGTGTGGATAATTTCAAGCAACTTGGGCTGTTCTCAGGTATACTCAGACCCATTAAAGCATGGCAGGTGTGATGTCAGTAGACAATACTGTAGCAGTTTTGTCCTCCCCTTGAATCAGTGAGCTGTTCTGGCTTGTGACTCTGAGCAGGCAGTTTCTTGAGATGAGCCTGAACATGGCTTGTTAGCTGCTGCCCCTTTTCCCCTCAGGCCCTCACTGGCGACTCCATGGTCCCTGTGTGAAGTAGACAAGTAGGGCAGGGGATGAGTGACAGAAGATCACTTAATGAGAAATCAGGAAAAGCCACAAGCTCTGTGCCTCTGGGCTCCGCACTTGATCTAGAAAGTCTGATGTGCTACATTGACAAGGGTACAAGTCCCTGCACAGGAGGACCATCTTTAGGCCAACCTTGACAATGTGCAAGCACAGCAGTGCAGACATGTCAATGAGTAACACACGTAATTTTAGGTGACGTGCTGCTGCACAGGTTCCTGACTGCTGCTGTGAAGGACAGGGTATAGATCCAGAGCTTTTGGCTCCATTACCTGTCCTAGGCCACAGGAACCAGTGGTGGTTCACGAGCACTAAGAAGAGCTGTGTGTCTTCCCCGCTGCACTGTGCAGGCTTCTCTGCTCACTCAGATCTTGCATTCAATTTATCAACAACACAAAATAATCACTGCCAAAAATGAACTGAAATCAAAATTGTTTTGTCCTTGGTAAATCAGGCTCTCTTTGCTGTGAGTTTAACATCCCAAATATTTAATTTTAATTTTAATGAAGTTGCTTTGTTTTATAAAGGTCAGTGCTGTCAACACAGGAAAATGCTGAAATTGAAAGTAGCTTGTTTGCTCAAAAGATTGAACTTTTGAATTGATGATATATATTAACAGCACTTAGTGTTCACAGTAAATAAACCCTAAGATGAAATTCACTAATCTCCCCTGTTTATTAGGATTCTGAAACAAATCATGGAGGCTTTCAGAAAAATATCTGTGAGGGTTGGTGGACTGGGAGTATGTATTGTCAATGGTTTATTTCATCATAAATATTACAGCTTAAGTTTCTATTTTATTGTAGATTTCTAGGATGTAGGAATTCATTTTATAATTTATTTGTATATTTGTAACTTTCTGAGTAAGAGCTTTTATAAAGTAGTTGCTAGGGAAGATTATACATAAAATTTATAAAGCAACTTTTCCTGTCTCCGTTTTTACAGAAACAGAGGAAGTAGGCTGCTCATCCTTGTGTTGAGAAAAAAAAAAAGAAAATGTGAGTTTGTGTCTGGTGTTCAGTGCCAGAGAAAAAAAAATCTTATAATATGAGTAGGAACATCAAATATACTATCAAAGCAAAGCAAAGTGAGTTTTCTCGTTTACAGCCTAAAATATGTATTGTTTTAGCACGGGACATACAAGAATTCCTTCTAGAACTCTCAATGATAAGTAGCAGCTATGAGAAATGCTTTTTTACCTCTCTGAGACATACAGGTAGATGAGACATGACTCCCTTAACTGTTACATGCCTCATTATAATGCTACTCCAGGCTATACTGTAATCTTTTAAGAAAAAAAGGAAGAAATGCTGAGTCAAGCTCTTTTTTTCCTAACATAAGTAGCTCTCCTGCTTTTCCACAACCAAGAATGGATGACAAATTTGTCTGTGTGAACAAGAGAAAAAAAAAAAGGTTAATAAAAACCTATCTCGTGTTTTTATTGTAAATCTCTTTTGATGTTACCTGCACAGCGCTGCACCATTGATCCTGTTTAAAGCTGTGTTGAGGAATTTCATCTCTATACTGAGGATATTTTCTGAGTTCCTTTTTACACAGCACTTGTTACCACTTTAATGAAATAAGCAAGTGAAAGAATCTAGGAACATAGGATTTGCCATTCTGGATCAGTACACTCACCTACCAAACCCAGCACCATAACCCACAGGATGTGTAATGAAAATAGGGAAGTTACATTGTAGAAATTACCATTATATCTGTTCTACAGAGAGGGTGAAAAACAGTGCCTAATACTAAAAATCCTACTGCAATTTGTTCTTTTGAAAGCAACTTTTAAAGACACTTAAAGGTGTGTGTCTTAAGCTTCAAACAATTCTAAAAAATAATAATAGGTATTTCTAGCCTAACCATTTTTATAGCTTCACAGAAAATAAAGACAGTAAGAGCAGTTGTGATTGATCTAGAATGATTGCTGTAAAACATGTTATAGTTAATTTCTTGGATTATTTCCTATTTCAAGTACAACATTTCCTTCTGAAAAATTTCCAAACAGAGGTTAAAAATTGTCACTGAAGGCGATCCCACTAAAACTCATGGTGGTTTTTGCAATGGCTAATTATCTGAATTGCTATGAAAAGTGATTCTGATTCTTCCTTACTGCTCATCTTAATCTAATTTTTTTTTCCAGTGGTTGACTCTCATAATAACTTTCCTTTTTCCACTTCTTATCAACATGTATTGTATATATAAATCTTTGATAAATTTAATGAACATAGTTCCTAGAATATTTCTATATAGAGACTGTTGTTTTCTATTTTCAACAGGTACATAACTCTTTTCCAAATTTTTTCCAGGCAGTCAAAAGATTTCTGCATTCATGTATCCCCCAAGAAGATGTAATGTTCCAGAATCAACATTCACGTTATTGTCTGTACTTTTTTTTATTTTACTTAGATGTGCTCATAATTGTTTTCAGGTTTGTGAAACTGCCTCTTTTACATCACAATGAAATATATGTACATCAGATGTTGTATAGATAGCTAAATAGACATGTGTTTGCATGCATGTATGTGTACCCTATGTTACTTTTTTGGTTTATTTTGCGTAAATTAGGTTTTACTTCTGTAATCAAGATGACGTTCAGTGCAAACTTCTCAGTCGGGAGGTCAGCATGAAGTTCTCTGTGATAATTCAGGGGGTTTCAGCCTCAGTCATTACATATAGATACTTAATGAAACTCTCATTAAATTATTTAATATAATTTGAAAATTTGAAGTAACAGATTTTATAATAACAGCACAATCTAAAACAGCCTCACAATTAACTATTTGGTGGAAAGAAGCAGCAAGATCAACTTGACAGCTCTAGAAAAGTAAAAATCTTTGTTGAAAGGTTTCTGTAGCAAAATCATCAGCATAAAAACAAAACAAACAAACAAACAAACAAAAAACCAAAACAACCAAAAAATCCATGTATTCAAATTCTCAATATTTGTAAAGCTGTTAATGTGGGTTTTTTCCATTTAATCGGTGAATTCAATGGTAGATCACCATTATTCTTTCTGATGTCTCAGCCTTCAGACACAAGGGAACAATAAAGTTTTCCTCAAAGGGATGATAATTTTGTCTTTTTACATTGAGCTTGGCAGCATGGGAAATTTGTGACAACCTCTGACTCTTTTAATTAATTTTCAGTGTCCACACTCAAAGTTAAAAATCTTATGATTTCAACATCTAGTCTAGGGACCTATTTAGTCACTGATTACCCTCAGCATTATACCTATAGAAGATTTTCCACTAATGAGAGAAGGTACAAATGCATTGGGACTATGTTTTTCCACAACATTGTGAAATCTGGACTGTGAGAATTAATAAAGTATAACTCCATGGAAGAGAAAGACCCCACAACTTCTAACAAAAAATATTTCCTCTGTCTTTCCTTCAAAATGTCTCTATTGCTTTAACCTTTTTATACTGAAGAAAGGCACAGCAAGAAATCCCTAGGAATGCATATAAACCATTAAGATACACTGAAATTGTACTTGTTCATATAGCATGTTAATGGTTAATGGAGCATTTGAATATTTTTTTTAAACATCCTGCTGTCACTAGCTGTTTCCTTTGTAATTTAGGGAGCCTTAGCAGTAATAAAGGTAGTCATTCCCTATTAATATCCTTTGGTTTACCCTAATAGTCACTGTTATTCTTGAATAAAAGGAAAACTACAGGAACTAAACTCTTAAGGTCGTTTTTACTTCTTTTCCATGTAAGTCAGGTACTAAAAGACCATTTCTAGGACTACAGTGTTTATGAGTTAGGGTAAGAAACACAGTCTAGTGTTGTCATTATGATCTCTACAAGTAAGCATAATATTTTTACCATTCCATAAAACTGGAAATATCCAAGTATAAAGCACAACTTTGCCTTGTAACTAATTTAAATATATATTATAGCATTGAAATTAATAACCTCTGTTCCACACACAACTTACTAGTATTGATACTATAATTCAGTGGAGCTTTGATCTCTGCTCCCAATATACATGTAAGAAATTTTGATAATTTAGGTTATTTGTTATTGACAGCTGCTTAAGCTTAAAATAATACAGATATTATTTTCACCGTTTTCATTTGGAGCATTGTGTTTCATAAGCTGATTCATTGAATCATTTCTAGATGGAATAGATAAGTCTTTTTTTTTCTGTTTTCAGTAAGTCTACCAGGATTACTGTATTTGAATATAGCTAAAGGAAAAAAAGAAAAAAGAAAAAAAGAATAAAAGAAAAAAAAGAAAGGCTAATTGCCAATCTTTTTGTAAATCTTATGATATATTGAAATAAATCTAAATCTTGGAAAATACAGTAGGTGCATGGGTTTATATTTTATATTGCTGAAATAAAGAAAATTAATTTAAAAATCACTTAATATAAAAAGAATGAGAAAATACGTTTGCTTGTTCTTCTATTTTTCTGTATCTTATTTCAAAAGAAAATCCTAAAGCTGCATATCCCGTTTTATTACAGAAAGTAGCTATAACAGGTTTGTGGATAAAGCAAAATTTAGCTATGACCATTTTCTCATCTTGAAGACATAATTTAGCATAATTTTATTTTTTTAAATATGTATGTAATTAATTTACTTCTGTCACAAGTTTTTGACTGACAACGGCATTTATGGATCCCTCAAGTTTTCAAGCTGTTTATTGTAGAATAATAATGGAGATTTGGTGCTTGATTAACACAGGACAAAAATGTTGTAACCAAATATTTATTGACTCTGCAACACTTCAGTATCTACTTCAAGCATTGCTCAACTTTTTTAGTATGTCCGGGCCATGAATGCCCACTGAGCTGGCATAGTGGCTTAATTTAACTAAATGAGCATGCATCAGACAATTTCCTCTGAGGAAGGTAAGACTTTGCCGGCAAGCTTCAAAATAATGAATCCCAACATCCTCATGGGTGTTATTATCTTCGTATTTCCTTTCCTAAAGCTGAGGTGACCCAACCTTTGTTGCCTTACTTGCAAGAGTTTCGAATTAAATAGTAACTAGACAGAACACGTGGCTTTTTAAGATACCACATATCTAGAGTTTCTGCTGTAGCATCGTGGCTGAAAGGTGAGTGGGCAAGGTGAGCATTCCCCACGTATCATTCAAGTCCAAAGCTGGATCATTAGAAAAATGATGGACAAACTACTTAATCCCTTTTTTTTTTTTCCTTCTTAAGTTTGGACATAAAGAGCATTATGACTGTGCAACAGGAACAAATTAATTTCAAGCTTTCATACTTCTTATTGTTAAAATTGTGTAAGCACGTTAGTAGTGCAGAACCTCTGACTTCTTACTGCTACTGCTAATACATTTGGTCTCTCAGAGAAATGCTGAATAATCTAGGGACAATCACCATTATTTTTTTTACTACTTTTTCTGGAATCAGACAATTTCATATTGTTTTGTGATGTAGCTATATAGTTATGTGGCATGCCTAGTATTCTGGAATACCTTACTCAGCTGCTTAGACATCACATCTGTATTGTTTCAGCATTAACAGATACATAGCAGTAGCCAAACACACAGCTTCCGAGCCTAATCTGGCAAGTGTCTATAAGTGTTTTGTGTTAACTTCATAAACATCACCTTAATGATGAGATTCGTCTCATGTAACATTCAGTTATTGATTGCATCTCAATCAGTAGTCTAGTTGTCTTTCTTTGTCAGAAGGAAGATGTCATTTCCAGAGGCTTGCATCTCTTTCCCTGTGTGTTATGAATGTAAGCATTATTTCCAGCGGCTGTCTCCATTGATATTAAAGGAGCCTATCCTGCATCTTTTCCTATTGTACAAATAACAGAACTGTTAGATAATTCTGTATTTCAAGAGCTAGTTTACTTCCCGCGTTAATGAAAACTGCAATATTGGTAAAGCTATCTAAATCAAAGTGTTTTCCACTGTTAGATACTACAAATTCTTCTGAAATGCACAGAGCAAAATATATAGTCATCAGCCCTTCCTGGTTTGTTGCCAGTGATCAAAAATGCCCATTTTATCCACTCTTTATTGACGTTTTTATTCAAGTTTGGACTGTACAACTTAGTCTAGAAAGGCAACAATTTTAACTGGCTTATTGCAGGTCCTTCCAACAGTATTTTGCCCCATTTATCAAATTTCTTCACTGCTCCTATCTCGGAGTCTTCCACTCCAAGCCACTTCTGACTGTTATTCCTTACCAGATCAAGCATATCTCACATATATACAAGGACTTTCCCAATTTGATTCTGCCTTTCGCTTATTTTTCCTTCAAGATAAAACCTAAAATCATCCTCTCCCCTCCCCCACACACACCCTCCCTTACACCCAAGATCCTTGTCTTTTCCTCAGGCTTCCACAAAGGAAGATTCCTGCAGGGCTTGCTTTCCTAGCAACTCTGTCACTGGGAAGCAGAAATGTTAATGCAGACCTATTTGCCTTGACTCAAACCTGTGACAAACTACTTGACCTGGGACAGTCTTTCACTGCAGAAGACTATTAATTTCTAGATATATGAAAAGGAAGATTATTTGGTAGAAATGCTATCCTTCTGATGTTTGCGTCAATTTTGATATTACCTTAGCAGAAGGAAAGCTACTATTTTCTTTCCGTGAAAATGAGGTACATTGGTTTCAGCAAAACCTGCCTGCAGAAGAAAAAAACATTAAGAGAAACGATTGACTTGAGAAGTTGAAAGGACTGTAATATTTAGAACTGCAGTGCATCAAGAAACTTTAATTTGTAGGTCAGGTTTGACATGAAAATATTGATTTTAAAATGTTGAATGATCCTCTATTTCCAGTCATTCTTTTCTTACTATTGCATTTATTTTTTCCATCCCTCTATTCAGATTCCTGATCTTCCTGTTCTTTGATTTTTCTGCTTTTATGGTACTCCCACTTCAGCATTATCTGATTGCTTCTCTAGAGAGAATCATTAGCTCAGCTAAAAACTGCCAAATTGTACAGTAAGTTATTGGTTATATTCTGTAGTCTGAGTTGAACAAGAGGTTGCCACCAGAAAAAAATGCAACAGTAAGTTTCTAAATTTGTGTTAATGAGCACAGAGACATAGCCTGCAATGATGCCATGCTATGTGTCTGTGCATAAAAATCTGGCCCTGTGAATCCACAGATGATATTTTTCCTAAGTATAATTTACTCTGGTTTATAATAGCAAATAGAGATATTAGATTAAATCACGTCTAACATAACACTTCCCACATACCAAATACTACCTCTCAGACTGGCACAGAGTAGATTCTTTAATATTATTTAATTTATCAATGCAGTAATAGTGTCCCTACCATTTTGAATGAACTTAAGTCTGAGATACAGCATCAAATGTTGTATGAAAATCTATATAGATACCACAAATGTTATATTCTCCACATCTACTATATTTTTGTTACAGATGCATAAACTCAGGAAACGTGGGTTATTTCACTTGCTGCAGCTAACTTTTTATCATAGTTAATGTCCAAATACTATGGTTAGGTGCAAGACTTAAGAAATTCATGTGCTGAGTTTTCATTATACAATTTTCAATTATTTGTTTCAGGTATAGCTTGTAGGTATGCAATTAATCAGAGTGACTTTCTGTCTTCACAAAACTCGCTAGTGAAATACCAGACAACAGAAATACAAAAAATAATCTTTCCGAGTCCTATAGCCAACCCAAAATTGTAGAAATGTGGAGAGCAGACAGACAGAGAAAGAAAAGGGTAGAGATTAATGAGATATCATATTGTAACTTTTAACAAGTCCTTTGTTCCATACGATTTTGATTTCATATTTCAATCTTATGGATGCCTGTTCTGTGGTAGTGTAACTCAAATAATGTGCTCATTCAAATTAATGTAAATAACATTGGAAGTGCATTTCTTGTAAAAATTATGTTCTTCTATTAACCTATGGTTCTGTTTAGTTTTTTTTTCATTATCAGTTTTTTATATTAGATTGAATATTCCCATTGATTTTAATACTTCTGAATTTTATCATATCACAATATCATTATAGCTTTTCATGGGTATTAAACACCTCTGTGTTCTTTAATAGATACCTAAGAACCAGCTGAATGCTTTGTGGTCCATGTTTTTGTGATACATATGCCATTTAAAAAATTCCATAATTAAAGACAACAATTATATAGCAAAATATTAATTGAGGTACTGGGAATTATGTCTAACACAGAATGCATTATAAATAAATTTTATTCCTAGTACCTCTTCAAAGATGGCTATTTATCTGAAGGTGGTCCATAATGAATGACATCATCAATGTTTTCAAATGTAGTCTCTCATTCCATGTCACAAGCAACTTCATGCTCTCTGCACCATAAGTCTCTTCTGTATGGATTATATAGTTGAAAGAAAAACCACTAAACAAGAAGAAATGGCTGGTCTACATCATTTTAATGCTTATTTTCATAGAAACAACTTAAAAACTAAACAGAAGGAATAAAGTAAGCCAAGACAGAGGAACACATGACTGCCTCTAAGCCCATAGGAAGTTTAAAACACTTCTTTGTAGTGCAAAATCTAGTTTAATATTTTGTTCAGTGTGGAAATATTTTAAATTCTGTTGGATGGGTATGATCACCTTCTCAAATGTTAAAAAAAAAAAAAGCAAAACCAAACAAAACAAACCCACACATCCCCCTTCCCCAATTTCTTTCAGCCAAAGAACCTGAGGTTGATATGCTGTTTCTCCTGCCCCAAACAGAAAGATGACAGCATGAAGAAAATAAGAGGAATTATTCAAGCTTTCCAGGAAGATCCATCATAAATAGTAGTGTCTCTTTTGAACAAATTGCACCGTACCTTTATTCTTAGATACATAAGCAGTTATGTCCTCTTATTTGCAAAACGTGAAAAAGATGGTCTGACAAATTCCAGTGGACGTAGCGGCTTCAAGCACTTGTCACTACTTTACCATACTTCAAAGCCAGAGAGCTTTTTCAGCTGTTGCTAGTCATTTGTATCAATCTGATGACTACAGGTCACTATGTGCCTTTGCTTTGTCTTTGTGGGTTCAAGTGATAACAGGGATACAAACTGAGCCTCAAAAGGTGTCCTAGAAACTAGAAACTTTTCTTTTTTTAAACAGAAGGTTAAATAGATTTCATGTTTTGAGTATACACTCCTGCTGATATTTCAAATATACCTGACCCAAAATATTTCACATAGTGATAAGTTGTAAGAATTATTTTAAACTTACATAACAGGATTTGAAGTAAAAGCTGTTTTCATCCAGAGGAATCTCAGAATTAGTTATCATCTCCGTATTTAAGTGTACTTAATTCACAGCAAGAGCTAGTTCTCTGGCATGTATTGTAAGTAATAATTTTTTCTGATTATACCTTGTATTCCTGAGGTAATAAAGCACTTACAAAGATATCCAATGGACTGATAGCAAAGCTATTCCATAATACTGTTGATTTTAATGAAAATTACATTCCTTCCTGGTTGACAGTATTCTTAGAAAGAAGGCCTTGTTTCAAACCTTTGATTTGATCAATTTAAGTTACCTAGTCATGTTACCTGTCTCTGATGACTACAGAAGGGGACTACCTAACAATGTTTCTCTAACTGAGGTGTCTCATATAGGTGGCTTAATTAGAGGAGCAGATCAATAGGAAAATGTTCTCCAAAACATGTTTGTTTTGATTAGCACTTCCAGATTGACACAAAGGTTCATTTTGTTAAATGAACACACCACAGGATTACTATATTGCAAGCCTTATTACCAAAGGACACAAAGATGTTAAGAAATATGAATTGGAGGTTAATCCACAAAAAGGGAGTCAATGGCATTCACATAAAGCATCCAAAGTTGTGGTCCTATTGATTTAATTCAGCTGTCATTATATCTGGCGAATCCTGTAAACTCTGAGTATCCCCACTTTTTCAGAATAAATGGATATGCTACCATTTTGCTCCTAGACATGTACAGAAACACATCCGGCTTGTCGTGATGAAACAATCCATTTCTTATCTTTCTCTATCTCACTTGAGGACTTCACACAGTAGCTGAACAAAGATGTTACAAAACTCAGCTCTTAAGGCAATAGCAACCATTACACCATTCCTTAATTACAATTAATTACTATAAAAATTTAAAGTGGTGGATGGTCCCACATGTCAACTACATACTGTCTACACAAAGTAGATGGAACATGGAAGAAGCAAGTAAAGTGAAGATTTTATATGGTAAATATGTAAATTAAATACTTCTATCATATTATTCACTGTAAAATAACTGAAAGAGACAGAATAATGTCCACTGAAGTTATACAATGTGGGGGGTTTAGTTGCTTTTTTTTTTTTCTTTCTGTATAACAAGCTAACAAGCAAAAAAACCACAAACCCTTCAGTTTTATTTGGCTTTGCATCGTGTCTAATGCAGTATTCATTATGGAAAATGTACTCTTGGGAAGGATTTTGTTATGTTTGTTCTAACATTTGGGTGATAGAGCTTCCATACTGCAATATTCCCTTTGGGAATTACGTGGTTTTAGAGAAAGCTACTGGTACATCTGGTATCTGTTTTAGTAACAGATGACAAAAGAAGATGAATGCACAGCTACTCCTTTAATTTTTATAGATCTAGAAAAAGATTATACTAAGCCAGGTGGTGTGAATCTCATTTCCTGATCATTTTACAGCTTTACAAGATGGCTATCGGAACTCTTGAAGCAATGCCTGTGCCTTTCCTGTTGTGTTGGACTTTAAAAACAGCACATGGAGATTCACTACTAAACAACAAGTTGCAGTCAGGTTATAAAAGAACTAGATGAGATCCTGTAGTTAAAAGATAGAAGGTGTAAATATTGGTTGAGGTTTATCACATAGAATTATAGAATGTTTTTTTTTTCTTGGAAAGGACCTTAAAGATCATCTAGTCCACTCCCCCTGTCATGGGCAAGAAAATCTGTCACTAAATCAGGTTGCTCAAAGCCCCATCCAACCTGACCTTGAATACTTCCAGAAATGGGGCATCCACAGCTCCTCCAGGTAACCTGTTCTAGTGTCTCAACATATTCACAATAAAGAGTTACTTCCCTATATCTGATCTAAGTCTACTCTCTTCCAGTTTAAAACCTTTACCCCCTGTCCTGTCACCACATGCCTTGGTAAAAAGTCCCTCTCCATCTTTCTTGTAAGATCCTTTTATATATTGAAAGGACACAATAAGGTCTCCCTGGAGCCTTCTCTTCTCCAGTTGAACAACCCCAACTCTCTCAGTCATTCTACATAGGAGAGGTGCTCCAGCCCTCTGATCATTTTCACAGCCCTCTTCTGGGTGCACTCTAACAGATCCACATGTTTCTTGTACTGAGGACCCCAGAGCAGAGTAAAGGTGGGGTGGAGTGGAATCGCCTCCCTCAACGTGCTGACCACACTTCTTTTATGCAGGCCAAGATATGGGCGGCTCTCTGGGCTGCAAGTGCACACTGCTGGCTCATATCCGATTTTTCACCTGCTGGTAGCCTGAAGTCCTTCTCTGCAAGGCTGCTCTCAATCCATTTGTCACCCAATGATGAATACAAGGATGGAGATATTCTGGATAAGTTCTGATCCAAAATCCATCAGAATGAACACAAACCTTTTCCATTTATTTAGAATTAGCTCTGGACTGTCTACTCCTCAATCATTTGACTGGTAAAATCACTGTCATAATAAGTGATTGATAATTTTTATATCATTGCTGTTTAGAGGTGATCAAATCAAACTTGTGTACAGAAACTTTCTATAAAGCCTCTACAGCTGAAAATCACAATGAACTACTTGAAACCTGAATTAGAGTAATGGACTATTTTGGTCTGATACCTTGATTAAAAATAAGTAGTAAAAAAAAGATTTTATTTGACAGATTAACATAAAACCACAGAAAATCCCAATTCAGAGAACCTGAAGAATAATCAAAGGCTACAAGAACATCTGAAATTAAAAAGGACTTGGAGGGTTGTTTTTCTCTTTCCTCCACATGCTCTCAATGAGCGTGGATGTCAATTACAAAGGTAACGCTGTGATCTTTAAGGTTGAAAGAGTTTTTCTAATACATACTGCTCAAAGCATTATTCTCTAGAAAACAAATTCCTATGTACCCACTGTGTATAACTCAATCAAGCACTTCCTGACAAGGTGCAAAGAGACAGTGTTTTGATGTTTCCTCCCCTGAAATATATTTTTAAAAGATTTTTTTTTCTCTGTTTCTTGTTCCTGGCTTGCTTAGGATTGGTACTTTATCCTTTATTAAGTATTCCTGCCTTATGATTTCCTTTAAATCCTCTAGTTAGTCCATGTGTATGAGACATTTTCTTTGAAACCTTCTTTTATTGTCAATCACACCATGTGGCTTTGAGGTGGAAAATGCTCATAAGTCACTTAAAACAGGGTCCAATTAGTATCTTCACTGACCATATTTTTGTTTCTATATGGGACACTTTTTGTTCTCTTAGATGTGTTCAGCCTTTCTTTCCAAATTCTTACCTTTCCTAACAATGTTACTAATTCCCCTAACAATGTGGGGTTTTTCATTGCTGTGAAGTCTTTGTGACTGAAACTAATTTGTGAAATACATTTGTCTGCCAAAATAACAGCAGACATCTGAATGTATCAAAGGATATATAATAGGTTACACAGAACTTTCAACTTTATGACACTGCTACAATCACACTAGGTCAGCACTGAACAATTTTTAGTCTTTTTTTCATGGCCTGAATTGATGGTCTCAGTTAATTTCTTAGACCACATGTGAGACAGCATTGTGGTACACTTAGTGGTAGGTTCAGCTGAAAAGAATTTTTTCACCAATGATAGAAATAAGAACATGTTTTTTACCACTGTTGTACAAAGCCACAACAGCTTCACACCTAAACTACCAAGTCTGGGTTTGGACTTTGCACCTTAATGTAAGTCTCTACTTCTTGAATAAAAGTTTGGTGAGATAAAAATCTCCCTCTTGCAACTGAGTGAAAAGGTTGTATGTACATACTCTAACAAAGAAGCCACTAAAGGTTATAAAAAACCTGTAGGCATTAGTTTAAAAACATACATTAGCTTATCCTTGCAAATAGTTAATACAGATAATTTTTGTTTTGTGGAAGAGGAGGATACTTCCCAGGAGAATTCATGGTTCATTTGAGTCCCAGTGTAAATTACCCTAGAATGTTAGTAAAGCCTCAACAATTTAAATCTGAAAGCACATGCAGTACCATTTTAATAAGATAAAACATAAGACAATGATTACCTTGTGCACTAAAGACATGAATTATGCCTACAGGGTCAAAATGAAAATTCTATTGTCCTAATGTGCTACCACGAGAATTCCTCATACTTAAGTTATTAGTCTCTTTTTCTTCCAAAAAAGGAAGAGATTTATTTAACTGACTGTGCACTATTTTGCCATATGACAGCTTTCTCATACTGAATCTATAATAGGTAGAAATAAACTCCACATTACTTATGTGTTCAAAAGTGAAACATCTGAATCTCAACTAGGCACCCTTGGATCCCTTTGTGCTCTGAAGCACAATACATGCTGCATGATCTAGACACATGTCAGGATGAGATGAATCACCCCATGAAGATGCCCATTTATCTCTACTAACTAAAAAGTCTTCATTGTCTAACTTTTAGATTTAGAAATTAGAAAAGATGAATCCACTCTAACTCATTATGTTTCTTGTTGCCATGTTGATAGCTCATTAGTAAACTTTGCATTATGTTGCTTATTGTGAAACCCAATAAATCAAAACAAATGATGACATAACTGCACTGAATTTTGTAGTATATCTGGTATTTGCCACTTTCTAGAGCTCTGCAAGCTGCAACATTTTCTGTCCTCAGGTTATGTTGTCTTCAGAGGGAAAAAACCCAAAACATTATTTGATGGCAGCATTTAGCTATGGTAACGACTTAGCAAACCATGAGAACAATACTGCTAAGAAAGGAATGCAATGTCAAGAAACTGTTGGACATTGCTTCTTTTCCTTTCCCCTAGTCTCCACTCAGGTTTTTCATTTAAAATGTCCCTTATTAAATATGTAAAAAATATTTCCTTATTCAAAGGAAAAATAATGCATTTCAAGTTACTAAAAACAACATGCAACTGTTTTTTTCCTCACTGTTCCTTCTGTCCTGTATTTGTTATCACTACAATAGTATATGGAATGATTGTCTACAGAATAAACATTAGTGTTGAAGAGAAAAGTTGTGTCTTCAACTACTTTTCAGTTCAAGAGGTAATGAGATAATGTTGCATCATTGACATCTTTATCTTACAGTATTTAAAATGAGCTTTGAGAGAACAGGATTTACATTGTGAGAGACATAGAAGGTGTGATGTTCTTGAAATAAGTAGCTGTCTTTGTCCTATTACATGATGTTATGATTTTGCACTTTTACCACATTTCTTACAGGAAAAGCAATTGACTGCCTGAATTAGTTCATGCTGGGCAGACCCAGAAATGTTGCTACAGAACTCCACATCTTTGCTTGCAGAGACAGTGTACCCTACTCTCAAAACTGAAATGTTTGAGCATGTCTTTTGTGTAGAAAAATCTTCAGTTAAGTCAAAATTTGAGTTACGGACCCTGAGCTCTGATATTCCAAAAATATTGATGCTGCAAGGTTTCATGCTCTGATTAGGAATTCCTACAAATCCTGCTCTGATAGACCATCCTAGGAGCTAAATGTATGTAAACAGTACCTTCCTTCAAACTCTCCCCTACCTGACTCAGGAAATGTTAAAGGTGGCCAGTCCATCAACTTTGTTTCAGATTTTCTTTAAATTGCTTTCTCTAATTATTTAACATCTACATTCTTTGCCCATTCTATGGCTATGGGTAAAATTATCCCCAAATCTCAGACAAGCCACTGAGATTTTAAAATAAGCAAAAGGTAGCCATTTAGTTCATTATCACCAGCATTAGACCAGTGCAGAGAGGACAGATAAACATGAATTATATCTTCCTGAATTTCTTAACAAGCCTGAAGGAAAAAGCAGTATGCTTTCCCATATCAGCTCATTACCGGTGTTTGTTAAATTTTGCACACAAAAATATCTACTTAACACTTACTGCTTAGAAAGATACATCTTGCAACAGAGTCATAAAATATTTTAATGCAGACCACTATGCAGCTGAACCCTTAACATTATCTTTCTCACAAAAAAGCCTTACAGAAATGTTGGGTTTTGAGCATAAGTCTTCCAGTTGGGGAAGTATAATTGACATATTAAACAAGCATTAAAGCCATACTTTAACTACTGACTTCAT
Source organism: Nycticryphes semicollaris (assembly GCA_013400055.1). Classification (NCBI taxonomy): domain Eukaryota; kingdom Metazoa; phylum Chordata; class Aves; order Charadriiformes; family Rostratulidae; genus Nycticryphes; species Nycticryphes semicollaris. The sequence continues at coordinate 339,213 of VXBJ01007133.1, forward strand.
TGGGATGCTAAGTTTATACTGTAATTTTTTACCTGTTTATGTCGTAGTATTTATTGTCCTTCTTAGGTAGCAAACATACAGTGTAAAGTTATACAGATGTTATTCCACAGAGTGATGAAATGCTACCATTTCTAAAATGCATCTTTCATGAAACTGCAAATGATGTATTTTCATTAGTTTTAAAAAAATATTTATGTACAAAACTCTACTGAGTTTTATATGATTACCTGAAAACTTCACATATTCCCTCTGTAACCCCCTCTAATTTATACTTTCCTGCAATTTCCTATGTGTATTGGGTGACAGGTTATTTGCAAACATCATCATATTTATATTACCATCCTCTTTCAGCACTGATAATTTTCACCCAGAAATATTCTCTGTCATGCAGCTCCCAATGTAGATATGTCTACACGTCAGCTATTGCTAAAAACTTGAGGAAGCTCTCGATTACTGTATTATGAAGACACATATTTTATCCTTTTAGAAGATGTTGAAAATAATAACAATACAATAAACAAACCAAAACTTGTATGCATTTTTTTTAGAGATGATTGTTAGAAAAGCTTAATAATACAGATGATAACTTTTACCATTCTATTCTCTGTCTTTCATAAAAAAGCAACAACAAGCAAACAAACAAACATAATTATTTTCAAGAACTCATGGATACCCAAAGACTTTATATACTTAAAAATAATGAATTTTTCTTTCAGTTAATTCAGGAAATTTGCTTCATAGCTTGAGTCTGCACACAGGACAGTATATAATCCCTTGAATATTCTTTTGAAACTACAAGTGATATTAATCAAGTTTTCAAAGTTTCTTTTGATTTAAATGAGCTAGTAGTAATCATAACTCAGTTGCCTTTTGTGCAGCAATACACAGTATTTTTTTTTCTGGAAGATAAAAATATCTCTGTGGGACCTTGTATATTTACTTTCGATGTAATTTATAATCATTTTATACAGCAAAATGCAGCATACAGATACTTCCAGTCTTGGGTGCCTATTCTCAATGTGGAAAGTTCAGAAAGGGGATAGTCTGGCTTGAGGTAATATTATTTACATCAGAGATTCTTTTTAGGGTTTTCTGAAGAAAAGGAATTCAGTGCTACCAGTACTGGATTGCTCATAATATTACAGAAAATAATTGCATAGTAAATAAATAATAATGGTTTTACATTTCCTGATATTCCATTGTTTCTTCTTGCTATTATATGTCACGTGTTATATAGAAGATCCAAATCAGCACTGGGAAAATTATAACAGCAATTTCACTTGTTATTATATATATTATGTCCACAATAATATATTTTGAATGTGATTGTAACAGAATTTCAGATAGTTAATATCATACCAGAAGAATAGCACATGTTAAGGATTCTTTTTTTTTTTCTCAATTTAAAATTCTATTTGTATTCACACTGTGAAGTTTGGAAACTGTCTTACAGTGCTATAAAAGGAAAACAATGAATCTGTACTCTATAATGAGCTACATTTTATGCACCCTTGATAGTGAAAACAATGGAATATGGGCAGGGTTATTTTCCAGTGACAAATGAGTGTCCTAGAAAGAGAGAGATAAGACTAAGAAAGGGAAACTATAAAATTCAGGAAAATTTTGAATTTGCATTTTCCTGAAAATGTCTACTTATTTCATATACAAGTGTACACATATTTTATTTGTTTTTAAGAGTACTAACAGTCTGCCTGTGTCAGACATTGTAATAATCTAGATCTGAGCTTCTATGCAATGTTGTTTTAAAATATTTAAAAGTGGACTTGGAGACTTAGTCTCAATTTGACCTATTCTACACTAAAGTCTTTTGAGATAGGCAGGCTAAATAATATTTATCATATATTCTACCATACCTTCCTTATCTGGGGAAATAACTGGCAGCTTTCTTATCTGCTCAGCTCTTTATACAGTTATGCAGACACTGATCTGCTATTTCTCTCTTTACATTCTTATTTTACTTAAACCAGTTTAACATGCTTCATCTGAAAGTGAAAATGCCTTTGCATTATATTGAAATATTAAATATTATTTTCTATATGTAACTGCCTCTTTTTCTTCTGTCAAGGGTAGAAAATTTGCTAGTTATCTGTGTTGCACAGTCTGGCCATGAAGATACATAAACAAAATTGATAAAGCATCAATAAACTCATTAGCAAAGAAGCAAGAAGGCTGTGCTGGCCAAAGAGCAAACACTTCAATAAAGAAAGTGTCTGGTGTTGTAGGAGCCCAAAATATGTAAAACAACGCATTAAGCTTGTCCATGTCTCTCGCCATCACAGCCTAGCTCCTATCCGCAATTTTTCTAGTGCTTTATTGCCTAGAGACGAGGCAGTTACTATATTGTATCAGGGTAACACTATTAACTTCATGCCTACAAGCAGCAACATACAGATGTTGCCATTCAGTGTTATTAGTCTAATTCTCCTCCACAGCAATAGCACCAACAAAAGAGCTGTGCACCTAGTCTTCTCCTTTACATGAGCAGCATGTGTTACAGAAGCAACTCAGTTCAACTGTAGGCTCTGACCCTTCAGGCCTTTAAGCCATTGCAAAGCACTTACCTGTGATGCCCATGAGCTACCATCCACCTCCCTCAATAGTTTACAAAAAGGCCAGGCACAGGAAATTAGTGCTATGGCCAGCTAATGAAAGGAGTGTGACTACTCAACCTCATTTGCCTCTGCTCTTCCTTTTGAAATAGAGGGAATCTTTGACGTGTAATTCACCACTAGCTTCTGCCATTAAACCTGTCTTTCAGGATAGTATAATGCCTAATCATAGAATCATAGAGTTGTCTAGGTTGNAAACCCTCTCTTTTGCCAGAATAATTCTTCCTGTGCCTTTTACTGGGCAGATGTTTTGGGTACAGAACTAGGGACAACAGAGTTTTTTGTGCAATCTCTGAGCAATTCAGTAATCACAATTCCATGCTGCTTGTTTTTTTGAGACATCTGAGAGGTTTTAAGACTGCCTCCAGTTTGGTTTTTTTATGGATGAGAAGTGTCACATGAATCATAAAATAAATTTTGTCTTTCCAACTAATCAACGTGGCAAGAGGTAAATTTGCTCTAATGAAACCAAAGACAAAGGTACTTACTATTATGAAGGTCATCTCAATACTGAGAGCTTGGTGATAGTAGCTGAAATGCTCAGCTCTTCACTGCCAGGACCAGAGCTTGAAATCTCTCTAGGGCTTCCAGTTTCTACATCAGCCCATCACAGAGGAGTTCACTAGGGTCTGGAAATCTCCTGCATTCTCTATGTCACTATGGGGCTGAGGAACTAAGCTGGCAAGAGAAAGGGAATTTATCTCATATATAATTAAAATAGCCATTTGGGCTAATGTTTTGGATGTTAGAAAACGTATGTAGATGTTTTTAAATGCCATTTTGATAGTGTTATGCAAGCAATAGAAAAGCTTGAACCTTCTTTAACTGAGTAAGCACCTTGTGCCTGTACACCCAGCGTGTAACTGTTATGCCAGAAGGCACAATTCTTATAGAAAGTCTGCTAATGGATACCTAAATCTCACATACAAAAGTGTTTTCCCTCTGCTTTTATGCTAAATTAAGAAGCAATTAAATGACTATTTATTTAATCATAGCTGGAACAACAGGATCCTCTTCCCAAGGTACAGACCATTGTGTCAAAATCTGAATGGAAGCTCAGTCATGGAGTCTGAATGGTTTCCTCTGAGACTTTGCAATTGTGATGGCTCCAGCATTGTTTTGATTACAGTTGACTATCTGTATTTATGTGGGATGAACCAGAAGGCAAGCTGACAGTGAGATAAGCTGTGTGAGTTTGGTCTTGGGAGAAATAAAGTTCCTTTAAGCACAAGACCATTTGGAAAGATGGTTTAAATTTATAAATAAGGAAACTTTTGGGATTTTTTTTCCCTTGAAAAGTATGTGTTACAGGCTCCCTAAGAGCTTCCGTACTCTCCTACACTAGAAAGTTGTGCTAGAAAACCTTTCTGCTTATACTTGCTAGCAGAAGATATTCCTTCCTCCTCAGCCTCTCTGTCAGCAGCTCTCTAAGCACCTCATTTGGTTAACTGGTAGGGCATAGACTTTTTCATTGGATACCTTCAATAATCCACGTGTATCCTAGCCACTGAAAAAGTGCTCCAAAAGTAAGTTTATCATCCATATGAAATGAAAGGCCCATTGCATATGCTTACCCCTAGGCACTCTGTGATTTCCTTTTTAGAAATCACGTCAAATTGAAAAGAAATGAAAGCACTTATTGACAAAATACGTAACATAACAGGGCTTTCAAGGACACAGGTGACAAGGAAGAGAGTAACCATGCTTAATTTACTTTACCAAAGGTCATTTCCAAAATGTTTTCCTTCACTCCCATTTTCTGACAACTGGCAAAAATATCCCAAGAATTCAACACCTCAGGTCCTAGCTCATATTGTAGATGCACGCTGCAGAGAACCTTCAGCTAAGAAAGGATATTATTTTTTGTCTTCATGCCTATCTTTTCTTGGGGTTCACTAAAATTCAAATTTTCTTTTTCCTTGTTACACTATAATTTACATAGAAGGCTGTTTGGATCCTCTCCTTGTGGACTTCTTCAGAAATTCTAATGACACACTGGCAGGCAGGTTAGAATATTTTGCATACTTATTTGAACTATTGGCAAATCACTAGCCATAAAGAGAAAAATCATGGAAGAGTAGAATGACTTTTCCCAGTCAGTAAGATAAATAAGTGTAAATAAGTGTAAACTCATAAACACAAAATTGTAAATTGATTACCATGATTGATGCAAGCATAAAATGGGATGACTTCTTGTGATCTTTACCTTCACTTTGGAGTGAAGGAATCTTCAACCGTGCTTAAAATCTGTTATAACTACCAGGAAAACAGAAATCTTCACATAAATTCTATTTAAATAATTTGTTGCACCAAATAAATATCTGCCTCAGGCTATTGTATTCTTTTGCTATTAAAAATGATATGGCAAGACCTTGAGCATTGTCCAAGTCATTGGAATTAAGGAATAGAGTCCCTGGGGTGAGCACTTATGGAGTGATCTTCTGTACTTAATAAATAAAGAAGAAATAGCAGTTTAGAAGGATGTTAGCAAAACTGTTTGGGAAAACACTGTGGAGACCAGATTAGGTGCAAGTTGGAGGAGCTGGTAATTGAAACATTCACTATGCCTTTTTTCTTTCACAGAGGCACTGTCTCCCACGCCATTCCACATTACAACTACCTTTCGGCCAATTTGCACATCCAAGACAAAGCCAGATAATGTTTTTATTTAAATAGCAAACTACTTAGAGAAGAACTTTCTCCTCAAGTTCGACAAATGCATTTAGATTTATAAGATATTTTGGCTTTACTTCATAATTCTATACTTGTTGATCTACTTGCATACGTGACATAATCTTTAAATTAGATTAGATTTTCAGTAAATGACTACAAAAAGCTCAGACATATTTCTACTGCTTCATAAGCAAATATTTGTTTGCTTTCTGACAGGGATCTTGTTGCAATCAGTTGCACCCAGATGGAATGAAACAAAGAACTGTGAATTACTCTGAATATGCAGTGTTCAGCATAAGAAATTTCTGTGAGGGTCTCTTGCTGCATGCTGATTGCTTAGGCTTTGTGCTGCACAAATGGAAGACCAGAAACATCTGCTACTGTTTCAGACCTTTTAGCTCATGTATGTACCAGTGATGTTGTTTGCATTTATACTGTTTGTACAACTGATGGAAGGAAGCACTACTCAGATTCTTAAATTTACACAGAGAAGACAGAATTTCAGGTCAGTCATGATAAGAGGCATCAGCTTTGTGAAATGAAAATTTGTTGGAATAAATTTACTACCTATTTCTGCAGTTAGACTTAGTCTGTTTGCCTGTTTTCACTGTGAGAGCTTGAGACAAACATACTCATTGCTTTCCAGATAGGAATCATCTTCACTAATTTTAGTTCTATGCAATTTAAATTGTTAGTTCTCTACAACTTTTTAGGCCTCTGCTGTAAGTAAAGGAAGCAGGTAACACTGGAGCGTGATTTAGTCCACTCCAAGTGAAAATTTATCTTGGGATGGGGTGAACAGTCCTCAGAATATGTCTTTGTCTCTACTTTGATTAGAAAGGTTGTACAGTTCATCAACTTGGTTGCCTAACATGGAGACAGTACACCTGTCCCTCTATGATCAATCACTGTGGAATACTCTTCCTGCTTATGTCCTGGTAGATCAGTTCTGATAAGTAATTAGAGTGCAGGTGCAAGAACATGCTTTCCATTTTTTCCCCCACTTGTTTCATCTGGCACTTTTTTCTTTCATCCAATGTCATCGAAGCAGATGAAGGTTTCTTCTAGGAATGGAACTTGACATGTCTCGTTAAGAAGGTAAGGTTTGTGTTTTGCTTCAAGAAGAAGAAAGAAGATTTTACTCAAGATCTCACAAATTAATTCTCCTCCCTTCCTCTCCTTCCTGAATTTCATGTCTGTATCTACAGATTTATTTAAAGTGTCTTGTGAAACATGCATTAGAAACTGTTGCTATACAAATACATAAATAAAAACCCACATAAGAATTTTAAAAGACTTTAGATAAAATAATATTTGCATAATATTGAAGGTTAATCTGCTGATTTACAGTGCGCTAACCATTAGATGTCTTCGGATATTTGATCTGAGGAGAATAACACATGAGCTATCCTCAGTTTCTAGTAAGTCAGTCTCTGAGAGCAATCTCTGTTCAAAAGAGTAGTTAAGTTCATCAAGATAACATTTTGATTTGCCATTTATCGGCGTTTATTTGCCATTTATGTGTATTCTGTCAAGGAAAATTAAAATGTGTGCTTCGATTGAAGAATTAGATCTACAGTAAGATAACAAATACATTTAAAAATCTAAAAACTCAAATGTTTGTGCAGGAAAAATATTTTAATTTTGTTTTTAAAGATTATTGTTTTATTATGAATGAGACAGACTACTCCTCCAATGCGTATGAAACAAAGTTTTCTGGAAACTCACGAGGAAGGCAACTAAAAATACAGAATCAGTTGTGGGAAAATACTTGGATTTTGCTGCTTACTAACATATGCTTTCAAAATGTTTAGCATAAATGTATTATTCTTATGCTTGTATTACTTGGCTAACTACAGCACACCAATTTCACGTGTAATGATCAGAATCAGAAATGTAGCACTCTAGTAGTGAGTGTGGTGTGTAGTATTTTGGTTTTCTTTTCTTTTTATGTCCTATTTTTGGTGCATCTGTGTTGCTTTCCAATCACTGACACAAATTAATCCTTCCGTCTGGCAGTGTTACTTGTGCTCTTCTGCAACCAAAGGATTCTTCCTTGCTTGCACAACCCTACCCAGGGCTTTAAAAAGGAAAAAAAAAAAAAAAAAAAAAAAAAAAAAAGAAAAAAAAAAACCAAAAAAGCCCCACCTGACAGGGCAAAAGTAGCAGAGATCCCCCTCAAATAAATAAAACTGTAAAAATAGCTCTTTTGTTTTGAAAGTGTCTATTGGATATTATACACCCAGTTGAAGAGTTCAAGACAAAGTAATGAGCTTTTTTACTCTTCCCCTAGATGACTGTTTCAGTGTAGTCACAAATATTAAACTGAACACATAACATTAATGAAAGCCGCATATTTTTTAGGTCTAAAATAGACTATTTCACAACTCATTTCTAATTCCTTGGAATTTTGAACAGTAAAAGAAATCCTATGAAGACAGAGTTTTTGATTCAAATGTAGCTTTCTAAGTCTAATCTATCCACTCTTCACTCTCCCTTCATAGCTGTTAAAGAAAAATAGACCATTCACCATTGAACAGATTCACAGGTAATATGGAGAAGGGGCTGATTCTATTTCCTGAGGATACTAAGCTTTTCAGGGTAGTCAAGTTGAGGGATGACTAGGAAGAACTGTGAAAAGGAGCTTTGAATATTGAGGAACTGCTAGAATAATTTAGTATAGATTATATGCAAAACTATGTGAATGGGGAAAAAAAAAGTCAACTTTATCCACACAGTGATGGTCCTGAGATCTTGGGAATGAAACCTTGATGTTACAGTTGGTAATTCTATTTAAAATGCTAGCTCAGTGAGCCGTAATGGCCAGAAAAGCATACTAAATGCTAGGGATTATTAGGAGAGGAATAGTGGAAAAAAACCCAAACCCAAACATCATAAAAAACCCACAAACCAAAGCCCCAAAACACTATTTTTACTCAACATGCATTGAAGTAACAGGATTAATTATGTTCAGTATAATGACTGCAGGTTTTTTAGCTTATAACTGGAGGAACCAACAGAATTAATACTATTCCTCTGGAAAGTAAAAACTCTTTTTTTGTAATAAATAGTCTTAGATTGTCTTGAAATAATGGAAATAAAAGGGAAGGGAAGGGAAGGGA
>VXBJ01007134.1:7111-20015 GCA_013400055.1 Nycticryphes semicollaris
AGGTACAAAAGGAGAAGCAGGCGGGCACAGCTTGGGCGCAGGGACACATCAGCATCCCCCTGGCACCCAGCGAGCACCTCAGGGAACTCTACAGCTCCCGGCCACAGGTAAGGGGCGCTCCTCTTCCCGAGGGAAACTGAGGCACGGGCAGGGTGGGCAGACAGGAAGAAGGGTTGTCCAAGGTCACCCAAGGGCACCAGGATGGAAACCCAGGTATCTGGAGTCCCATATCCTGCTTGGCCTACTGTGGCAGGGGCACAGGGCACTCNGTGAGTGCACACTCACCCAGCCTTACACCCACCCTTACCCCCATGCACCCACATGTGTGCTCCCCCAACCCTGTGCCCAGCCACTTACTGCAGTGACAAGCCCCATACCCAGCACCCCCATGGGCACTGCCCCTCACCTTTACCCCAAGGTGCTACCCACTGCCCCCCAAAACTACCCCACTGCGCTATATCCACCCAGCTGCCCACCCCATGCCCACAACGTCCCCAAACCTCATGCAGGCAGCAAGCTGCACCAAGGGGCTCTGCCTGAGGGTGGAACACAGTTTGAGGGGCTGCATGTTGGGGTCTGTGTGCCCCCCTTCCCTGCCCCCCATCCTGTGTGGGAGTCCTCCACGCCGTTTGTGCTGTGAGTGAAGGAAGCGAGAGCAGAAGCACAGGCAGCGCTTCCCCTGCGCCAAACCCACATCCTGAATCCTGGGGGACGGGGACAGGGACGAGGATAGGGACACACTAGGGTGGGGGTGCTCAGCCCCAGGAGCCTCCCAAGGAACAGGGGCAGGGTCTGAGCAGGGCATGGGGCAGAGCCTGGGCACAGATGGACAGCTAAGGGGGTACAGGATGGAGCACCTTTACACACCCCATGCCCCCTACACCATGTAGGGACATGGGCAAGGAAAAGGGGTGCCTGAGCTGACCCCCTCTTACTTTAACAGCAGGCAGCTTGAGGGGAGGGGGCGGAGGAGGGAAAGGGGGACAGACCCTCTCCTTGGGGCAGAGAGTTTGGGGGTGTCAGGTGAATGCCAGCCTGGCACTTTCAATCACTGCCCCTGCCTTTGCAGACCCCTGGGGACAGACATGGCGGGGGACGGAGAGCTCAGACGCGTCATCAAGGACCTGCAGAGTAAGTGTGCCAGCCTGTCCCCCTGCCAGCGTGGCACATCTCACCCTGGCCATGCTGGGTTCTTCCTCACAGCCAGCTCATGAGCAGCAGAGGGGTGTCACTGCTGGGGTTGCACCAGAGCATCCCAGTGTCAACCCTGCCACTGCTGCCAGCCCCAGGGGACTAGCAGTGCCTGGCAGGTACCTCTGCCCCTCACTCCCTCTGCTCCCCCATTTCATCCCAGGGCAGGTTCCTCTTTCACCCTTCAGCAGAAATCCCCAGGGCCCGGAGCTGGGAGGCAGTGGGAAGGAGGGGGTGGGATGAGGCAGGGTGCCTACTGCCCGGGCAGGGCCGTGCCAGCTCAGCCCTGCCATCCCACAGAGACCGTGGCTGAGCTGAACCGCAGCTACCAAGAGCAGAACCTGCCGGTGACAGATGGGAGCCGGGAGCTGCACAGCCTGTGTGCCCAGCTGGAGTTCCTTCTCCAGGTACCCTGCTCCTCCATCCCTGCCGCTCCCTGCCTCAGTTTCCCCTGGGGTGCACCTGAGAGCAGAGGGGACACCTCACTGGCCATTTTGGGGGGGTGGGATGACCCCAGCCAGCATTGTCTGGCCCTGAGCATTCCCAGCCTTGAGAGCACCTCCACCAGGCTCCACCCATGCCCATGGGTGTAATTGCACGTGCTGCAAAAGGGAAACTGAGGCACAGAGTCAACAAAGAGGGGACACTGGGGCCCACCCTGCTGGGGAAGCTGGCTGGATCCCAGCCACACAAGGGACAGGCTGGGAGGGGCAGAAGACACCCCTAAACGAGTAAGCCTAAGCCCATGTCTCTGCCAGTTCGACCTCAAGGAGAAGAGGACCTTCTTTGGGCAGCGCAAGGACTATTGGGACTTCTTGTGCCAGGGACTGGCACAGCGCCGGCAGGAGCATGAGGGCATTCGCTTCGTCACCTCCCTGGACAAGGTGGGCTCAGGGTGGTGGGGCACCTGATGTCTCATGCATGCACACATGCGTGGACTAGTGCTTGTTTGCGGGTGCACACACACTTGTGCATGGGCACACACTCACCACTGGCCCCTTCTCCCCACTGGGGTCCCCACTGCCCCCCAGCCCTTGAGTTAGGGACGCCCTTTCCTCCTGCACGGGCTGAGGGGGAGGTGTTGGGGGGGGCAGGCTGTTGTGGCGGGGCTGGATAACCCCCTCTCCCCCCCAGCTGAAGACTCCTGTGGGCAGGGGACGAGCCTTCCTACGGTACTGCCTGGTGCACCAGCAGCTGGCAGAATCCCTGCAGCTCTGCCTCCTTGACCCCGAGAGCCTCCGGTGAGAGCAGGGGACATGGGGAGGGGATGCCCGTAGTGGTGGCAGGCACAGCCAGGGCGGGCAGCCCCCTGCAGCACCAGTCAGCAAGCGTGCTGCAGATGCTTGTGCCCGTCCTGGGGCATGGAGGGGTACGTGAGCTCGTTTTGTGGTTGCAGCGAGTGGTACTACGCCCGCAGCCCCTTTCTGAGCCCCCAGCACCGGGCAGAGATTCTAGGGAGCCTCTACGAGCTGGATGGTGTCACCTTCCACCTGGCGTTGCACAGGACTGACCTGGACATCGCCTGGCCCATGTTCTCTGAGTGAGCCTGGGGATGCATGGGGCACTGGGGACATTGGGAGCATCAGGGGATGCATGGGGCACCACAGGGCATGAGGGGCACCTGGGGCATCTCCTTGACACTCTGCCCCCACCACCACCACCACCTCATGCCCCCAAACAAGCCACATGCATGCACACACACACACTGCCATCCATGTCCAATCACAGTTCTGCTCAGCACTGTGACACTGTGACATCTGAGACATGGGGACACACACACATGTGTGGCACATCCTTGCCCCTGGGCACACTTGCAGGGGGCCACTCATGGGCGCAGCTGCTCTGGCACACTCACGCCTGCTCTGCTGCTTGCACACTCATGGGCATGCACTGCCACAAACACACACACAGCCCCCAGTTCCCCAGCACCATGATGGGGGCCTCTGGGTGCCACCTGCTCTGCAGGTGTTTGGGCTGATCCAAAGGCACTAGCTTCCCTGGTCCCCTGTCACCAGGTGCCACCAGGTGTCACCAGCCCTGCTTCCTTCTCCATCCCCAAAGGCTGAACATGCCCAGGGAGCCCTGCAGGGAGGGTGGCATTGCCTGGCTCACCTTGGGGTGACCTGGTAGACCTGAGCCCGATGTCCCATCTAGGACACTGGTACGACCCAGCGCAGTGTCTGGGAGCAGCCCAGCAAAGACAGCCCTGCAGACAGAGGATGTTGGCACTGAGGCACACGAATGGCCTGATATAATCACCCGTCCCACCATAGCACCCCGTGGGGTGCCAGCCCACCCATGCCCACCGACCTTGGCTGCCCCGCAGGCAGGGCATGTAAAGGTGGAGGAGGATAACACGGAGGTGAAGAAGGCTGTGGAAGAGGAGGATGAAGAAGAGATGGAGGAGGATGAGGACAAGGAGGTGGAGGTAGATGTGGAGGAGGATGCAGAGGTGGAGAAGGATGTGGAAGAAGAGGATGAAGAGGAGTCAGAGGAAGAAGGGAAGGACCTGGAGGATGTGGATGTGGAGGAGCTGGAGGATGCACTTGGCACTGGCAAAGCACCCCAGCCCAATGGTGACGAGAAGCCTGGCACATCCCCACTACCCAGCATAGGGTGCATGCCAGGCTCCTCACCACCAATGCCCAGACAGTTGGGCAGGACAGAGGAATCCCTGCAGGCACTGGTGTCCCAGCTGCAGGCAGAGCTGGGGCAGCAGGAGGTGGCGTTGCGGGCACTGGCATCTCGGCTGGCACAGGAGCAGCAGCGGCACCGGCGTTGGGAAGAGGCCAGTGCCCGGCAGGCCCAGCTGCGGGCACAGGAGGCTGAGGCGCTGCGGGAGACCAACACCTTCCTGGGCCAGGCTCTGGCAGCAGCGGTGGCAGCAGGGAGTCCAGGGGCACTGGCACAGGTACAGGAGGAGGCACGGAGATGGCAGGAGGTGGCAGAGGAGCGAGGTGCCCAGCTGGCCAGAGCACTGGCAGAGGCAGCAGAGCTGGCCTCACGCCTACGGGACTGCCAGACAGCACTGGCAGCAACAGTGGGACAGACAGACAGGTTGGAAGATGCCAGTGCCTCCAAGGAGGTGGCCGCTGTGAAAGAGGTGCTGCAGCGGGCGCTGGAGCTCACCCGCAGGCCCCAGGAGACCCCACCAGACCCCCAGGTTGAGGGGGAGCCCAACACAGCCACCAGCATGGCCATGGTATGGGCAAGTCTGAGGGGACCCTATGGTGAGGTGAGAGTTCGGGGGACCAGGGCTGAGCTCCCCCTCTCCCACAGCACCTGGCCAGCCTGGCCACCACAGCACAGGAGGAAGCCCAGCAGAGCCGGCAGCAGCTCCAGGCCCAGCGGCAGGAGGTGGCACGGCTGCAGGAGCAACTCAGCAGGTTGGGCAGGGAATCTTCACCCCCACCATCCCCAGTCCCACCAATGCAGGGTTTCCCTTGGGACTCATATGTTGCCCTACCTGGATCTAGGGGAGCAGCTTCTGGGGATGGGCAGGGGGAAGGAGGGAAGGATTTGGGAAGGGAGGGCTGGAGGGAGGTGTCAATTTGGGAACTGATAGGTGGTAGAGGGGTGAGTAGGCAGAGGGATGAAAGAATGGATTTTGAGCGAGTAGATGGATGGAGGGGTGGGTGGAAGGGTGAGTTTGGGATGAACAGAGGGATGGATGGATGCATGGATGCATGGATGGAAAGAGGGAGGAAGTGAACTTGAGATGAATAAATTGATGGGCAGACAAACAGAGGGAGGGAGAGATGAGTTTGAGACAAGTGGATGAAGAAACAAATGGATTAATTTGGGGTGAGTAGGTGGGTGGATGGGTGGGCAGAAGGACAGAGGGAAGGATGGATGAACATCTGGGAAATGCATGGGTGGCTGGCCTGGCAGATGGCAAGGTGGCTGTGAGGATGGGGGAGCCAGGTTGGGGACGGATGGGCAGCAGATAGAGGCAGGCAGGGAGGGAAGGAGGCGTGGATGGACGGAGAGATGGGCAGCTGAGGGTCAAGGGGACCATCTCCCTGCTGCCCCATGCCAGGGCCCGGCAGGATGGGGAACGCTGGGCATCAGCGCTACAGCGTGCGCAGCGGGAGGCCCTGGAGCGGGACGCCACGCGTGGTGCTGAGCAGGCACGGCAGCAGGAGCTCATCCGTGACATGAAAGGGCGGCTGCTGGAGCTGCTGCGGTGAGACCGCTGGGGATCCCACTGGTTTGGGGCCGTGTACGGGCAGGGGGACCCCTTTGCCCAGAGGGGGGCACCAGAGCCCAGGCGATTCCCACTAACCACCCTGGGAGACCCAGGGGGGGAGACTTGGGTGCCCACCTTGGGTCCGGGATGTCAGGGCATGCTCCCGGACCCCCACTGCTGGACACACTCCTGCTGGGGCTGACCTATCCCCTCCCACAGGGAGAAGGATGCCCTGTGGCAGAAGACAGAGGGCATCGACACCCCAATGCCCAGCCCAGCACCTCGCGATGTGGGGCTCTGTTCCCGCTGCCGCAAGGATTTCCGCCTCCTTTCCCGGCGGTACAACTGCAGGTGGGCTATGGGGGGCACCGGGGGTGGTACTGGAATGGCACAGCTCTCACCGTCATTTCTCTTGGCAGGCTATGCCAGGGCAAGGTGTGCCACGCGTGCTCTGTAGACGTGGGCAAGCAGGGGCGCTGCTGCCTGCTTTGCTACCAGCAAAGGCACCCACAAGCTACGTGAGCCCCCCGGACCACAGCCCTTGCACTGTGCCTGGAACACCCCCTGCCCCGGCTGCCTCCTCTTGGACTTACCAGGAACCCAGGCGTCCAGAGCCTGCAGGCAGGTCCTGCTGCCCGACATTTCGGTCTTCAGATGTGTCTTTCTTGTGGCTGGTCCACAGAGAGGAAAACAAACTGCTTCTGCTTCCCCTGTGGCTCCCGTGTCATCTGTCAGTTGTCACTGTATTGACTTCCAGGCTGGGTGGGGGCTGGGGGGATGCCAGTACAGGGGTTTCTGAGCCCTTCTCGTGGGAACCATCCCCATAAGTGGTGTCCCAGCTGCGGTCAGGCTGAGCTGCTGTCTGTCCTGTCCCATGTCCCACAGTGGGGAGACAGTAGCAGGCAGAGATGGCTCTTGGCCAACAACCCCTGGCTTCCTGCAAGGCTGGGGAGGAACCAATTGGGCAAGAGGTTTCCCAGATGCAAAGGTGATGGGCTGTCCTTGCCCAGCACCCCTGCCAACCCTGACCAGCCCCAGGTCCCCAGGACACATGGGTGCCAGGGGATCCCCATACCCCTGTGCCCATCCATGAGCCAGCTCACAGATGGCACCCACTGATGCACCCACAGTTATGGACCCCCAGAAACCTGGAGCAGGTGGGGATGAAGGAGCAGCACAGGACTCCTGTGGAGAGTTGTTAGGCATGGTGGGACAGGCACCCCAGTACCTGGGTGGTGCGAGGGACCCCACCAGGGTCACAGCCCCCTCTTCAGCCTCTCTGCCCCACTCCAGTGTCAGACCCAGTTGCTCAAGCTGGAGCAGAAACATCCTGGTTGTGCAAGGGACAGGTTCCCAGCCCTTTGCACAATGATGTCCTAGCACCACAGTGCTGGGGGGGGCAACGGGTGCCCTGGGTAACACCACCCTTCAGGGCAGGGTCACAGGGCTGGCTTGGTTGCAGCAAGGGGCTGCCCAAGGATCTGGCAGTGATTTGCATCACTAGGGGTCAGATTGGGGTCAGGAAGGGGATGGCTTTGTTCCCAGGTGGGACAGATGCTGCATGAACACCACCATGCTGGAGAAGTGCCAGAACCCGGCTGGGTAGCTGTGGGGACCGAGCCCTTTGGGTCCCCTCTGGCAACGCACAGGATGCCGAACTCTCTGCAACAGCCTCTTGGGTAACAGCCCTTCCCTGGCCTGGAAGCAGGGTTACTGACACCCCACCATTCTCAGCTGGCACCACCACATTGGCACTGAGGTGGGGAGCCCAGAACCCACCATCCCCAGAGATGTCCCCTGGCCCCACTCCACCGTCCCCCTCCCCATGGCAAAGAGGACCCAGATGTAGGTGACTGTCTGGTTTCAGCAGGGATAAAGTTAATTCTCTTCCTAGTAGCTGCTGTGTTTGTGGATTTAGTATGAGAATGATGTTGGTAACACATATTGTTTTAGTCATTGCTAAGTAATGCTTATATTAACTGAAAGAATTTTCAGCTTCTCATAGAAGCTGGGAGGGAGCATAGACAGGACAAGCTGGCCAAAGGAATAATCCATACCACAGACATCATGCTCGGTATATAAATGAGGATTGGTCTGGGGACAGGAATCCATAATCGATGCTCAGGATGGACTGGGCAATTGATTGGGTAAAGAGCAATTGCACTGCATCACTTATTTTGTATACTTTTTTCACCATTATTATTTTCTTTTCCATTACTGTTCTATTAAACTGTCTTTATCTCAACCCATGAGTTTGGATTTGCTTTTTTTTCCTTTTCTCCCTCTTCTCCCTACCTTACTGGGGGGAAAGAGGAGTGAGGGAAAGGCTGCATGGTCCTAGTTGCCCACTGGGGTTAAACCACAACTGTGACCAATCCACAGATTTCTTTATTGCCAGTCATCAGCCACCAACACCATCCCCACAGTGGGATCAAGGGGTCCCTGAAGTCACAGGCTCTACCCCACAGAATGAGGAGGCGGGCAGCACTTGGCATTGCTCCCCTGGCAAGGGGGTGCTACACCCTCAACTCCCAAGCCTCCTTCCAGCCAGGGTCCAGTACCCAGCGGTGGCCCTGTCCATCCCTGTGGCATCGCTGCCCACATGCCACGGGGCTAGGCGAGGATGCTGGAGTGTGTGGGGTGCCAGGACCTACTGGGAGCTGAAAGGGCTGGGTCCCAGCAGGACTCAGAGGGTGGTGGAGGTGTTGCCAGAGGTGGAGGCGTAGGAGGTGCGGCCATAGCGGGTCACAGCATCCTTGCTGATGAGCCCACGTTGCGCCAGGATCTTGAGGAAGCTGTTGCGAAACTTCTGCCCGATGAAGGCGTAGATGATGGGGTTGATACAGCTGTGGGCAAAGCCCAGGACCTGCGTAATGGAGAGGGCCGTGTCAATGCGGTTCCTCCTCTCGCAGGTCTCAGCGATGGCCCGCACCCTCATGAGGCTGTCGCTCACCAACGTGATGTTGTAGGGCAGCCAGCAGATGAGAAAGACCAGCACCACAGCGAAGATGACTTTCATGGCCCGCTGCTTCTGGGAGTTCTTGGTCTGCAGAAGAGTGTGGATGGTGACACCGTAGCAGAAGAGCATCACCAGGAGGGGCAGGGCGAAGCCAAAGGTCTGAGGCAGGATCCGCAGCACCACCCGCCACTTGGCAGTGTCCTCGCCACCAATGCGCTCGTAGCACACGGTACCATTGCTGGGCGAGATGAAAGCCTCACGGAAGAGCAACACGGGCAGGGACAGCAGCACGGAGAAGACCCAGATGCCCAAGCAGACAAACTTTACCCAGTGCCTCTTCTCGGTGGCGGCCCGGGTGGCATAGACGATGGCCAGGTAGCGGTCCACACTGATGCAGGCCAGTAGCAGGATGCCGCTATAGAAATTGGTCTCTTGCAGCACAGAGATAGCTTTGCACATCACGGTGCCAAAGACCCACTCATGGGCTCGGTAGGCAGCCCAGAGCGGCAGACTGAGAGCGAAGAGCAGGTCTGCCACAGCCAGGTTGAGCAGGTAGACATCAGTGACGGAGCGATTGGTGTGGCTGGAGGTCACCACCAGCACCACCAGCCCATTCCCCACCACACTGAGGATGAAGACAAGGCAGTAGATCACCACCACCAGGTACTTGTTGAGGACAGAGCCATCAGGCCGGCATGGGGCAGAGGAGACAGCAGTGTCAGGCATGGCCGTGCTGTAGTCATAGGTGTAGTTATAGAGGGACAAGAGGTTGGAGAAATCCCCACTGAAGGAAAAGGACTCCATTTTGCCTGTGGGCCACAAAGCAGCATGAGTTTGGGGTGGGAGGGTGGTGTGGGCCAGGGGTGACAGCATCTCTCGGTCCCCTGGTATCTCCATTGCCCCCCCAGATCCCTTCTCAGCCAGCGGGCATCCCTTCTCCATCAGTCCACCGTGCCCCGTGGCCATATTGTGCCAGATGGATACTATCCTTCATATGTCCCCTTGCACAACGTCCCCAGCACTCCTTGGTCTGCTTCACTTCATCCCAACCCTGTCCCTTCCCTGTCCCCCATGGAGGAAGGGGTTCCCCCACAGGCCAGCCACCTTGTCTTGGGTTGGGGAGGCTCCCCCATTAATGCACCATCACGTCCCTCCAGGAGACACCTGGCCCCTCCAGCATCCCTGGCCCACCCGGGTTTGTGTGGGTCCTTCAAAAGCCTCTGAGCAATTTTGGGTATGTCACAGCCCTGTGGGCACCTCCAAAGCCCTTTGAGAATCTCTGAATTCCTCTAGCTTCCCCACCTCATCAAGCATTGCTGCTGGTGCTGCCCTTCCCGCCACCCCAGCCAGCAGTAAGGCTGTGGTCACAGTGCTCTGGGACAGGCAGGGACTTGAGAAGGTTTGAAGGTGGTTTCATGCCCTTCTTACCTCCTCCTGGTTCTGTCCCTGTGTGAGCAGTTTCACCCCTCAGACGGAAAGACGTGTCAGCCCTTGCAGGTGGCTTTAGAAATATTTCATGTCTCTGGTTTTCCTGTTAGTCAGCTGGGTGCTGACAGACATCCCTGACTGCCCCATGCTCAGCCACGATGGGGAAATCACAGGTGACAATCGCTCTTCCCGTCTCCTCACGCATAGGACACCACTTCCCCGCTCTGTTGCTGCCTCCCCAAGACCATCGGGTTTCAGCCTTATCCCAGTATGGATCCAGACTCTGGTTTCACTACAGCTTCACGCCTCTGCCCTGTTTCTGAACCCCTGAACCCTCCAGGGACTGGCAATGTCAGTCCTGGTTGCGGCCACTGAGCCCCTGCAATGCTGGAGGGGGACCAAACTGGCCCCACTTGAACCCAGACCTTCACTGGGACCAATTTTCCCCTCTTGTCCAGTGGGGATTCCCTCCATCGCAGTTGGGCTAGTGCCCTGTCCCAAAAAAATCCCTCCCTGGCTCTGCCAGCCCTGCTCCTACAGTGATCCTGGAATGGTGATGTTGGGATGGTGACTCCTCAGCATCACAGAGGATCGCAGCTGAGGACACCGCTGGTGACGATGGGGAAAGGTCCCCCTGAGCAGGGCCACCACACACACAGGGCAGAGCCGGACACCAATGCTTCCCCTCCATCTATTTTTGGCTGCTTCTTTCTGTCTCCCCACTCCAAAATCTCAGTGGTTCCTCTGGGACCGGCTATCCCCCACATGCTGCAGCCAGCTCAGGTAGGGTAACAAGAAGCACCCCATTTCCCCTCCTGACACTGGAAGGGCTGGGAGGACACTGGGGTGGCCCTGGGAGTCCCTACAGGGAGGAAGCAGGGACATGCCACGGGGAAGAACCCTCCTGGTGATGGCTGTGTGAGGAAATGGGAGTGGGTGCTTCCCCTGTGGGGCACCCATAGCCGATGTTCCCTGGGACCATTTGGGGTTTGCACCCCGGATTAGCCCCGAGCACAGCCCTGGGTGCCCCCACCTGCTGCCTCCTGCTACCCCCAACCCAGCAGACCCTTTGGCAGCCAGAGCAGCCCACCCTGGCCACCAGCCCAGCCAGCCCCGCATGTGAGGGGGTTCAGCCAGGTGCTGGGGGGCTGGCTAAGCCTGAGGAAAGCCCCTGTCACCTTGAAGACTCACCACTTGCTGCCCTCGCCGTCCCCCCAAGTCTGGGGTCTTCTCTCTTTCCCAAGCTGGTTCTCACCAGGACACACCCGGGGATGGGGATGAATCCAGGCGTCACCCCCGAAGGGCTCTGGGGCAGAACGTGGCACTGCCAGGCCCGGGGGTCCCACCAGGCCAGCCGGAGGGTCCCTCACCTGAGCCTGTTGCCCTGCCGCCTCCCAGCACCCCTTGCCTCTGCTGCCTGCTTTATGCTGCCCGGGGAGGAAGCAGGGTTGCAAAACCTTCTCCCAGCCTGAAGGGGAAGTGGCAGCCAGAAGGGACCCTTCCCCAAGCCACCCCACGATGCCTTCCCCTCTTCCCCAGGATGCTGGGGGGAGCTCGCAGCCCGCTGTCACCCTCCTGTCCCAGTGTGTCCCTGGCATCCCAGCAGCGGGTGACACTGGGACATAACCAGGGGATATCGCCTGCCCCCCCCCAGCAATGCACCCCGAAGGTCTCCAGTCAGGGGCTCCCACTTTGTCCGCTGGCCTCCAGTGGATGCAAGGTGCCCTTGGAGGTCTCCTCAGGTGCCGCAAGCCCCCCTGGGAGAGCACCATCCACACACCCATTGGAGGGGTGCTGTGGGGGACCCTGCTAGAGCAGAGTCCCATGTTCCTCCTGCCCTGGCTGTGCTGAGCTGAGCCGAGCCAAATTGAGCCCCCATTGCCAGCCCTGCAGATTTGGGAGACACTCTGAGACCCTGGTAACCATTGGCCATCCCTGCTCCCCTGAGCACCCCTATTGCCTTTGGGGGAAATCTGCACCCCCAGGAACCCCTGTCCCTCTGCAGCATCCACAAACCCTTGGGGCACCCCCACATCTTTGGGGTAGCTGTTAATTTTAGGGGCACCCCACACTTTTAGGGCACCTCTCTTCCCTGGGGGCACCGGTGCAATTGTAGGGCACCATCATACCCCCGGGGTGTCACCACGGACTGGAGGATACTCCTGTTCCCTGAAGACATCCTCATGCTCTCCTGGGGCATCCCCAAAATCTTGGACATAACCCCCCCAGCTTCAGGGCAGCTCCAGGATGTCCCCGTTCCCTGGGCTCTCCCACACTTCTAGGGCTCCCCTGTCCCTTTGGGGTGTTCTTCCATCAACCTGGGTCACCCTGTTCCCTGGGAACCCTCCATGCTTTTGGGGTCCCATGACCCTAGGATCACCAAGCCCATGGAACCTCTTTCCCTTGTGGGCACCCCTGTATCCCTGGAGCACCCAATTCTTGTGCTGACCACCGTACTCTGGGGCACACCCACACCTGCCTGCAGTACCCCATATTCCGGGGGGCACCCCACACTTTTGGGGACCCCACAGGCTTTTGGAGACCCCTTTACTCCAGGTGCACCCCATTGTCCCTGGGGGAACCTCACGTTTGTGGGGATCCCTCTTACCCCTGGCGCATCCCATATCCCTGGGGACACCCCAGGACACTTTTGGGGACCCCACACACTTGTGGGGACCCCCTACACACCAGACGCACCCCATATCCCTGGCTGGAACCCCCTACTCCGCAGCACCCCTTAGCCCCGGGAGCACCTCTCTGCCCGTGCCCCCTTCATTTGGGGTACCCCCGGTGTACCCCGCTCTCCCCCCGCCGTCGGCCGGTGGGCAGGGCATCCCGTGACGTCAGCGCGGAGGGCGGGGCGGAAGCGCCTGCACCGCCTGCCGGCTCCACCACCACCATCGCCGCCGCTGTCCCGGGAAAGGGGGGAGCCGGAAGTGACGCGCGGGCGCGAGAGCGGAAGCGGCGGCGCAGGCTCGGGCGGGTCCCCGGTGCGCGCAGCGGGCTCGGCTCCCTCCGGCCTCGGTGCCCTGAGAGCCCCTCCCCTCCCCGGCACCGACATGATCCTGCTCGAGGTCAACAACCGCATCATCGAGGAGACCCTCACACTCAAGTTCGAGGGCGCGGCCGCCGGGTAG
>VXBJ01007134.1:20024-45690 GCA_013400055.1 Nycticryphes semicollaris
TGGGGTCCTGGGGAGTGATGGGGGAGTGGCACTGAGGTAGGATGGGGTCCTGGGGAGCAGCACTGAGGCAGGATGGGGGCCTGGAGAGTGATGGGGGAAGAGCTGGGGCAGGAAGCAGGGTGAGGGGGGCTGGAGGAAGGGGGGCTGGGAGAGGGTAACTGGGATGGGGCAGGGGAATTGGGCAGAGCTTGGGCAGAGGGAGGCGCTGGGGGATGAGAGGGCAGAGTTGAACAGGTAGAATTAGGGGGGAGGGAGGTTAGTGCTAGGGCAGTGTGGTGAGCTGCAGGGGAGGAGGAGGGAGCTGTGGAAGGGGTTGGGGATTGTAGCGTTGAGGTGGGCTGGGGGAGTCGAGCCTGGGCAAGGAGGGAATTAGGGAGGGGAAGGATGGATTTGCAATGATGTTTGTTTTGGGTAGAGCAGCCTTCAACAGAATGGGCCCAGCGTGGTGCCAACGCTACAGAATGTGCGGGGGGAGCGGAGGAACAGGAAGCCTGTGGGGGGAGCCGTGGCCTCAGCATTTTGCTTTGGAGGTGGAGAGCAGATTCCAGCCTGGCCCCCTTTGCTTTCCTGAGCAGGAGGGATGCAGGTCCATGGGTCTGCCATGGCCCCCGGTGCCAGGCTGGTGGGTGTCCTGCCCTCGCGGGGTGGGTTTGGGGCTGGTTTGCACTTGCATCTCTGTCTGGGACAGCTCAGTCCCTGGGGAGCCAGTTGTTATTTTAATGTGAGCATTGTCCTGGAGCTGTAAAGGTGCTTATCTGAGCACAGCTTAGCTCAGAAGAGAGTCCCTTCGTATAAACATCCTTATCTGCAGCTGAGATACCTGTGGGCTTGCCGTACTGTCTGCATTGGGTACCTTTGTACTGAAACAAAGCCTTGAGAAGCAAAGCTCGGTGGTGTTATCTCTGGGGTGGAGCCTGCCCAGGCTGCTGCTGGGAAGGGACTCCCCAGGCAGGTGCCTTTCTCTGTGTCACCTTTTCCTCAAGTGGCTTTCGAAGCTGTCAGCCTTTTGTGTGTGGAACTTTCACAGGCACCATTTCCTCTGCTTTCCCCTCTCAGTTGACTTCTTGCTCAAGTTTTTTGTTGGTTTGTTGTTTAGGTTTTTGGTTTTTTTTTTATAAAATAACTTCACAGGCTGCACAGCCTCACAGAATAGCCAGGCTCCTCACAGGCTTTTTATTCTTCTTGAGCCTGATCATTTAACGCAACAAGTTTCCCCAGAGCACGGACACCGCACTGGGAAGAGACAGCTCCCAGGTGACTGCTGTGGCTTTGTAGCTGCATCCATTAGAAAATATTACATGTGTGGAGGTTAATATTGTGTGTCAAAAATGCTCGTTCATCACAAGTCTGTACCGAGGCACTCTTCCTCCTGGAGAGAGAAGAATGCGCATGCATCCCTGTGTTGGTGCAAATGTGGAGGTGGCAGTCTGCAGGCTTAAACACACCTTGAAACCCTGACTGTGTGTGACCGGAGCTGGGGTTTCTCGCTCTGCACCAGTCTGCAGGCCCTGAAGTTTGCATTTTGCTGTAGAGTAAAGCCTCCTTGCTTCTGCATTGGCACACTGGCCTGGGAATACTGATTGTTCCTGGATCGATTCACAGTGTGGCTGATGGTGCTCTGCTTCTGCCTCTTACTTGTCTACAGTATGTTCTTTTCTTTAGATGTCGTTTCTAGATAAGATTTGTGCCTTGAGTGTGTTGCTGGAGGAGAGGAAGTTAGTTACTTCTGCATTTAGTCTGTGCTTGTGCTGGGGGCCCCCTGTCCAGGCAAGTGCAGGGCAGAGACAAGGGTCTGAGATATGCAGCGGGTGTATTTTTCTTTCCTCTTGGTTTCAGGTCTTTTAGAGAACAGGTGTTACGCAGTATTAATTCATGTGAAATTTCTTTTCCCTCTGGATGCAGCTCTGGGGTCATTCTGGTGGCACTGAGCCTGGAGGCAGGAGGGGATTTGTTGTATTTCACTGTTTTGGTGATGCTTTTCCTGAGGCACGTCTTGTGGACAGACGTAGGACAGTCAGGGCAAGGTCAAGCTTTGAGGGATTTGGTGACTAGGAGTGAGTCTGAACGCTTGGACAGAGTTCGTTTTGAGTTATTTGATCTAATCCAGGAGTGAGGCAGTTGTAATCCATGGATTTGTCCATAGTGGTTGTCTTGGAGCCAGGTGTGCCTGGTGGCTTCAGCACCCGCCTGGGAGTCAGGCAGGGCGGGGGTTGTTTCCAAATCCTTTGCTGGGGACTTGTTCTGCAGCATGGACTGTGTCACTCCCCTCTGCTTTCCATGCTGTGGCCACGATTCAGCAGGCTCCTTGCAGAGCTTTCCGGGACCATCAGGTGAGAGACAAGTCGTGTGTCCCTGTATCATATAGAACTAGGTCATGTTTAGAAGTCACAGCTCATAACTGCTCATAACATTAGTGTCATGTATTATATGTCACAGTCTGCTCTGCAGAGAGGTCCATCGGCTCTCTCTGGAGTTCCGAGTGTGGAAGATGCCTTGGCAGGCTGCAAACAGAGATCAGCACTTGAGGCAGGGCCTGACCCCTGTCTAAGAGTCCTCCCTTGACAAGGTCCTTGGGTCTTGGCAGCATCCACCTGGCAAACAGTGTAATTCCAATTTTAGTTTGGTTTTGAGGGCAAAACCCGTGGAAACATCACTTCCTTTGGTAGCCGCCGTTGAACAGTGGTATTTAGATCAAGGCTCTGACAGGTAATGAACTTCAATGCATCTGATTATTTTTTTATTTATTTATTTAGCATTGTAACTTATTTTAACTACATTTCCTTAAACCAACTACATTTTTTAAAATAAAGGCTCAAAGCTAACAAAATCCACTGAAATCACTTGAGTTAGGAATTTGCTATTGAAACTTCCAGGTGTCAGGCTGCTGCAATGGGGGAATACGTGGTCAGTACCTGGAAACACGTGTGTGTTGAAATGAGGCAGCTCCTGAGCCTTTGTAGGTGTCAAGAGAATAAGCTGTTCCATAAGCTCTTGCCTAACTCATTTTAACTTGAGAAATTGCCTAGAAGCTGGAGTCACACTCACGTTTTTCCCATTTTTGATAGCAACGTGATGTGAGGGGATGAGCTCTACCAGTTGGAAGATTTTGTTTCTCATCATTGCTTCCCTTTGCTAACCACACAGACAGGAAAAAAGAACACAAAAACCAACAAACAATTTATGTGTGAAACGTTTTGATGACTTGTCTTCTGTGCCTGGTGAATACTCGTTCTGTTTAACACACGGGGAGGAACTACCTCCCGAAACAGGTTTGCTGTCCAGTTTTGTCCTGCTCTAATTTAACTGGTCCCAGAGTGAGGGTGGCACAGGGGCTTTCTTTGCAGGGTTTGGTTTTCCACCCATACATAGATGATTAATTTACCGGCCATTAAGGGCAAGCTACCTCAAATTGTTACTTAGCATTTACCCGCTGTGCAGAAGAAAACAAATTTGCATAGCCGGGGAACAGCGCGCCTTTCCCCTTGGTTGGGGGTGGAGGAGAGAGAATCTCAAATTAAACTGATGGTTTCTTTACAGCCTTTAGTTAGGTACAAATCTGCAGGGTTTCGTGGCTGCTAGCTGCTGCATAGGAAAGCAGCTGAAGCTTGACCTTCCCTGATGTAGAGTGGTTCCTGGGAGCTGGCTGGAGAGCTGGGCCGAAGCTACGCCTGGTGCCGTACGGTATTTCCCACTTGCGGTGACTTTGGTGCTGAGCCCTTCAGGCAAGGGAGGGCTGAGCACTGGGTGAAACCAGGTGACGTGAACTTTGTGTTCCGGGATGTGACACACGATGCGAGTTCATCGTGGGGAGACCCAAGATGCATCTGGAGGCTGTCTGGCACGCTGGGAAGGTTGAGGAGCTTTGGGTCCTGCCAGGCACCGCTGAGAAACTCCCTACGGGAGCAACTGCGATGATCTGTGGCTCCGGCGTTTCAAGGGATGTCAGCGGCCCCACAGAAAACGGAGGTTGCTCCTCTGTCACCCCCTCCTTCTTGCTGACACAGGCATTTTTATGGCTTTGGGGGAAGCGGGATGGGGGAAGTGACCTAGGTTAAAATTAAACAGGCAAAACCGGGTATTTTTAGCCCAAATGAGTTTCCTCATCCCATTCATTGTGCAAAGGCTGCTCACCATGGTGCAGCTGAGGAGAAGGGATCAGATCTCCCTCCTTCAGCAGCAGTAGTAGGTGCTGGCTCGGTGTCCTTGCAAGCCCAGCCTGGAGCCACACATCTCGCCTGGCACAGCCTCACCTGCCCAAGCTCGGTCTGTCAGACTCTGGGGAGCGCTGGGGCGATGCCGCTGGCAGAAGGCGGTACCCATGGGTTCACTGTGGCACAGGTGGCACTGCAGGTGTTTGAGCAGAGCTCCTGGGCTGCCACAGCACATCTGCCTTCAGCCACTAGGGGAGGTGACTTTACATTAATGGTGGAACATGGATCATGAACTACCCCTGGAGCTAGGCAGTGCTCTGCTTTCAAGCAGTAGCAGAGGGAAGCGCAGCCTGGATTTGCAAAGCGCTAGGCTTTTGCAGGTTGTTTTGTCATTCCTTCAGCCTCAGTTTTCATCTCAGGTTCCTGAGGTGGGGCTGCACCCTGTTATCCTCTGAGAATGGTTCTTGCTGCAGCCACTGGTGCTTGACACCAGACAGAAGTGAGTATCAGCCACTGTACTAAAGAAATGCAGTGAATGGTGTGTGCAAAACAAGGCTTTTCCCCAGAGCCCCACCGCAGCGCTGGATCACTCCTGCGGGGAACCATGGGCTACCTGCCTGCAGCTGGAATGGAGATGCCCGGGGCAAAGATCTGGCTGGAAGAGGACCTGTGCGTGGTGGGACCAGCCCGTGCTTTGTCCTCTAGGAATCCCAATGCCTTGCTACCAGCCATCCTCCTCCAGGCTGCTGGGGCCCATGGGGAGGGAAAAGCTTGGGCACAGAGGGGTCACCTAACCCCCCACGGGGGCTGCCAGGCCCCACTCAGCATCGCCCTGACAAAGCACTTGTGCTCAAGTTCATGATGGGTGTGCTGCCAGAGCTACGGGAGCTCTTTGATCTCATACACTCCCGCAGCTTACGCAAAGTGGCTTTTGTTAGCTGAGCAGGGCCCGGGAGCGGAGGAGCTGTTGGGATAATTTTAGACATTGCTCATAATTTTTTTTATTGGGGTGACCTTTCTGGAGCGAGAGCCTGCAGTCTGTCACTGAGTCTGGCTCACTCTCTCCGAACTATGTGTCGACTCCGCTGATCTGAAAGCTCTGCTCAGAGCTTTAAGCTTTGAAATACCCCCTTTCTTTTTTTTTTTTTCCTTTTCCTTCTCCTCTGGGGCAAGAGATTAGAATATCTGCAGGCCTGCAGCTTTTAAAATAATTGCCATCCCCCTTTATTTGGTACAGCCTTAATTGTGATGTGGGAGATACTTCACTACGGTTGTCAGCCAAGTTTGCATGGAGGTCTTTATAATACAGAAGATGAGGGCTCTGTATAATTACAGTCTTCTGTTCTTAAATTTGTTGTAACATATGGCTAAGAGCCTCTGTGGCCTGAGAAGGAAGCAGGGAAGTTTGGAAGTTGTCCGAGTCCAAATTGAGGAAATGCTGTCAGAAAAAAAAAAAGAAAAGATTTGCTGTTGCTCTTAAGTGCTCGCTGGCGTCTCTCCACGGACGCTATGGCTGCTCGGGGATGTTCTGCCGGGGTGAAAAAATCTGATTTGGAGCTGTCTCTGTATTAGACTGAGCGTAGGAGCCATTTGGAGATGAATAGAAGGAATGTGGGCAAGAAGACGTAAAACCTGTCAGGGCCTTTTATTGTTACAGGCAGAGGGCAGATGGGATTTGGTGTGGATTTGACTTCAAACCTGATAAGTGTTATCAGAAAATGGCCCGCTGCTGCTGCTGCTGCTTGGAACAGCTGCCATTTTAGCTTCAGTTCAGGCAGGGTTTTGCAGACAGGTCTAGTCTGCATTTGGTGTTTAGTACAAAGAGGGGCTGTCTCGGTTATTCCCAGTATGAGCTGGTTTTATTGTCCATTCAGGGCAGAGGGTGGCAAACAGGAAGGTTGCTGGGGGAAGCTATGGTTCGGATACAGTTGGCGGTAAGGTGCTTGCAGTGGTCACAGCCCCTATCTGCCTCGGGAGCAGATGGGCTGAACTGTCTGAAATCCTCCAAGCGTGTAGCCAGGCTTAGTCTGCTTCTCCGAGACTTGAATCGGGTGGAAGTGAACCCCAAACAAACTCCCAGCTGACTGGAGCCCCACTTTGAAGCAGAATGCAAAAAGGATGGCTGGGATTTACAGTCGCTCTGCACTGAGCTGCTGAACTGCCGCTTCTCACCATGGATGTGGACGGGTCTCATCTCAGAGGCAGGGGATGCCGAGGGGCACACTAGACCGGGCAGAGCTCTTTGGGATCACACCAGTAACTGGACAGTAACTGGTATTCACCCCGCAGTAGCACAGCCCAAGTCCCAGCCCTGCTGTGCATCCCCTGCATAAAGCCTTCACCTGCACAAGATGGGGGCAAGGTAGGAGGACTAAACACAGCGAGGACACCATTGGGGCTCTGCAGGGTGTTTGGCCTGTCCCCGCTGCTATTTCTGTTGGCGGAGGATGGGGTTGGTGGGAGGTCGAGGGGAAGTGATTGCGTGTGTGTGACCCATGGTGTCCAGAAGCCATGGGAGGCTGGAGGTGAGAGCTCCTCTCCCTTCCGCCTGGGGACTTCTTGATGGGGGAACAACAACTTGGGTAGCAAAAGGGGTAATTTTTCTCTTGTAGAAAGGCTTTAAGTAGGCAAGACAGTTTCTCTGGAAATAAATAGAAGCACTTTAAACTTTGGGGTTGTAAGGCCGTTGAACTGTGAAGGGCTAAGAAAGCTCACTTCGCTCCCACCCACACTTCTGATACCCTTCCTTGTCCTCCCCTGGGGCAGGCCAGGCCTGGGTTAGTTAGGTGTGTGCCAGGCGAGGCAGAAAAACCACCCTGAAGTAGATGATGGGGCCAGGGTGGCTTGTGAGGAGCTCTGTATGCAGCTCACGTGAGCTCTCTCTTCACTGAGGGCTGTGCGCCGGGAAGCGGTTGAATATTCAGCACCTAAAGTTCTGCCCAGTTACCTGCTCTTCCTTTAAATATCTCCCCAAGCACAAGAACTGAGCCACTCGGGAAATTGGTGTGAAAATAACTGTCTAAGGAATCATGCCTGCGCGATGAAACGTTCAGAAATGGGGCCGTGTCAGCCGTAAGCTTTTGTGTGCAGAACAAAGGCTCTCGTGTAGAGCCATTAAACTGACTTGGGGTACGTGGTCTCGCGTGGCTTCTTAATGCCACGAGTGATCTTCCTACCATCCTCCAGGGTGCTGGGTGAGCGAGCAGGGCATCGTTGTCCTTCCTGGACAAAGCTGCTTCAGTGCTGGCTGTCAGTTGCTTCCCTGCCTTACTCGGAGGGAGGTGCTGTGCCCGGGGGCTCTGCTGGGAGCCAGGGCTCCATGGAGGCATCGGCACCACGTGCACGGGGAATATGGGATTTGAACGGTGTAACTCTGAGAAGGCGGAACAGCGGTTTAAGGATGCGTCCTCTTTAATATTCCTAGCTCTCGTGTGCCTGACTGTGCTATCTTTAAAGCTTCCTACATAGGTTTCTTTTTTTATAAAAACTTACACTGCCATCCAAGCTGATTCCCAAGTCTGAGTGTGGTGCTCTAAAAGAAGAACGCGAGTGTGTCGACTGACCGAGTGGGCTAAGTGGGATTTTCTTTCATTTGTGCTCTGAGTAGTCCTCAGTGAGCTTAAGTGGCTTGGATGCAGCTTGGAGAATTGCCTTCCTTTCCAAGAGCCTGAATTGAATCTGCAGCCAGGGATGCCCTGTGAGCCTCCACCTCAGGAGTGTAAGATGAGAGTGAGAGAGGTCGCAGGTAGCTGGCACAGCTTGTAAACCAGAGGACCTGCCCAAGGTGCACTCGCACAGCTTCTTTCAAGTGTGTGACTTCTACCTTCAGTGATGCAGCTCTAAAGAGGCTCTCCAGCCTCCCGACAAAAAGGGCTGTTGCTTTTCACAGCTGGTAACTTTGAAGAAGCTGCAACACCTCATCGTTTCCACTTACCATCTCCAGCTTGGGGTTAATTCCTCTGTTTCCACCCGAGTAAAATGTTGTTGACTGAGGGCATGGTCTGGGATTAGTGCTGTTCAGTGCCTTGGTCTCCTTGCGTTGCCTGTCTTTAGTTTTAGCACATCATGGTTATTCCTGGCCTACAGGAATGAGGCTGTCTGGAGAAAAACTGATGGAAGAACACTGCTTTCTGCTGGGGAAAAAAAAAAATCATTAAAACCTTTCCAGAATATGGTAAAGGAAAGTAGAAATTGAGTCATTATTTAACCCCACCTTTCCCAATGTACATACCAAAGTCTAATTGGTGTCCAGCAACAGACGTGTGCTTGGAAGTTCTAGCAAAAAGGTTGATGAAGCTGGTCTCTTGGGAAGTGGCAGCGTAGTTGAGACCACAAGGCTGCCTCGACACACTGTCTTTGGTTTGGGGAGTTATTTCAAAATGTTGGTTCAGAGACGTGTGAGTGAACTGCTGTAGGGGCTGTATTTCTGTTGGCAGCATCATTAGCCTGTTTTCTGTTTAATGCCAGCTGCTTCTGAAAAATTAGCAAAAGTACACTGTGAAACAGCAGTTGCAAACTGGCATTTTTATCCTGTTCTCATTTTCCACCCCTGCTCTCAGTGGTGGAGGTACTTTTGCATTGCTCCCTGTTGGAGAATGACCTATTAATACCAGTCCCCTCAGAGCTGCCAAAGCAGTTATGTAGTGTCAGTCCCAACAAAATGACTTCTCAGAAGCAGTTAGGTCTTTCACGGGATGCTACTCTTTTACAGATCATGGACAAACTGGCAAATAGGGTTTGTTAAACTATTATTACATCTCCATACGTGTAGTGTAAGAAATGATGTGCCTTTGGCTCACGAGATGCTCTTGTTGTGGATCAGGAATCCCAAAGATCACACAGTGATCTGGGCAAACCCAGATCTACAACGCTTCCATCTGCAGTGGTAGTTGGCAGAGCGTTGGGGTGTTTCAGAAGGGATGTGAGACCTCAGGGTGAAATATAGATCTGGAAGGTTTCATTCTGTGGTTTGCTTCTGGCCCTGAACTTGGAGAAGGGGTCTTCTCTGCCAGTGAGTGATATCAACGCGTTTGCAGAGCTGCTGCCGATGCAGCCTCTAAGTCCTTTTTATGAACTGGTATCGCAGGAACTTGGGAAACAGCCTCTGTCCCCAAGCCTGTATTGTGGCTGTTCTCTATGGTGAATGTGCTCGTTAAAACAAGCTCAGTGATGAGTAGCTTTCTTAGACGTTTCTAACTGGAAATCTGCGTGCTCAAAGCCTCTTAATAAATTATAAACAATAACAATCTCTGACAGCTTTGAGGCCTATTTGGTATCATCTGGGGTAAAACTGATGCTTAAAGCAATGGGGAGAAGCCCGAGATTTCTTGTCAAAGGTTATCTGCTAGTTGAGCAGCTGGAGTTAGAAGGGGTTTTAGGTAGAGCTGCTTGTGAGAAATTAGGCATTAGAAATTAATCCTCTTTCCTTCACAGCTTGGAGGCTGCTGTTTGTGTACTTACTTACCTCCTTTGTTTTCTTTTTCTTTTAGAAATAAACCAGAGGCAGTAGAAGTAACATTCGCAGGTAAGGTCCACAGCTCTCTTGACTTCTCTGGAAAAAGGGCTGGCTCAAATAGTCTGCCCACCGTTACACCCAGTGTGCCCAAATTCACCCAGCATCGCTGCTGGGGGAGGAGATCCACGCCGGGGCAGATGGTGTGGGCACCCTGCAGCATCCCCAGAGCCTGGGCCTTGTCAGCTGTCCCACTATTTTCCCTGTCTGCCTGCATTCCCTGTGCCTTTCCCCACAGCAGTGAGTTTGGGGGTAGCAGTGCTTTGTGTGGTGTGTGTGTGCTAGGAAGCTCTTTTACCTCCCCTGTTCTCCAGTCCTGCCCTTGATACTACTTGTTGGTCTTTAGCACCATCTGGTTTGGGTTGTTAGAAAGCTGGCTCAGGGTGACAGGCAAGATGAATTCATTGCCTGAAGTTTGCTCTCCAGGATGAGAAGTGCCAAGGAAGTTCCAAGTGTTCATTCAGCAACTGATTTATTTATTTAGATTTTCCTTTCTGTTATCAAGAATCTGCGTAAGCTGCAGAGCTCTGTGGGGAAGTGGAGCTTGCTAGGTAGCTCGAGGGTTGACTTTCCCTGCCTCCTGCCCTCCCTGCCTGTTCTGCAGTGAAGTGGAAGCTGTCTCAGCAGGCAGCAGCTGAGCTGCCTTTGCTGGCAGAGATATTTTCTCCTCCAGGCTGCAGCTCTGGCCTGGTGGGCACATCAGTCACTTTCTGTGCTGGCCATCCAGAAGGCTCCCGTCTCTGTGTGTTTGTTTCTTAGTGTGTTGAGCACAAGTGGATTTGCCAGGGATGCTAAATGACACTAGACTAAAGCTTTCTGTGATGGGCAGGTGTCAAAACTTTTTCAGCCCTTTCAAAGATAACATGTCTCCTTACATGACATTACCACTTTCCTTAATTTTGGGTTTGTCTCTTGGCGAATGTGCGAGGACTGGAGAGGAGGAACAGGGATGCTTTGTGCAGTTCCTAGAACATGTAGGGAAAACCTTACTCAGAAATAGGAACTGGTTCCCTCATGATTCTCTCACTTGCTTCGTAGACTTTGATGGAGTCCTTTACCATATTTCAAACCCCAATGGAGATAAGACAAAAGTGATGGTCAGTATTTCTCTGAAATTCTACAAGGAACTCCAGGAACACGGTGCTGATGAGGTAAGTGAGCATCTCGGGCCTTGAGCCTACAAATACTGTCTTAGCGTGGGCAACGTCTGTGTGATGTTGATGGATCTAACGTGTAACCCCTAGAGAAGCATCTGTGCTCCCACCTCACACTGGTCAGAGGAGCAGCCCTGTGCCAGCTGGAAGACAAGGGCAAAGTGTGTTCACTCCCTTTCATTAATAAGAAGTCATCTTGTATGACCCTACAGCCCAAAAGGCACCACTAATTTTGAAATGAGTGTGAGGCCTGACCATATAGAAATAGTTTCCCTGTCTGGTGTGCTGAGCCTGTGAGTGGAAGAAGATGCTAAGACAAATGCAGAGTCCCATGGCACTGCTCTTCTGACTCTGACCACACTTGAGAGCGAGTGATGGGCTCCTGCTGTGTCTGCAGACTGGTTCCCTTTTTGCTGCTGCTGTGTGAAGTAGCAGGTTCAGTTCCTGTTGGATGGGCTGGGGCTGGGGCTGCAGAGGCCCATTTATGGTAGAAAGAAGGAGCCTCTCTGAGCTGTGGTTGGGTGGCGAGGCAGGAAGTGTGACTCAGTTCCTGAGTCAGTTTTCAAATCTCCGCCTGGTAGCAAATGGGGTTCACCCAAGGCTCTTCAGCAGACTTTTGCCTCTGAGTGTCTGTCGATGGAGGAAAACAAGGGAAGTACTCCAGCAGTTGATTATGGATCTGACAAGAAACAGATTATTTGAACCCAAAGTGAATTCCTACGAGTTGCTGCAAGACCTACTAAAGTCAGGATACATATGACTGAGTGTCCTGCTTTCCTGGTCCCTGTATGCAAAGCTTTTTGGGAGCAGCTACTGAAGGTACTGCTGCTGGCAAACGAGAGAGTCAAGCAGCCCAAACGGTGGATCCCTCCCCACGTTTTTAGTGAGGACCAGTATGGTGTGTGATCCCAATAGAATTGTTGTGGTGAGACAGTGGCTGATCCCACTGTGCACCAGCAGCTGCTGCAGTGATGGTGGAAAGCAACTTCCCAAGCTTTTAAAGGAAAATGGGATCTCTGCAGGACTGCCTTGGGAGTGCTGACTAAAGAGAAATTACACTTTAAACTGCCAGTTAGCAAACTGTTGCTTTCTCTGCTTCCCTGGAGATGATGGAGCTTGTTTCTGCTCTGTCTGTGGTGAAACCCCACTGTGAGGAGTGCAAAACGAGGCTCCAGCTAAGACAGAGCATCTCCCAGGGCTGCTGCAGGCAGGCTCTCTGCTGGGAGGAGGTTTTGGCGTGCGGAGAACCCATACATCCTCTCTGCATGGTAGTGGGTGTCATCCCAGGAGAGCCAGTTCTGCCACAGCGTTATTGTGTTCTTCTCTGTGAAATACCTCCTGTTCCCGGCCCCCTCATTGACACAGAGCTGTGGCTCAGTTGAAAATTGCCATTGATGTAAAATTCAGCAGTGATTATGATTGGAGAAAGGTTGTGGGTTCTTTTTTTTTTTTTTTCTTGCTGTGCTGTAGGCGGCTCTGCTTCTGGGAGGCATCCAAGCTGCCTGGCAGTCTCCTCTCCATCCCCATCTGTCCTGGACAATAGGCTGAGACAGGGTGGGTGATCACCCGGCCACGCTGTGCCTGACCCCCGGGTTTGGGTTTTCTTCCTGCAAGGAGAGGGTCAGAGCACGCTTTGC
Organism: Nycticryphes semicollaris; assembly: GCA_013400055.1. Classification (NCBI taxonomy): domain Eukaryota; kingdom Metazoa; phylum Chordata; class Aves; order Charadriiformes; family Rostratulidae; genus Nycticryphes; species Nycticryphes semicollaris. The sequence continues at coordinate 32,479 of VXBJ01007134.1, forward strand.
ATCTGCCTTTGAATGGGAAGAAGGGTTGTAGCCCTCAGATCTGTTGTGTCAAGCTCTGGTGACGGTTCTCCTTTGAAGGTCTGAGGTGTATGGAAGGGTTTTCTTTCCCTGCACAAGCTCAAGACTAGCAAGAACTTTAAAAAGTTCCAGTTTTGAGTCCTGTCCTGCAGCATGTCCCCTGAGAGTGGGGCTCAGGGAGCTCTGCCTGGAGCAGGAGCAGCCAATAATACTAGAAGCTGATGGCTTAATTATTTGTCCAAGTTGACTTAGACTAGGGGATGCAGATGCTGTAATTTGATGTTTCTAAATGAGCACTGAAGGTGGCCTGAGCTGTGCAGGAGGAAGCAGCTCTGACAGTTTATGCTTTCAATGTTTAATTTCTTTCCTAGGTATTGAAGAAAGTCTATGGAAACTACTTGGTAAATCCTGAATCAGGTAACTCTGTGATAACATTAACTCTGTGTGTGCATGCAATTCCAAAATGACTTGGGTCACCTCAGAAATGTTCAAATGAAGGCTGCATTTTGAGACCTTTATATCTGGGGCTTTGTACAATGAACAGTGATTCAAAAGGTAGCTCAGGTACGTCGGGGCTGTAGTAGCTTGCAGCACAAGCTGTAATTCTTGAGGCAGCCCTCCTCCAGGAAGCCTCTGTTCCTCACGGTTGGGGTCTTTGTTCTTCTCAAAGATGCTTTGTGAGACACAGGAAAAACCATGGTTACCTGTGACAGCATCTCTTCCTACTCGCTGCAAAAACTTGGGAGCAGCTCAGCCAGCACGTGTGTCTGGGGGGAGCTCAGGAAGGAGCCCCTGGAGCGTTGCCATGGCCACGTGCGCTGCGTTCAAGCACAGCTTCTGGTGATGCTTAGAGTGGGAAAGACTTGCCCCTGGGACTTGTGGGAGGGCTTAAGGCAAAGTTGGTATTTTTTCCTGAAAACGTCTCTGGCTTCATTAAGGCCCTGCGTAGATGATTAAGGCTAGTGGCTGTCCCTCCCCAGGTTACAATGTCTCTTTGCTCTACGACCTGGAGAACCTTCCCGCAGACAAGGACTCTATCGTGCACCAAGCCGGCATGTTGAAGCGCAACTGCTTTGCTTCGGTCTTTGAGAAGTATTTCAAATTCCAGGAAGAGGGCAAAGAAGGAGAAAAAAGAGCTGTTATCCACTACAGGGACGATGAGACAATGTAAGTGTTCGAACCAAGCAGCACAGCTGTCGGTACGCTCTGCTCCTGCTCACAGGAGTTGTGGTGGAAAGTCAGTAAATCCTATACTCCATGCTTTGGCAGGATAATAAGGGCCTGTCCAAGGCTGTCAGAAATATCTGTTGAGGGCAACGCTCATCCCTCAGGCTGCAGGGGTGTTACACAAGAGCTTCTGTTAGTAGCAGCACTTGTGACTGCACGCAGGAAAGGAGCTGGCCGCTCCCAACAGAAATGTTTTGCTCCCTGTACGTACTCTCTTGAGGGAGGGGAAATTTTCAGCAGCCAGGCCTGGGAATGGTTGTTGAGTCTACTTGACCTTGTCACGCAATTGCTTCCTCGTCCAGTTGTACTTCTTAGCTCCCGTTCACAGCTGGGTTCTCCTCTCTCACCCACCTGCAGGTATGTCGAGGCGAAAAAGGACCGCGTCACGGTTGTGTTCAGCACGGTATTTAAGGATGACGATGATGTGGTGATTGGGAAGGTGTTTATGCAGGTACGGAAACTGAATTACTACAGGGAAAAGGGCTGGGCTTGGATTCCAACACCTTCTGGCTTGAAGCAGCGTTGCCAAACAAGCAGATGTTAGGCTGAAGTGAGCTCACGGGCAGTGTAATGCTTTGCAGGGCTCGAGGCTGAAATGTGTTAATAGGCCAAGGTGGTATATTTTCTAATCCAGGCTCTTGCACTGGCATCTCTATTATCGATGGTCTTGCTCGTATGGACAATCAAACATACTATGTGTTACAGAGGAGGTACACCACGGTGAATACTTCAGTATCCACCCTGAGGCCCTGTCATGCAGCTGGCTGTGTTATAGGGATTGTCAGCCCCAGGGGGGACGACTGTAGAGGGAGAAGACGGGGTGAGGCGATGCTGTGCCATGCCTGGGATGGTGCTGAGTTGTCTTCACCTCAAAGTTTGTTCCTGCCACTGCTCAAATGTTAAAGAGAGACAGAGCAGCTTAGTGTGGCTGCTATCCCATGCTGTGATGAGCTCTTGAACTTGAGCTTTTCAAAGCTATGAATTTGTTTAATACATGGGCTTGATTCAGTCATCATAATGCCAACTATTTCAGGACTCAGCTGCCCTTTGCAACTGCCACTTAGCCAGGAAGCATTCAGAGGTCCATAGCAAACACTTTTCGTGTCTGTGAGTGACCATGTGCTGCCTGTGGGGACTGAGACATTTGCTTACAGCTGGGGAAGGCTCAGTGCACGCTGGGGTGTGTGTTCATCACACATTGTGATCACCTTGTTGTTGCTGAAGCACCTGGGGAGCCTCCTGTGCAGGTATAGCCATGGAGCAGAGCCTTGAGGGTGTTCCAGGGCTAGAGGAGCTTTATCCCATCCGTTCAGGGGTGCCCGGTCATGCTGCTGACAGGAAGTTACTGGTCCTGTTTGCTGAATACCAGTTTGCAGGTGTTTGGGATCACTAGAACAGGAACTGTTGTGATGGGAGTCTTACCTCACAGCTCTGCTGTGTTCTTCAGCTACAGGCAGGGTATCGCCACAGGCATGTACCACAGCTGGAATTCAGCTTTTAAAATGGGAAGAGAGGCATGAAATGAACAAAACAGGGTTTGTGAGGCTCCCGGGGAGGTGGCAGGGCTTCAAGGCAGCAGCTGTCCCAGCGTCTTTATGTCCCAAGTTCTTGGGTTTTACGACAGCAAACCCTGCTCCTGCCCAGCCACAAGAATTTCCACTCTGAGTCACGATGGCTCCTTCCTTCCAGCTATTCCTCTTGCGTAACGCAGCCCAGTCGGGCATGGTGGCAGCTCATCTGGGCTCTCATGGAGAAAATCTGACCATTAACTACCAGTGAAGCCGTTTGAATCATTTCACCCTCTGGCAAAAGCAAGTGGAAGTGCAAGCTGAGCATTTCATTAAGGAAACCCCAGCAAACTGCTCGGCTCTCTAAAAGGGGCACGGATGCTCCTGCCCTTCCTGGCTTGAGCTGTGCTTGGAGGGGAGGAGACTCTGAGGGTGGCTGCTGATATGTAGGTTGGGCTGAGGGTCAGTGAGGCAGAGGGGGGGCTGCCTTTCCCTGAGGTGGGGAAATGGTGTGTGGACCTTGCCAGCCCCACGTAGAGATGGTCCTGAAATGCCTGAAATGCAGGGCCAGTTCATTTCATGTGAGGTGGGGGTCATGCTGCTGTCAGAGAGCTTGCCTGGTAGAAGGGATCTCTCTGCCTGCAGGTGTTGTTTGAAGATGTAGAGAAGTTAGGAGGAGCAAACTTCACCACAAGCTTCAAACCCTGCATTCGGGTTTGAAAAACTGCTTCAAGGCTCTGAATGCCTCAACAAAGACCTCCTGTTGGGAGATGCTTTCTCAAATAGCAGAGCCTTTATGCTGGGTGTAATGGACACCATGCAGCTCTTTCTGATAGATAATTTCTTTTACACTGGAGTGATGGGCGCTGCCTGATAGCGCTGGAAGCATTGATGGTGTTCTGGCAGGAGTTGTGCCTACCTCATGTGCTTGTTCAGAGGTGTCATTTCCACAAAACAGCCATGGCAGAAAGTGTGACACTTGAAGCCACCCCAGTTGATGGGCTGTTCTAGGGACACAGGTAAACTTGGGACAACTGTGCATATTGGTCTTGTTTTGTTGGGAAAAGGGGTTGTTTTCCAAAAGTTTGGCCTGTGCAGGGAAAGGTAGGAAACCTCCTGATCGGTTGCCCTGTGGGGACACTCCATTTGCTTTCATGAAGTGTTGCAGTGGGTCTCACCTTCACTTTGTCTTGTTCAGGAGTTCAAGGAGGGTCGCCGGGCCAGTCACACAGCCCCACAGGTGCTCTTCAGCCACAGGGAGCCACCCTTGGAGCTGAAGGACACAGATGCAGCCGTCGGCGACAATATTGGCTACATCACCTTTGGTAAGTAGGCATCTCTGTGTCCTGAGGACATTCAAGGAGGAGAGAGGTCGCTGCATGAAAAAATCAAAAGGAGTTTATCTTTCTTGAGTACTCAAGTGGGTCATGGGGGCTGAAGGGCCTCTGGAGTCATGTTCTGCATTTTCTGCCCCTTTCACTTCCTCGTGTTTGGCATGTCCCTTTGCTGTATAAGGTCACCTCAGCTCTGATCTGGGCAAGGAGGTGTGGAAGTGGACAGCGAGCTTATAAGTTCAGCATTTGGAAGTGAGGGAAGGGTGGCTTTGCTGCCAGACTGTGGAAACTGGAGGTTTGTCGTGGTAGGTTTCATGTGAGTGTATTTGTAGCTTGTCCAGCTGCGTAGCGTTTGATCAGTAGAGGCAATCAAAGTGGGGGGAGCAGGGCAGCAAGTTCTGCTTCTCTGCCTCTTTGGTCTGGGCCAAACACTTCCTTCTCTGATGACCCACTTTCTCCTACCTGCAAAGGTGCTGGTCAGCAAGAGTCACCACTTCCTTCTGGGCAGCAGTGCTGATGGCTGAGCTGAGGAGTCCAAACCCTGCCCTCTTCAAGGGGAAGGGTCTCTTCCTAGAAATTGGGGGTCATGGTTGGACCTGCCATTAGGATCTCTCTTAGGCACTCCTGTAGTTCAGAGCTCAGAGGCAGAACACAGCTTGGAGGGGAAGGTGAAGTTAGTGCTGCCCTTTTCCATGCTGGGAATGGTGCCCCGTGGTTAGGGCAGCTCCTTAGCTGTGGGAGGCCTGTCTAATGGCAGGTCTGGGACTGCGAGCAAGACTTCATTCCCATTGAGATGCAATTTCCCAGTTATCTAATGCGACAGTCCCAGGTGAGATTATCACCCAGACAAAAAGGTCTTTTATGGATTTGGGAGGCTTAGCACGGCACCAGCCTGTGGAAAGAGCAAGTCACTGGACCCCTGCAGTAACCAAGCCTGGATGTCACAGGTCCAGCAAGCTGTCAGCAGGGATCCACAACTGATTTCAAGATCCAAGGACAGACTTGAAATGAGTTGAGCAGCCTGGCCATTGTCTGCCTCCCAGCTCTCTCCTCCGTTTCACTTCTCCCAAGCACTGAAGTGACGTCATGCAGTTTCCTGCAGTTCCATCATCGCTGAGCTCTTGGCCTTACCTGCATCCCGTGGTGTGCACAGCTGTGTCAGGCTGCTGTGGGTGATGTGGAAAAGTGCTGCCAAGCCCCATGTGCTGCTTAATCTCGATATGTGTCACAGCAAAGTAGGTGTTTGGAGGAGCATACCCTCCAGCACTGGAGGAACCCAAAGCCCTTTGGTAACCTCAGGAGGCACTAACAATTCATGTCACTCTCTCCTTTCAGTGCTGTTCCCCCGTCACACCAATGCTGCTGCCAGAGACAACACCATAAACCTGATCCACACGTTCCGGGACTACCTGCACTATCACATCAAGTGCTCGAAGGTACCGAGGGGCTTGGGGGATACTGGGCAGCTTCAGCCCATCTAACCTGGGTGCTGCAGGGGAGGAGCACGGAGCAGGGGTGCCCCCTTGAGAACTCATTCAGCTCCAGCATTGCCCTCTCCAATTACATGGGGCTGGCAAATGATGCATCATCACCTTCTCCTTGTTCTTTGGCACAAGCAGTTCCCGTTTGCTTCCCATCCTAGCACTGAAGTAGGGGTTTGGGTTTTTTTCCCTTTTGAATCTGATTTCTCTTTCTGGGAATAGAAATAAGGGCAATTTTTTGATGAGACTTGGCTTTGACCAGGGCTCAGGTGGTGACTTTCACTGTTTCCTCCTGAACTCCCCTCACAGCACTGTGGCTCTGCAGAGCCAGGTGCTTCCCCAACAAGGATCAGAAAGATAGCTCCCACCCCGTGTCCTGCGATCTGAGTTGTGAAGACAGGATCCTGACGTGTCCCTGTTTTGTCCCAATGAAATGCAGGCCTATATTCACACACGTATGAGGGCGAAAACATCAGATTTCCTCAAGGTGCTGAATCGTGCCCGTCCAGATGCAGAGAAAAAAGAAATGAAAACAATCACGTGAGTAACAAAGCGGGGCCTGTCTGTCCATGTGTCCCTGCCAGCTGTGAGCTTGCTCCTTCTCAGCTTGGCATACTTTGGTCCAGGGAGAACTGGAATGCTGAGGGGGGGTAACCAGACCAGGGCCTGATGTGGTGGGATCCCATCAGAGAGGAAGGGGGTGTTTGATAGCAAGGTGCTTGTCTGGGTGCCTTGAGGTGAAAGACTGGATCAGGGTGGGACTGGGAGTCTCTGTGCTTCCTCCACCACTCACTTCCTGCTTTGCATGTCCTTCGCAGGAGCTGGGTCTGTGGCACACCCTGTGCTGGCAGGTCCTTGGCAAAAGAAGGTCCATACACCAGCTCTGCGAGCCCTGGTGTCATTCTTGTCCCACCTGAAGCCATGGTGGCATTTGTGGGACTTTTCTCCCGTTGTATTAAAGCTGGCTGGTGGGCTCCAGCGGCAGCTCCAACTCCCAGGGGAGTGTGGCCAGGTCCTTCCTGGGGAGTTGCAGGCGCTAGAGTGGGTTTGTGCAGCTTCTCAGAGCCCTTGGCCAGCAGATGGCTGGGGCCAGGAGTGCTCCCAAGGCCACTGTGCTGGCTGCCTGGTTCCCTCGTGTGAATAAAGCCACACAGAAGGACAGGGGACAGAGGAGAGCAGCTGCATGAACATGTTTCCCTTGTGTCCTTTACCCTCTGCTGATCACAGAGCCCCTGGGTGTCCTCTTTCTCTTGAATTCCAGCGTGTCCCCTTTAGGTTCTGCTCCAGGGCAGCAGGGTTGTTACCTCTTTCAAAGTCAGCCCTTCCCCACAGACCCCTGACCTGGTTCTGCAGCCGCATGTACCTGCAGGCTCTGAACCAGCGGTGCCTGCCTGGCTTTAAGAGCTCACTGCAAGCCTGTGTCCCCCCCAGAAAACCCCATGGCCACCCTGGGAAACCCCTAAACAGTGCCAGGGGCCTCACTGACCTCTCTCTGCCTCCTTTCAGGGGGAAGACGTTCACAACCCGTTAACGCCAGGGTCTCTGAGGCTGCCGTGGAGGATGAAGGTTGGGGCACTTGCTACCCGATAATCGTAGCTTTTAATGTTGCACCTCTGTGGGCTCATAAGGAATTCAAGCAATCGGGGTCTGTTTGTACGAGAGTTTGGGGAGTAATCTGCAGAAACGAGCTGTGCTTGCGAGGACTCGATCGTTCCAAGAAACAAAACCTTAATTACAGTTTGATTGACTTAATTTCTTTTCTTTTTTTTTTTTTTAATTTTTTTTTTTCCTTTTCGAGCTGTTTCGCTTTGCAATATGTTACCGGAAATGAGTTGCAGTATTTCTTATGAGAATAATGCAATATTAACTTGTTTTATTCTGAGTATTTGAGTTCAAAACTCCTGTATCTGAAGAAATACTGTTGGGGTTCATTAATAAAGGAGATCTTTCTATCTTAAAGGGCTGTGGGGCTTTGGCTTGTCGATGCCTGTGGTCTTGCCCTGGAAGGGGTGTTCGGAAGTCACAGGCGCAAGGAGCAGGGAGGGTAATTACTGCATCAGAGCTGATCTGTGTCTTGGGGGCTGAGGTGGGGGTGCTGTCCCCAGGTCTAGGGGTGAGTATCCTGTTGCATTATGGAACTCGCTGGGCAGCAAAGAGCAGGATTCTCATACCCTGACCCTCTCGTTCCCCCTAAGAAGGACAACTAGGGATGGAGGTCTCTGCCTCTACCCAGACCAGATTAAAACCATCCACCATTGCCACTCAGGGCATGGCTGGGTGGTGGGGAGATCCCTGAGGAGGGAGAGAGCACAGCTCCCCAGGTCCTCATCCCCCCAACAAGCAGAGTGGATGGCATCCAGTTAGTGAAATAATTTATATAATTATAAGACATTTTCATACAAAACCCCAGGCTTGGTCCCCAGGTGTTGTGGGCAAAGCGGGGCAGGCTGGAAAATTACAAAGCACACACTGGAGAAGGGTGGTGAAACCCATGTCTCTCATCCCTCTGTACACAAGTCACCTGGCAGAGCCAGGACACTCAGCAGAGCTCCTAACGATCGGGGCGCTGGACACAGAACACTTTGGCTTGGTGGTCGCCGGAGGTTGTCACCACGATGGATGCATCCCTGGAGAGGGAGACAAAGCTCAGAGATGGAGCTGGGGGCTTCATGCATTCTGCACCCACAACCCTGGCCCAGGCACTCCACTTCTCCCTTGAGCCCCTCATGTCTTGCCACAGTCCCAAGTCTCTTGTCCCCCCTCGCCACCCAAGCTCCCAGTGGCACCTGAAGCAGAGACAGCTTGTGACACAGATTTCTGAGTCTGGGAGCCTCTGCCACCCCTGGTCCCTCCACCCGTCAGCCTTCAGCAGGGGAAGGGAAGGGATCTGGGGGTTCCCCCTCTCACTTGTTGACAGCAAAGTCCAGGATTTCAGCCGAGTGTCCTCGGTACTCGCTGATCATCTTCCCTGAGCGGGCATCCCAGAGCCGCACGGCCCCATCCAGGCTGCAGGTGTACACCACGGCCGAGCTCTCCTCCCACAGCAACTGCACAATCCCTGACTGGGGCACAGGGAAGCCACAAGGAAGCCACTGGGTGAGCACCAGGGACCCCCAGCACAGTCACAGTTCCCCCCTCATATCCTCCCCTCAGTGTTGTCCACCATCCCCACAGATAGGAGAGCCAGCCCCCAGAGCCAAGCTATGGGGCACATCCTCTATACAGCGACTGTGGCTGCCTTTGGGGAAGCCCAAGGGCTGAAAGAGAAGCACAAATTGAGAACTGGCCCCAGGAAAGCCCCTGGACTCCAAATGAGGTCTTGGATGGACCCAGAGACACACACACCCCCCACCAGGCCTGGGGAGAGTGGGGAGGGCAGTACCTCGTGTTGGCACTTATGCCTCAAGCTCTGTGTGGAGAGGTCATAGATAGCCAGTGTGCCATCCAGGTAGCCCACAGCAGCCAGTGGCATCCTGCAGAGAAGGAAACAGGCATTACATGGGCCGGGGGGAAGCAGGGATAGAAGTGCAGGAAGGATCAAGGTTGAAGGCAAAGCATATTGAGAAGATGAGGGACACCCCAATGATGGGAGCCACAGCACATCTCAGCTCAGGAAACCAAGAACACAGTGAGAACCAGCACAGGCCCAAGGTTCACAAGGGATAAGACACTGTCTTGGTGCCGTATCTGGTGGGTATCTCAGCCAAACAAGTGGTCCATCAGGCTAGCTAGAGACCTAATGGGTTTGGGGGAGGACTGAGCAGCTGGTGTCCCTTGTCTTCCCTGTCACACACAAATGACCCAGGATACCCACAACCAACTGGGGAGGAGGAGGGTGAGAGTAGAATGAGCACAAGGGACAGAAAAGGGTCTGTTGGTAACAAACATCCCCCTGTAAGGCCTGGCACTGAAGAGGAGCTGTCACACCATGTGTCACCATGTGCAATGCATTCCCCACACTCACACGTTACAGAAGCCCAGCGACTCCACCGAATTGGACTCAGCCTCCTCACCCTCACCAGTGGGGGCCTTGGGGGCCATGTTCTCCATCTTGAACACGCACACCACCTGGGTGGAGGGAGGAACAGGGGAGGGGATGGGTACACCCAAGTCACACCGAGGTCCCGTTCCTTACCCGGGACCGAGCCCACGCTCCCTTGGACACCGTGGCCCGATCCCAAAACTTCAGCTCTTCAAAGCAAACGAGGGGTGAACGTCCTTCTACCAACGGGACCACCCAGCTACCAGTCCCACCAGCAACTGCGAGGAAGCAGTTGTGTTGGCCAAGGGCGCCTCCTGCTGGCCGCCAGTGACCACCACAGGGTGCTCGGGGACGATAGAGCCCTGAACCACCCGGGGACACCGGCCAGGCCCAGGACGGGGCATTGGGAGGTCGGTCCCTCGATTCCCAGGGCTCCTGGCTCTGCCCCCACCCACGCGGACCCACCTTGCCCGTGGCAGAGTTGACCAGCTTGGCGTGACAGTCCACAGAGCCCGTCATGATCAAACTGCCATCCTGGTTGCTGGCCACACATGTCAAGGGGTCCTGGTGACCGTCCTGGCCTGGGGGCGGACAGGTGGGGCATGAGCTCCACATATCCTCCTGCAGAGGCCTCAAAACCCACCCTCCTGCAGCCTCCACCTTGCTCAGCTCTGCCAGTGCCCCGGTGGCAAGAAGTGGCCACCTGTGGGGACAGGGAAACCCAGCACCAGGCTCCCTCTGGCAGCCCCTGGCCTTGGAGGGTGGCACCTCCTCATCCAGGCAGAGGTCAGAGCCCCACTGGAAAGGGCCATTCCCCAGGCAGGGCACACCCCAGACAATTAACATCTCCCCTACCTTTCAGGACATGCAGCGAAGTTCCCTGCTTCAGGTCCCAGATGCGCATGGTCCCATCCTCGTACCCCACCACTGCTCGCTTCCCTGGGCAAGACAGAGCCAGTAGCTAGAGCCAGAGCTCCCCTGGCCCCTCCACCTCCCACAGATTGACAGGAACAGGAGGGCAGATGGTGGCAGTGGGATCTGTCACAGAGCTGGTGACATTCCCCACACCAGGCAGCCCCCGTGCCTCACCGTCAGGCAGGATCCTGCCACACGTGGCTGGGCATGCAGGGCCCTGAAAGGTTTTGCAGTCTCCACTGGGGATCTTCCACATCCAGGAGTTGCCATCAGCCGTGCCCGCCAGAAGGACGTGGGCTTGAGGGTGCCACTCCATCCACTGGTCAGAGAGAGAGACAGCCAGTGTCACAGGGGTGGCATCCCACCACCACCACCCAGCTGAGTCCCAGCTGCCTGCCTATGAGCTTCCCACGGCACCATCACTCACCTCCAAGTCCCCCACTTCAAAGGACCATACTTCTTCCTTGGTGTCCACCCGCCACACTTTGATAAGCCCAGACATGTCACCCGTGGCCACAAACACAGAGTCGTGACTGAAGCCGGCACAGGTGACTGAGTCTTTGTGTCCTAGACATGGTGGGGGACAGACAGCTCAGTCCAAGCTAAGGACAGTCAGGAGCCTGGCTCCAGCAGAGCACTGGCTGGGAAAGAGAGTGTCTGGAGAGACATGGCTAGGAGGGGACACAGCCTCACCTGAGCATTCGAACAGGAGCTCTCCGTCACTCACACGCCACACAAAGGCCTTGTCATCCTCCCCCCCTGTCACCGCCAGCGTGTTGGTCTTGGGGTCGAGGCTCACACAGAAAACAGAAGCTTCACAAAAGAGTAAAGAGAGGCTACATGGCTGGGATGCTGCTCACACTCCACCCGACATTCCCATGGAATCCAAATCCCACGCAGCGCTGGGTCTGGGTGGGATGTCAGCAAGCTGAACTCCCAACCTAAACCTGTGGAATCAATCCTGCCCATTGGGGAAGAGCAGTGCAGGCTGCCTGCTGAGTTCAGGGCAAGCAGCCATGGTAGGTGGCCCAAGGGGCTTCTCTACCAGACTGCAAGCCAGAAATGAACAAAGCCCAGAGCATCACAGCCCAAAGATGTGACAGATGTCCCAGAAATAATCAGGAGAAATCAGCCTGGCAAGGACCTGCGGCACCCCTGTACTCTGGGGAAAGCCAGGGTGGGCGCAGGTCCCAGGGGACACCCCAGTTGCCACTGCCCGCACCCACTGTTGCTTACCCGAGTGGAGGGAGAAGGTGACCTCACTGTCGTCCTGCGCCTCCATGCCATCCTCCACCCCTTCATCATCTTCTGTCTCCCAAGCATCAGCGTCGGGCTCTTCTGCACCCTCCTCGTCGAAGTCCACGTCCTCCATCTCGTCGGCCAGGTCATCTGTGGAGGGCAAAGGTCAGGACATCGCTCGCGGCCCCTCCCAGAGCAGGCAGCGGCGGACACGGTGGGTCCTCGGGGGTCCCCGGGGCACAGAGCAGCAGCGATAGGGGTAGGCGCCATCCCGACGCCGCCGCGGCCAGGAGACCCGGAGCAGAGGAGAGCGCAAAGAAACAGAGAGATGCTGCGGTCCCTAGGAAGGGAACGAACGGGCTTGGGCCCCATGGCCGGGCCTACCCCTGGGGCAGGACTGGAACGGGCCCGCTGACCCGGCGGAAGGCCGGAGCCCCCGCAGGCCCTGCCCGGTGCGCGGCGCGGGAAGGCCCCGTCTCACCCGGCCCAGGGGGGCCCAGCTCCACCACCTCGATGATCTCCTCATCGCCATGGAAGCCCAGCGCCCCCGGGCCCTCGGCGGGCTCCATGCCGGCCTCCCCGCGCACCCCACCCCGCCGCCGCCGCTTCCGCTGCTAGCCNACACCCACGCCCCCTCGGCGCAGGGGTGCTCTTAGAGCCACGCCCCCATGGTTCAAGCCCTGCCCTGGGCCCCCCCTAGCGCCGGGGCAGGGGCACAGCAAGGGTGAAGGGCAAGGGCAGGGCAGGGCAGGGGCAAGGGCAGGACCCTCAAGCAGCTCAGGCTGGGCCCCCCCAGCACACTGTCCCATCACCGCCCCTCCTTAACACCTCTCTCTCCCTCTCCACAGGGCTGCTGGCGGCAGCAGGACGAGCAGTGGGTCATACCAGGTTGTCCCCCCCGGGCACAAGGCTCCTGGGGCAGAGCTGCCGCCGCCCAGCGGAGCCAAGGGCCAGGCCGGAACCTGGCAGCGGGGGGCTCCCTGAAGGGGTGGAGTACATCCCCACCCGCAAGAAGGGCAAGAACCCGATGAAGCCGGTGGGGGTGGCCTGGTGAGTGGATGGGGTGGTGGGAGAGNCCGCCGCTTCCGCTGCTAGCCCCTCCCCGGCCAATCCCCGCCTGCCGGCCTCCCCGCCTCAGCCAATTCCGACCCGCGTCCTCATCCGGACCCTGCCCCTTCCGCTAGTATGGTAGGCCGACCCCCTCCCCTCCATGTTTCTTCTGGGAGCTGTAGTTTCTCGCGCGCTGCCAGGCCCACGCCTCCGCTGGTAGCCCGTGCGCGGTGGACTGCAACTCCCGGCATGCAGCGAGGCTGCGGCGCGACGGCACGGCCCACCATGGCAGCGGCTCTCGGCGGACTGCGGGGTAAAGGCAGGCAGGCAGGCAGGCAGGCGGGCGGAGGGGTCGGCCCCGGAGCAGGGCGGGGGAGATCGGGTTGGCCGTCACTCCTCACCGCAGGGCCCCGCGGCCTCCGGGACGCGCTTTGAGGCGGCCCCACCCCACCCGTCTG
>VXBJ01007134.1:77475-94117 GCA_013400055.1 Nycticryphes semicollaris
GGAGGTGGGGGGAAGAGTCACTACTTGCCCAGGACCAAAGGGACACCTTCATGTTCCTGGGCAACTCTCCATCCAGGCTGCCCTGGTGCCCCCATCCTAACCCTTTTCCCCTCTTCCTGAAAGAAGGACCCTGATGCCCTGTGGATGGTTATCCTGCCCCTTTAACAAGAGGGGGGTGGGAGGGTAGGGAGAGGGAGGCACTGTATTTATCATATGGGCTGTGCCCCCCAGCTTAGGGGCTTGCAGAGCTGGGGTTGCAGTGTCACAAGTGCTGCTTTCCTCAGTTTCTTCCAAATAAGATGTCAGGTGCTGCCTGCATAGGCTGGGGATCCCTGTGGGGGGGACTTGTGACACCTTCACTCCCCCTGGGCATCCTGCACGGAGGCACGTGGGGGTCTCTTAGATCACTTGGATCACCCCCTGCCCTTCCCCTGGGCCCCCATTGGACCTGTGCCTCCCCTCATTAACAAAGTCTCTGTCCTCTTGATGGTTGCACTAATTACTGAGTTCATTAGCGGCCCAGCATGATCAGCTGGGGGGCCCGAGGAGGGAGAGAGCCTTCTGGGGCTGGTGTGGGGTCCCCCCACCCCTGTGCCACACTGGCAGGCTCAGCCCTGGGACTCGGCCACCGAGCAGGGAGCAGCCACCTGGGTGTCACACCCCACCCAAAACTCATCCCTACACCCCTGCTGGAGATCTGCACCCAGGTAAGGAGTGGGTTAGGGGCTGGGTGGTATGATGAGGAAGATTTGGAGGGCCAGGCCAGGGGAGTGGAGGGCAGCAGCAGAGCCCATCCCTGTGTCATCAGGGCACCTGCCTGGCGCCAGGGTGACGGCTGGCATGCGGGATGTCCACGGAGCTCATGGCAAGTGCTGCTGGCTCAGCAGGGTAGCTGAGATAAGGCTGCAGCAATCCTGCAGGGCTGGGGAAGAGATAAGAGAAGGAAGGGGAGCCCCAGAGACCTACCTACTGCTGCTGTGNAACAACCTTCGGGGCTGGGAGCCCCTGGGCAGTCTCCTTTCTGCCAACAACGAGGTACCACCTGCTGGGGGCTTGGATTTGGGGGCAACATGACAGGACATAGGGTGGTGGTATGGCTAAGCCAGACCCCCAAACCCTACCCCCATCCCTGCGCCCCTTTCCCATCCTCAAGGCTGAGGCTGCAGAGACCCCCTCCAAAGCAGAGGGGCAAAGCTCATCATATAGTGAGCAAGGATCTGGCTTCCAGCTGGGGGTGTCACAGCCTGGGGACAGTCCCAGGGGCAGGGAAGTGATGTACCAGGTAACAGGAGGTCAGATGAGGTGGGAAGGTGATGCCCTGGGAAGATGATGCTTTGTGTTCTGGTGTCTCTGAGCCCCGTTGCCACAGGCTTTGTGCTCCATGGCTGGGAGAGTTTGGGGCTTTTGGTGGACTGGGGAGTAGAGAACAGCATCAGAGCCCATTCCTGCAGCATCAGGGCACCTCTGTGTGTCTGATGATACCCTCCTGGCCTAGTTCAGCCTACCACTATCACCTCAGGAAACGTTTTTGGGGAGGAGAGGCATCAAAAATCCCATCATCGTGGGCTCAGTGCCAAGGACCAAGAGGGAAACAGGTCTGGGCAGGGCAGCAGGTACTACCCTGGGCAGAGCAAGCCCGTGGGCAGGGTGCCCTGGTTGCCCTCTGCCACAATAGCACCTGGAGGGGGACAATTACCCCATGAGTAACGGGGCTCTTCAGGTGCTGTGAAGCCTCAAAGGGCCATGGGGACCTTGACTCTGGGCTGTTCCTGCCCTTATATGGTGAACATAGGCTGGGACAGGAGGGGACAAAGGTCTCCTGGGTGGTGGCACCCAAGCACTTTGCCTAGGTACGCTCACCTGTGCCCAGCTCTGCAGGGAAGGTGAGGAGCTGGAGTGGGGGAACGGGCAGGTGGGCATGGCGGGGGGATGGGATAGCTCTTTCCATGGGCACCACCATTCCTGGCACTGGGGTGGCTTGGGGATGCGGCTTGGGGACCTACCTGTGTCCCACCTTGGGACTGTGCTGGGGGGATGTGTCCTCCCTGGATCTGCAGGATGGGATGTGGGTGCTTTTGGCACAGTGCAGTGGGACCAGGTGGGGTTTTGTGGGGCTGGGGGAGCAGAGACCCCTCTGGGCACTGCTGGCTCTCCCTGCCAGGGTAAACTAGGGGGGCTTTGCTGAATGCTGTTTCCCTGACCCCTCCTCTGCCCACTGACTGCCTGGCAGGGATGGCTGCAGGCAACCTTGGCAGCACTGGGGCTGAGCCCTGGCACACTCAGCACCTCTGTGGGGCTGGGCTGTGCCTTCCCTGTGGGGCACAGATCCTGCAGTGGGGTCAGAAGTGGTGGTAGTGGTGGTGGTGGTGGGCTGGAAGTGGGCAAAGTGTGCTTGCACACATATGTGTGCAAGGCACTGTGCCATGTTGTGCCATGCCGTGCCAGGACCAGGCTGAGCAGGACCATTTCCTGCTGGCGCTGGGGAGGAGCAGGCCACCACGCAGCAGTGTCACCCAGCTGTGGCTGATGTGCTGGGGACACCACGTACAGCCCTGTCCTGTGCTCGGGGACAGGGCAGGGCACTGGGGTACCAGGGCATTCAGGGACCCCACTCCTGCCCACCACAAACCCTGACACTGAGCCATGACAGCCCCCTTGGGTTGGTGGTGCCAGTCAAGCCAAGGGATGGGCAGTGGGTCCCCTTACCCTGTGTAGCTCTGGACAGGGGGGCTATGCCCTGTCCAACTACAGACCGGGCAGGGCAGCAGATGGCACGGCAGGCTGGTTCCACCGCAGCTCTTAATGACATCGCCTGCCATTAATGAGGGTGTTGCCGATGCCTCAGCAGGTCTCCTTGCCTGCAGCACCCATTGCCATGGTGGAACTCAGCACCAAAGTCAGCAGGACGCTCAACAAGACCACGCCAGGCCTCCAGATATGGCGAATCGAGGTGAGGACAGGGGCACAGTCCGGGCACTCATCACCTGGGCATCCATCACCGGGATGTTTTGGGGGAGCTGCAGGAGGGAAGATTTCCCCTTTGTGTCCTCGGTGCCTGCGTTTGAGGGTTTCTGTGAGGCACCCAGGGTTAAACCCACTCAAGCTTTGGGGCTGGGGGCAGTGGGGTGGAAGGGGCTGGGCTGGGGTGGGGTCCCTGACAAGGCTGATGTTTCCCTTCCTTCTGCAGAACATGGAGATGGTGCCAGTGCCCACCAAAAGCTATGGCAACTTCTACGAGGGTGACTGCTACATCCTGCTGTTGGTAGGGCAGCCTGGGGTCCCATGGGGGGCTGGGGACAGGCTCTGCCCCAGGGAATGCTGGGGTGCAGGGAGGGGTGTCCTTGGCTGGGGTGGCCTGGGGACATGGGGGCTCTTCTAGCAGGGACCTGTGTCCTGCAGACACGCAAGTCTGGGAGCAGCTTCAGCTACAACATCCACTACTGGCTGGGCAAGGACTCAAGTCAAGATGAGCAGGGTGCAGCTGCCATCTACACCACCCAGATGGATGACCACCTGGGCACGGTGGCCGTGCAGTACCGTGAAGTCCAGGGCCACGAGAGTGAGACCTTCCGCGCCTACTTCAAACAGGGACTCATGTACGTGGGTCATTGCCAGGGACCTGCTCCCACAGTGGGGAGGGGTGTTTGCATACCCCCCATGGGGATATCCACAGTGGAAATAGGGACAGACATGTCCCAGTGGGGTGGGGGAGGCAGGAAGAGGATCTGGAGCTGGTCTCGCTCCCTCCATCACCCATATGGGGAGGGGGGTGGTGGTGTCCCCAAGCACCTCTGTGCACACAGAGGGGGACCTCACTGGAGGAGAAGGGAGGGACCCAGGGTTAACACCTCATCTGTCCCCTGCCAGCTATAAGAAGGGTGGTGTGGCCTCAGGCATGAAGCATGTGGAGACGAACACCTACAACATTCAGCGCCTGCTTCATGTGAAGGGCAAGAAGAACGTGGTGGCAGGAGAGGTGAGTTATGGACGTGGGGGTGTCTCCAGCCATCAGACTCTATGCAAAGACGCTTTTTGGGGGCAGGATCAGGCCAGAGGCCCCCATACACAGCTGCCCTCAAGCAAGGGACAGAATGGGTCTAGGGCCACCACCCCATTGCCTCAGGAGCAACCTCACCTCAAAAAGCCCTTCTTGGGGTCAGGAGGAGGAATGCAGGCTGGAGGCATCAGCACTGAGCTGGGGCAGGCAGAGTCTGCAGAACCAGGGGGACCCAAGTGTCCTGCTGCTTGACATCCCCTAATCCTATCCTGCTGCAGGTGGAGATGAGCTGGAAAAGCTTCAACCGGGGAGATGTCTTTCTGCTGGACTTGGGCCAGCTCATCATCCAGTGGAATGGCCCCGAGAGCAACCGAAATGAGAGGCTGAAGGTACAACCAGGGGGTTCCAGAGTGCCCTGCTGGAGGAAGTGGTGACTGTCCAACCTCTCCCTGGTCTGGGCTGACCCTTTTTCCCTGAATGTAGGCAATGACTCTGGCCAAGGACATCCGGGACCGGGAGCGTGGGGGCCGTGCAAAGGTGGGCGTAGTGGATGGTGAAGATGAGGCCGCCTCACCAGGGCTCATGCAGGTCCTCAAGCATGTGCTGGGCGAGAAGAGGGACATCAAGGCAGCCATCCCTGATAACAAAGTGGACCAAAAGCTCAACTCCTTCCTCAAGCTCTACCAGTGAGTTGCTGGGAGTGGGTTGCCTGCTGGGGCATTTTGCAGGGTGCCAGAGGGACCCAGCACCCTTTTCTGCTATATCCCACAACTCCCAAACCAAAGTAGAGACACCAAGGTGGGGTCAAGGCCACCACAGGGATGGGGACAGGTCCTCTGGATGCAGTTGGAGCAAGGGGAGTCCCTGATGCAAACAGGATTGATACCTGATGGACAGATGCTCATGCAAGCATGACCCTGGATACAGTGGCAATGTCCCTGTGTGTCCCCAACACATATGACACCCCTTTGTCTCTCCTCATGATCACAAGTGAGCTGCATGGCAGGGCAAGCTGCAAACCAGGTTGCCACCAAGGCAGGGCAAGAGGGTCCCTGGGTACTACCTGTGCCATGATCAGGGTGAGGAAGGAGGTAGGGAGGGGATACCCTCACCCAACTCTGCCACCCCAAGGTAGGGATGTGGAGGGGGTTTTCCAGCCCTGTTTCTAACCCCTCCTCCTCTCTTTTCTCTTGCCAGCGTCTCCAATGCCAGTGGGAACCTGGTCATACAGGAGGTGGCAATTCGACCCCTGACTCAGGACATGCTCCTGCATGAGGTCTGTCACCCATGGGAATTGTTGGAGGTGCTCAATTTCCTTGGCAGCTTTAACCCTTCAAAAGCCATGGTTTCACCCACCAAATCAGCTTTTGAAGGGTTAAAGCTGCCCAAATTCCTAATTTCTGCTGTTGTGCCCCCTCCAAGGACTGCTACATCCTTGATCAAGGAGGTGCCAAGATCTTTGTGTGGAAGGGCAAGAACGCCAACAAGGAGGAGAAGCAGCAGGCGATGAGCAGGGCACTGGTGGGTGCTGGGTTAGAGGTTGGTTATGGGACAGCCTGGCTGCTCCCTGGCGTGCCAGACACCCTATAACCATGTTCTGGGTCTGAATCCTTCCAGGGCTTCATCAAAGCCAAGAACTACCCAGCCAGCACCAGTGTGGAGACAGAGAATGATGGGTCTGAGTCCACCATCTTCAGGCAGCTTTTCCAAAAATGGACTGTCCCCAACCAGACCAGTGGGTTGGGCAAGACCCACACTGTGGGCAAAGTGGGTGAGTGTCCCCCTCTGATGCTGCAGGACTCCCTGGATTGGGATGGGAGGGGGCTGTGTGGACCCCTACATCCATCAGGGTGTGGCTCAGCCCTCTGCCCTTCCCCACAGCTAAAGTGGAGCAGGTGAAGTTTGATGCCACCACGCTGCACGCCAAGCCCCACATGGCCGCCCAGCAGAAGATGGTTGATGATGGATCCGGGGAGGTTGAGGTAGGGTGGCTGGGCAGAATGTGAACCCTCCTAAAACACCCTCCCCACTGTACCAGGGCATGCTGTAGGATCCAGGGGCTGTAGGGCAGAAGGAATCACGAGCCCTGGCAGCAGCACATCCCTGTCCCACCAGGTGTGGCGTGTAGAGAGCCAGGAGCTGGTGCCTGTGGAGAAGAAGTGGCTGGGCCATTTCTTTGGCGGTGACTGCTACCTGGTGCTCTACACCTATTCCGTGGGGCCCAAGGTGAACCGCATCATCTACCTCTGGCAGGTGAGGCCTCCAGGTCACTGACCCATGGGCTGGGGGACAGGGTCACCTCCCTGGACTGGTGGTACTTTGCCCCTGTACACGACCCCATGGGAACGGCACGAGGGTTCCCTCTTCCCAAGAGGGAAAAGGGGGCCGTAGTGGGCACTGAGCTCGCCTCTGCCCTGCCCAGGGTCGCCAAGCCAGCACAGACGAGCTGGCCGCCTCCGCCTACCAAGCAGTCATCCTGGACCAGAAGTACAACAACGAGCCTGTGCAGGTCCGCGTCACCATGGGCAAGGAGCCGGCCCACCTGATGGCCATCTTCAAGGGCAAGATGGTGGTGTACGCGGTGAGTGCGGGGCTGTCAGGGGGGGTGGAACCCTCAGGTGTGTGAGCCTGCAGCACAGGTGGTGACCTCCTGTCCCCATCCCCCCAGGGTGGCACCTCGCGGGCGGGCAGCAAGGAGCCCACGCCCTCCACCCGCCTCTTCCATGTGCACGGTACCAATGAGTACAACACCAAGGCCTTTGAGGTGCCTGTCCGTGCCTCCTCCCTCAACTCCAACGACGTCTTCGTGCTCAAGACCCCCAGCTGCTGCTACCTCTGGTACGGGAAGGTAGGTACCGCTGGGCACCAAGGTGGGTGCTGTGACCCCCAAGAGAAATGTCCCCATGTCCTCCTCCTTGGCTGGGGCCAGTGATGGAGCAGCCATACTTGCTCAACAGGGCTGCAGCGGGGATGAGCGTGAGATGGGCAAGACAGTAGCCGACATCATCTCCAAGACGGAGAAGCCAGTGATTGCAGAGGGACAGGAGCCAGCTGAGTTCTGGGTGGCCCTTGGGGGCAAGTCCCAGTATGCCAACAGCAAGAGGTACTAGCCCTCTGCCCAGGGGTCCCTTGTCCCTATCCACCCTCAGCAGTAAGATGGGCCACCGGTCCCCAAGTTGGGTGAGCCCTGTTCCCACCACCACTGCTACCGTTTTCCTCCCCCTGACAGGCTACAGGAGGAGAACCTCTCCGTGTCCCCTCGTCTCTTCGAGTGCTCCAACAAGACAGGCACCTTCTTGGCCACAGAGATAGTAGATTTCACCCAGGATGATCTGGAGGAGGATGAGGTTTACCTGCTGGACATTTGGGACCAGGTGAGCTTTGGGGGGGGTGGTGCACAAGGCAGGGGTACACCTTTGATCCCACAAACTGATGTCCCTGGAGGAGGTAGAGGTCCTGCAGCAGTCAGAGGTGGTGGGACGGAAGGCTGTAAACCCCAATGTCCCTGTCCCCATGCTGCTTTTTTTCCAGCCCCCTTGCTCTAGAGGTGGCTGAGGATGGACTCCCAGTATCCTTTCCCATGGACACATCCTGCGTGCCCCCCACCATAGGTCAGGCATGGCCCCAGAGGGCCCCATTCCCACCCCAGTGGTGGACATGGTGATCCTGTTGCAGATTTTCTTCTGGATCGGGAGAGGTGCCAAGGAGTCAGAGAAAGAGGCAGCAGCAGTGATGGTGCAGGAGTACCTGCGGACCCACCCCAGCGGGCGCGACCTCGACACCCCCATCATTGTGGTGAAACAGGGCTACGAGCCCCCCACCTTCACCGGCTGGTTCCTGGCCTGGGACCCTCTCAACTGGGATGTGAGTAGTGGAGGGGGGGGCTGGGAAGACCTGGGGGGGGCTTTCACAGATGGGGACCAAGCCTGGACATGGCCCCAGGAGGCATTGCCAGGGCACGGGCAGAGGTTTGCTGAGGGGCTGAGCACTTTTGTCTCCTTCCCAGGACAAGAAATCCTACGAGGCACTGAAAGCTGAGCTTGGGGACGAGAGCAGCCTCAAGCAGCTCACCTCAGTAAGTGGCACAGGGAGAGAGAGGGTGGTGGGGTGGGAGGGGGCACAGAAAGCCCCTCTGTCCCTTGGTAGGTGGTATCAAGAGCTGGGAGGACACCTCCCCTGGTGAGGGGACAACCTGCAGCTACCCTGGTGCCTCCACTCCTGGGGACACAGGGCAGTTCCCGATGTGACCCTGTCCATTCCACACCCCCATCCAGATGGTCACGTCCAAGCAAGAGGTCTTCACCTCCACCACCAGCCTCCTCCCTGAGAAACTGGAGATCTTCCCCCTGGATGTGCTGGTCAACACCGCGGCTGACGACCTGCCACGGGGCGTGGATCCCAGCAGGAAGGAGGTGAGCCAAGGCCAGGGGAGCTGCTGGAGGGGTGACCAGGGAAGCCCCCCAGCTTTAGCTCAGCCTCTTCTCTTCTCTCCCAGTGCCACCTCTCTGACCAGGACTTCCAGGCTACTTTCGGCATGAACCGCTCTGCCTTCGGCAACCTGCCCCTGTGGAAACAACAGAAACTCAAGAAGGACAAAGGACTCTTCTAGGGCAAGAGCCGGTGCCAAGGGACAGCCCTACCTTCTTATTTTTATTAAATAAAAATATCTAGAGAGTGGGGCTGTGTCTTCCTCCCCGATGCCTGGCTTCAGCCCAGTTGTGGGGTATATTTGCCCAAGAGACAGCGGGCAGGGGGACACGGGCCTTGATGGGGCACCAAGGCCATACAGAGAAGGACCCTCAGCTCCTTCTCCAACAGGTCCCTCACCCCCACTGCCCTAGGGGGCAATGCACACCCCCTGGGCTCCCCCATCTCACACTGGTGGCAGCAGCTCAGGGCTAAAGGTCTGATATACAGCTGGAGCCGCTCCCTGCGTTATCACCTGAAACTCAGTAAACACCTGCGATAAAGACAACAACCCACAGGCAGAGGGCACAGCCCATGTGTGGGGACAGCACCTGCTGGGGACAGTCACCAAGGACCATGTGTCCTTTCCCCCTGGAGGGCAGGAGGGCACCTTCCTCCTGCTTGGGATCCAGGGGGATCGGAAGAGGGGCCTGGGGGTCCTTTCCCCCTGGAGGAGAGCATCTCCCTCTTGCTTGGGATCCAGGGGGATTGGAGGAGGGGCTGGGGGTCCCCTGCAGGGACAGCTCTCCAGCAGGGAAGCGGGAATTTGCATGTGCCAGGAGGTGCTGAGCACACAGATGATGTTCCCAGGCAACTGAGCAAAGTCCCAAGAGCAAAGGCAAGGCAGAGGTGTGGTGCCCATGATCTGCAGCATCCAACCAGCAGCAGAAACAAGATCCCAAACCAAGAGAGGGTTAATAAAAGGTTTTAATTTCACAAAAAAAAAACCAAAAAAAAAAGGAAAAAAAACCACCCAAAAAACCTACACATCATTTAAAAAGGGGAAGGGGGGAACCCAAGAGCAAAAACTGTAAAGAATAGAGAGGAACAGGTCTGCTAAAACACAGAGAAAAATGCTGCTCCACATCAATGGTGTAAAGAACCAGAAAGTCGGGGCGCGGGCAGAATCCGGCAGTGGCCACCCTGCGGCAGGCACGGCTGGAGTCCGGCAGCAGAGCTACAGGAACAGCGGCTGCCAGGGGTCCCACACACCTCTGTCCCTCTTTGTGGGCGATTACAGGAATAATTAGCTCCATTAAAAAGAAAACAAAGCAGATGAGTTATTCTCAGCAGCCCCCCCCTCCATGCCAAAGCACGGTATTCTTGCGCCCCACACTGGGGTGAACCGCAGCAGGATGTGGGATGGGAAGCTGGACGTGGGCCCTTCCGTTTGATGTGGGATGGGAAGGAAGATGCACAGGCGATGGGTATCCAGGTGGCACAGGAGGTGGAAGGAGGTGCCACGGCCACAGGCTCCTCCTGCTCAGCTCTTCGCCAGCGGTTTCAGGCTGCAGCACCAGTCGGGGAAACCAGTCTGTGCTTTGCAAAGGCTCTTTGTGCGGCCTCCACCGGCTGGAGCTCCCCAGGGACCTGCGCACACAAGCTCCATCCAGTTCATCCACACGAACGGGCTTTGCACCCCTCGGAGCAGGGGAGTAAATCAAAGCAAATTATGGCAGCCCAGCAGCAAAGGGGTGAGAGGAACAGCATGATGGGAGCTCCTCACCTGTGCAGCTGCATCACGCTCGGGCTAAACTGAGCTGACTCAGGAACGGGTAAATGTTTAACTGCGACTCCGTACGTCCCAGGAAGAGCCTTCAGCCATTCAGGGCCCACAGCTCTGAACTTTTCCACCTGCCTTACCCATAGCCCAGGATGCGTGTATCCCACCCAGAAGGGATGACCTTGCTGAACCTGCTGCTGCTGTCACAGCCTGAGCGGTGGGGACGTCACAGCCGGTGGGGGCAGCTTGAGGATCACACCCCTCCCCATCTTCCTCCCTTCCCTCTGCAAGGAAGGGGCTCCACAGACACCCCTGCCAGGGGGAAGGGGCAACTGAGCTGCTGTATACCAAGTCATAAAAAAAAAAAAAGAAGCTTAAATAATTAATAGATGTCTGCA
Source organism: Nycticryphes semicollaris (assembly GCA_013400055.1). Lineage (NCBI taxonomy): Eukaryota > Metazoa > Chordata > Aves > Charadriiformes > Rostratulidae > Nycticryphes > Nycticryphes semicollaris. The sequence goes on from VXBJ01007134.1 coordinate 88,061, forward strand.
AATCCTTAATGGCTACAATAATAAGCAAGAATTCTTCATAAAATAAGGAATGCTGGTTTCAAGAATCAGCTTTTGCACCTTGATCCAAACAAACAAAAAAAATAAAAAAGTGGTTTTAAACTAAAGTTAGTGCACTGGAAAGATGGGCAATGTTTGCTTTTATTATAAATAATTAAGTGTAGTGCAGCGTCTTGGAAAAACAACCTTGCCACCCAAAAAAAGCAGAGCTGACTTCTCACACTACAGGAACACTGGGTATTTACAGCACTAGCACAGGACGCGCCTGGGGAAACCAGATCTGCCCTCTGGATGGAGCAGTCCCTTTCACCACCTTCGCAGGGGTGACCGGTTCAAAGGACAACTCCTGCCTCACCACCTCTTCCCAGAACTCTTCCCAAAATGAATATCAACAACAGAGAAGTATAATGCTTGGTAATAAATGAATATAAACACCCACCCGGGCTGCATCGCACTAGATAAGCCTTCTGCTGTGTTTACAACCATTCCCTCCTAGCTGGGGAACCAGAAAGATGTCACCCTGACCAGGCTCTCCCCCTCCCCCATGGACTGGGAAGGTCAGTCTTGTCACTACGCTGGGGTCCCCAGAGTACTTGGTGTGGGGACAAGAACCGGGGGCTGTCTCTCACAGCTGCCCACAGAGGTGAGAAGAGGTCACTGAGGCAGCATCCCCCCCAACCAGATCAGCTCTAGTGTGGTAGCACCCATGAAAGAGATGAAAGAGGTGCCTGCTATCTCCTAAATCCATAGTTTCCTCTGCTTTCCTTCAGCTGGTTTATTCCTGAGAAACTCCTAACAACAGTTTAAAAAACCCAGAAGCTATCATGACAGCAAAAAAACTGGTGTTTTTTTGTTTTTTTTTTTTTTAAAAAAAAGTATTTCAGCCCTAAAACTTAACCTGCAAAAATCAGAACTAGAGTCCAAAAACAAGAGCAACCACCGTGCTTAAGAGCAACAATTTCTTTGAAATGAGTAAATACCAGCAAAAGGGAAACACCTGCCCCTAAGTAAGTGCGAAAGTGCTGAAAAAACTAAAGTCACTGGGCTTCACACACATTCCCCCCCCACCCCCAGCTGCTGAAACAAGCTATAAAAGGAGCATCACGTCTCTACATCTAATAAAACGCAACGCTTCTTCCTAACTGTGCCCTGTTAGTGCTGAATACGGGCTTTCTGAAAGCTTCCCACCTGGTTTAGTTTCACAGTTTGAGCGCTCTGCCCTCCTCAGGAAGGAGAGCAGAGGCACGGCTGCAGTAAAACCCCTCTTGCCCTGGGGTACGGGAAGACCAAGGCAAGGCCACGGCTCAACCACAGGGGGATTCAAGTGCTGTTCTTCTGCAGCCCCTTCCCCCACTGCTCCCGTGCCACCATGGCCTGGGCCTGTGCAGAAAAGGGCCACACCAGAACGCTCTTTTCCATCCCAGGAGATGACAAGTGGCCGCTGAGTCCCCTCTTGCTGCTGCTGCTCTCAGCCTGCTCCAGGAGCTCGCTCGCTCGCCTGTCTCCGGCGTCACACTGGAGCAGCCCCAAGCAACAGAACCCTCAGCACACACCCAAAGAGAGACCTCTCCTCTCCACAGGGTGCTTTATCCAACAGCCTCATGAGGGAAAATGCAATCAAATAATAGAGCTTGTAAAACAAAAGAAATCACACATATAATCTCACTTCTAAAGGAGGATGACAGTGAATGGTGTAAAAAAAACCAACCCAAACCAACAAAAAACCCCAAAAAACAAGTGGGAGAGCTGCCACCAGGTATGCAATACATTGCACAGCACCGAGGGGTTTGTTTCCTGGAACCTCATGGGAACAGGGGAGGCGCTTCCAAACCCATCAAACATCAAAAAAAATAAATGCATCAGCCTGAGTGATTCCAAAAGGCCTGTTAGTGAGATGACTGGCAAGAGTCGACTCAGTGATCTGGGCTTCCAGTGAATATTACTAACACAACACACGCCAGGTTACAGAATCTATTGCTTGAATTGCTCTTGGAGGAAAAAAAAACAAACTTAAAATTAAAAACAACCAACCAACCAAACAAAAAAATCCAATCCAGGTGATATGTAAATCTTTGCCACTCACGTCTCACAGGTGAATGGGCTTTTAAAGTCGAGTCTCTTTTTGCACTTCTTTTAAAATCAGTTTATGAGCAGCTGTAGTCTTGTGGCTTGATGCAACTCCTTAAGGCTCCATGCTGACAAAATTATCCGAGGAACAACAAAAACTTCACCACAGGAGGATCGCTCTGGGATGTTAAGGTTTAAACGCGTGGTTCGGGCCCAGGACTTGCAGAGATGGTTTAACAAACCGAGCGTCCCAGATTTCTACCTTTTGTCTCTTGTTTTTGGCCCTGAGCTGTTTGTGACTCCTGTGTGTCTGGCACAAGTTCAGAATCTTCCTTGCTCCTCAGGAGGAACAAGGTGTTTCACTCTTCACAGCGGCTGACGAACCGATCTTCCTACTTCCATGCTCAGTGGCTGTGCATTTTTTTCCGTTTCTAGTAACTCATCGAAGATATCCCTAGGGCAGAGGGAAAGACCAACAGTGAAACACACCTTCAACAACAAACTGCTACACAAGGCGTCTCTGAGAGCACCAGCAACTGGATTTAATCCACAAAAGGCAAGCGTCAGGGATCCTGGCAGAGAAAGGTGTCTTATCTGGCACCTCTAAGCAAGGCTCCTTGAATCCTAAAGCACTTTCCCCCCTCCCTTATTTATTACAATGAATAAGGTCATCAGTAAGCCTCTCAGAACAGTAACAATAGTGAAAATAAGTCCTGGCTGGTAAAGGGACCAGAAGCAACACCAGACAGTCTGTAGTTGATACCCTTTAGTAGAGCAACCAGTAAAGACAGAAGGAGGGGACAAACCGAGGTACAAAACCCCTTCTTTGGTTCTGTGTGCCTGAAAAGGTATCACTTCCACCTACAAAGCTCATCTTGCCTGTGCCCTGAGGTGACCATGGCTGTTACAACACAACCACTAGGAGCAGGGATAAGGGCATTTACAAGTATCACAGGACTTGAGGGGAAAAAAACAAACCCCTGAACTCCATCATGATTCCTGGTGCACAAATGCATAGCAGAGACACTCAACTCCCCTTCTTAAAAGATCATTTAATGCATCTTAGGAAAACCCTACGTAATTAGTGAAATACAATTCCATGCCTCTGTCATTCTTGCAGATAATTTCGACTCAGATTTCTTCTGACAAATACGTGGAGGTACTTTTCAACCCAGCAAAGAGGACTAGAGCAAGAAGAGACGCCCCCTTCCACACAAACAGCAGGTAACTACAGGCACCAAAATTCCCCGAGACACCTACTTGTGCATGTAGAAGAAGATATAACCACTTCGGTCTCTGTCACACTGAACGGTGGCCTCTAGAGTTCTAGACACTTCCAGGTCATTGTAGGTGAACCAGGACTGCTTCTTGATATCATACACATCACTGATATAATGACCTTAAAAAACAGAGAACACACCTTTCCTTTTCGTGCTCCCGTTCAACCAGGAAGCTGGTGAGCTACATACCCCGCTCCAGTGATGGGTGTCCGATTGAAATCCTTTTAAAACACCCTTAAGGATCCTGGTCCCTCCACCCTTCCCAGTCAATGGGCTGGTAACAAGCACAAACAATTCCATGAACCCCCTAAGCAGTACTTCATCCACATGCAAGCCACAACGGAAGACCTGCTTTGCTGCCTGAATCTTTCTCTGCATCTAATCCCACTACTGCGACTCTGCATTACAGGTTTAAGATGAGTAAGAGATAAAGGAATAAAATATGGTATATTTTACCTGAAGACGATGTGCTTCCAATATGGCTGACAATGCTGATGAGACGGTAGGAGTGAGGAAGCTCTCCTGTCTGAAAATAAAGCCTAATTAAAGCTTTTAGGCATTCACTTTTGTCCCACGTAGCTTATGGCCAAGATGATTTATACCCGAGATAATGGCTTTGGCTACTGTATTCCAAGCTGCAACCCAATCAGGGATTACAGAAACAGACACCTTTGGTTCAGACCAAAGGAAGAGTCCTTCCAGAAGTGGGAGAAAGCCTCCCATCTTATTTAATCTTGCAGCAAGCCAATGAAATGGCAAAGGAGCCGCTCTGACCTCTGAACAGATGCTGACATGAGCTCTCTACACCACCAAGTTTTCTAAACAACCATTTCCTGAGTGACTTCCCCGCATGTCAAGAACTAATCTGCCAAATAAACACAGGAAAGCAAAAAGGGCACACCATGCTTGCTTCTGCAATATCAAAGCAATACCCTTGATAATGGTACACAGATTTAACACAGCCCAGATTCTCTTGTCCTGCACCTGTAATATCAGCAGACACCACCTCCTTTGCGCGCAGGAAACACGCTCCCTCTGCTCACTGACAGTAACTGGCTTCTGACATTTTTTAATCCTGTCTGACCCGGAAACGTTACCGATAGGATTCACTGAATATACCCTTAAAACGTAACTCTTGGTTGAATGCTATGGAAATTGGCAAGGAATTGTAAGAAAGTAAGAACTGCTCAAGGAAACTCCAGTTATTTAAAGGTTTCCCACGCTACACAGTATTCCTTCCACTCAGGCAAGCAGGCAACTTCCACAACACCGCTGTGAGGAGCACCAGCAGTGCAGCCTCGGTTACATTTCACCTCATGGGAATAAGATCTTCCCACAACATCTCTGTTTTGGTGGTGGCAGGATCTAGAAGCCCGTGGGCACTGCAGCTAAAACTACCATGCTGGCTGGAGTCCTCCCTTCTAAGGAAAAATTTCCCAATGGGGCAGACTCTTAAGCATAGAAACTTTTTCTCTTTTTCACTTTTGAGTACAAAAGATCTTTCTAGACTCTACACCTGCTCTGTAAAACTACCCTCAGCACCAAACTGATGGTAAAGAAGGGTTGTATTTCTCAGCTGGCTTTTGAAATCATAGGTCACACCTCAGCATTTCTTTTCAGCTCTTCTGCTTCAGCTTCTGAATACTCCATGTCAAGAACATCCTCATTCCCAGAGTCTTCATCAGAACCAACACTGTCCAGGAGGGAGCTGTTAAACTCTAGATACATGGAAACAACACGTGAGAAGCCGTGGCATTAACAGGAATTCAAAACAGTTAGAGGTGTATCTACCCACATAAACAAGCACGACAAAACGCTAACATTTCAATCTTCCTTTCCACGGAAAACAGGAGATACTGAAATTTCCAAACAAAACCCCCTCTCTCCCTTCCCCAATCTGTCAGAGCAATAGTTAAGAAAAGTATCTTGGACTAGAGAATTAATTTTAGCACCATCTCTCTTATACTTCTACAAAAGGGGGCTTCGGCAATGACAGCTGGGTGATAAAAGAGCATTTAGACACCCGGTTGGCTTCAGAGCACTGGTGGTCTGCAGCCAGAACCAGCATTAGAAGTACAGCCAGTCTGGCCAGTGAACTGTAAGTTTCTGCAAGGATAAGCTATGAATTCCACTTTTAACTGTAAGTTGTATTAACAAAGTGCATTTTTTCAATTGAAACTGGCATCAAAATGCTACTGCTGGCAGCAGGCATCTTTTCATTGGTTTCAATGGTAAGAAGGCTGCTCACCACAGGAACTTCCAGTTTGCTTGGCTGAGCAAAATGCAGGCAGCTTTCTGTAAAGAGCCGGAAGGCACCACTGCTCCCTGTACAGGCTGTTCCAAACTTCCTGGGATTCTCCAGCTACTCGACTAATTTAAGATTTTGTACAGTTCTCCTTATGAGAAGTGGCTACGCTTTCACCTGTTAATTTAAAGCTATGAAGTCTTGTGTGGATGAGGAATTGTGATTAACAAGGTGCTGCTCAGGATATATATATATCTATTATTTTGTTTTTTTCTTAAAGAGACTATCACACCAGTTATGATGGAAATGTTTTGCCAAAGAGATTCTCCCACTGCTTGCTTGCGCTGTTAAATCATCAGATGCTGGATTAGTATAATCTTCTTGGGAAGTTTATAGATTAATCCCCCTTTAACTGACCATATTTTACTCCTAGTTTCCACACTTACT
>VXBJ01007134.1:100920-112973 GCA_013400055.1 Nycticryphes semicollaris
GATACAGAGATACAGATCTCACCTGAATGCCAAACCACAGGCTTTGAGCAATACTTGGGGGGTTTTGGTCATACACAGTCAAATACAGAAAGCTGCATGCAATATTGAGTGTTTAACTGCATTCTTAATCAGAAAATACAGAAACTTTGATTATACACATACTTTTTGCTTAAGTGTCACAACAGAGCCTTGCAATTATTACGTCAGAGTTTCCAAAGAAAACCCAGAGGGAGATACATTTGTGTGGCCACCCTCCCACAACTCTCTTTCACACAACCATAAGCAACATTAGCGTATGCAAAGGAGGGCAGAAACAAGGCTGCCCACAGGCTTTGCTTTCCCTTACGCCGCCTTCCAACAGGGAAGCTGTCAAGAGCTGTCCACAGAAACAAACCTCCTGGCTCTTAAGAGAAGGAGAGCATATTGTTGTCCTGTTTTGCCACACTAGTGGAATTAAACATCTTACTGAAAGCGTGTGGCACACACCAAATTATAAACACTTAAATTTTCTTTAACCAACTAAAGCAAGACGCTTGTTTTCCCCACACTGAGATCAAACAGGTTCCTTCTTATATTTATCTGTAGTTTTGGGGTCAGAGGCCATAATTCACATGCGGAGTCTCTTATGCTCAAGGGTTCTAATCTCACATAAAAGTATTAGAAAAAATTACAGAGACAGAGCTAAATTCATTAGTAACCAGTGACAAAATAACTGTGTTTATGAAAGCACACCCCAGACTTCCCTCTTGCACACCAGCAATATGAGCACTGCTACCCACCCTGCTGCCCAGGCTGCAACAGCTTAGAGAAATGAAAACCCTTTCTGATTATGGAAGATGAAGTTCCAGACAATCTTAGCAAGTGTAATCATCTGGTACGGGAAACAGTGGAAGCGTGTGTTAATTGGGAGAGAAAAAACATAAACGGAAATTAACTCTGAAGATGATCTTACCTTCACCAGAGAGGTGGCAGACATTCAAGTAAATACATTTTCACAGTTCAAGGAATTAAATGCTTGATACACAGGGAAATTGTAGGAAAACTCTGTGGAAGTCAGGCCGTTTCAGCAGTGCATTTGCACTCAGATTCTGCCACCACACATTACCAACCTGCTGCTGTCAGTAACCCACTTTAGCTCGCTATACGCTACAGTCCAGTTAGGACGGTTACTTTGCCTTACCTGAATCTAATGTTGCTTTGGGTTTCTCCATTTCCATAGATTCCAGGTTTTCTGGCAATTCCTGAATTTCATCATCTCCAAAACCAGTGTCTGGGCTGCTTGTGGGCTTATCTTCATCATGGCTCAGCGACAGAGAAGCTTCCCTTTTGCTAATCTCTAAGACAGCTGCTAGCAGCTCATCTTCGCTCATCCCATCAAAACCAGCATTACCCAGCTCAGGTTTATCACCCTCCATTTTACTTCTTTTTGAACCCTAGAGATGAATGGAGTTATGATTAAGTGCTTGAATAAACAGGTATATAACATCAGCTTTACATTTCTGTGGCAATTTTCTTTTTCCATTTGTTTTATTAACCTCAGGGAGCGGGAGCTTGGCTCTGTCAACATTAAACAGACTTAACGGAGACACAACCTTTGTAGCTACCTTCACTCCAAGGGGTAATATTTAAATGTAAACTACAACCAGTTTTTACAGGCCCTGTGGATTAACATACACAAGATAACTCTTCCCTTCTCCTTCCTTTCCTTCAACACTCAGATTCCACCTTTAGGTTCTGCTGAATCCTGAAGCCTCTGGCAAGTCAGTGCTAAAATACTGAGGCACAAGCAGCAAAATTGCAAGCTTATTAGCAAAGCAAGATAAAGTGGCAACGTGAGAGTAATTGAACTTGAACACAGGGATGGAAGAATAGGAACTGAAATCAGGCTAGTTCGAAGAGCAATTAAGACCAGGTTTAGTGGTGCAGAGTTGCCAGACAAAATCTTACAAGGGGGATGACAGTCTGCAAATGAAGTAAGAAAACAGTTAAGCAGGGAAAAGGGAGATTATTCTTTCCTAAGAAGAACAGAATGACATTACACTGGAAGAAAGGAAAACCACTTTAGTCATAATCTGAATTTTTCCTTTTTAAATTATTTTCCTAACTGGTGCTCGTCAACTCCTAAACCATACTGATTTGCAATTCATATAGCAATTTCAATAATTTTGATATTAACTCTTAATCAGGAGGCTAACCTCCACGTATATATATTCACACCACTTATTATATATATATGCTTACGTTTTTTTCCCCCTACATTATGTTAAAAGTGGGAGAAAATAGTTTCTATTAGAATGTACTTGTCCAGATCTTATTCCAAACTGCATTTACACGGGTCTCAGAACTTCATTACAATGAACAAGGATATGTTTTTACTGCTGCTTTTTAACTAAATACAACAAGCATTTGATGAGTGAGACTAGTTTTATATGGCAAACATTTTGTATTAAAACTGGCTTATCAAACAAGATTAGCAAATGAATTAGCCAAGTCAATTGCTTGTTTCTAGACATCATGCCCTCCAAGAATCAGAACCGACCAATTTAAACCTCTCTCTTGTCACATCTACTCATGCACTGAATAAATCCGAGTACCTGCTTTTAAAGCTTTCTGATTTCTTTCTCTGTACCTGTAGGCTACTAGTGTCAAAATTACATTTTGGTTTAGCTCTTCAGCAAACTGTAGTTCCAGGTACTTTGCCAACAACTACCACTAATTTAGTGCCTGGACTTTAAAGACTTGGCAGTGTCTGTGCATTATTTGAATGCAACTTTTCTATTAGAAATTATTTGCATAGATTTGAAGTAGCTTAGGCTCTAAGCCAGGCTGCTTTAAATAAGTGTTTTTAAAAAGTACTTCAAATACTACTTCATCAGCAGAGGCAGAAATCACAGTTCTGCCCACTTCAGCAGTGTAACTGCTCTTTGCCTCTAGAACCCAGTGCCGGATACACCCGCTGTTCCAGCTGCCCTCCCACCCGGCAGGACCGTTTCACCAGCGCTGTCCCGCAGGGGACACCATCAGCCATATGAAGTGCCTGCCAAGCCCCAAATGCAGCCCCATCCACAGCTGCCACGAGAAGCATTCCAAGAGAAACACTGCAGCAGCAGCTAACACCACTTCCAAGGATCAGGACCTCCCAGGACAACCCGGAGAAGGATAGAGGTTTTGGTTAATGGTGACAGATGGCTGGTCAGGCCTGTGGTTGAGGAGTGGCCAATGTGCACGGCCACAAAGCATAGTTATTTACGTGGAATCATCACCACCGCTGTCTCTTTCCCACAACAGGCTGGAAAGCCTGTAATTAATTTGCTATTCAAATGAATAGGCTTTATTCCCACAATTTCTGCACTCACACGGTTTGTGCGATAGAGACTACCTACACTTCCTCACAAACAAAACTCAAGGAAGAAACATTCAGAACCATTTGGAATTCTTTTTCTATGAGGGACTTCAAAAACAAGCTAGTTTTCCTTCCCTCACCCAGAGCCAGCTATGGATGTCCCATGCAGGCCAGCAGTTACCTACCCTGTCACCGAGACTTTCAGCAAAGGGTTTTCTGCCTTCTCCCAAAGCAATCCATTCTGTTCCTGCATATCCTGAGCATCAGGAAGCTTTCACTAATATTTAATCTAAGAATTAATGTCTGCAATTTACCTTTTTTTTTTAAATTATTTGCTATCCAAAAGGAGCACGGAAAACAAGGCAAGATTTTCCATTAATTTCTTTCCCTTCTTTAACACAGAAGTCCTGCTTAGTTCTCACTAAACTAACAACCCAAGTTCACTTCCCTGCTCTTTCCCCTCAAATTCTTCCTTTCTAGAGCTCTGACCATTCACATATCTCTGCTCTGGTCCCTCTCCAATTAATGTATAACTCTTCTGGCATCCAGAGCCCAAACCCAGATGCAGAACTCCAGCTAAAGCTCAATGCTGAGGAAAAAAAGATGGGATTACTTCATGCACCCTGCAGGCTATGCCTCTGTCTAGACACTTGTGTTTTCAACCAGCCTGAGCTTGTCATCCACTGTCACCATTTGGCTTTCTGAAGGCCCACTGCCTTCCCAACTATTCCCATCCCACATTTACACTCGTTAGCCCTGCTAAGATTAGCACCCTTTAGCCTGTTCTGCTGAACAACCCCCTCCTGGTTTTAGGCAATTTCTCAGATTTGTCAAGATCGTTCTTGACAACATTAACAATCATTCTGTAGTTCTGAGCTTCGACATACTCACAGCCTTTCCCAGCTCTGGGTCTTCTGAAAATTTAATGCTCATTATCTATTTTATCACTTTTTAAATACTGAGTGGCTCATGATCCTCCCTTGGTTTGATCTTCCCATCAGATCAGAAACTAGATATCTACCTCTTGTTATTCAGCAGGTTTACGCCTGTCCTTTCATGCCATAATCAAGACCACAAGTCTCTGCTTGATTGAAATAACCCCTTGAACATTGTCAAAAACTTTAGAGAAGCCTAGACAGAGGACACTTGACCTAAGCACAAGGCCTGCAATACTCTAACAGAAGAAAGTGTTACTGCCACATAATCCTCTAAGCTTCTTTCTTTCTCTTCTGAGTCACCACTCATCCCCAGTCAACTCATCTGCCTGCTAATACACTGCCCTGATTGAGGCAAAAAATATCTTAGCAACTTTAATACTAGTCACAATGAAGAGCTCAAAGCCAATTTGAAGTTAACGGGGCCTTGACATCAATGAGCTTGATCTCTCCACAGTTTTAGGTACAGACCAATAGCTTCAGTTTCTAAAAGCCTTCAAAAAGCCCCACTTGAAATGTGACAGGGACTGGATGTGCACGACGTTCTCTCAACTGAGTATTTTGCCTAGCCCACCTTGTACTGGATCTGATTTAATCAAGGACTTTACTGCCTAATTTGATTATTGACAGCCCATTACATTTCAGCCTGGTAATGTTACTGCTGAAAGATACCCAAAGGACCGAGAGAACCGCTAAGCAGCTGCTACACATAACCTGAAAACTCAAGCGCAGTTGCAACGTAATTACCTCGGTTCCCAGTGAGAACCCAAGACAAGTGTACAGAGAAGTCAATTAGCGAAGCATTCCCTTCCAGGATTGCAGTGCTAATTAGGAGGGGAAAAAAAAAAAATAAAAAGTTCTCTCACAGTGGATGCTAAGAAAAGCAAAGGCCAGACATCAGCACATATAGGTTCTACGTATATGAAAGTCTGTGCTTTTTTCCCTCCCACCACCCCGTACCTTTTCCGGCTCCTCTTGCGGTTGCTGCTGCTCTCTGCTCTGTACGTTACACAGCCTTTGGCTATGGGCAATGGAGCGCTTCAAGGGCTCATCATCGCTGTCAGAATCTACATAGAGCGCTGCAGAGCTCTTTGACTTGAAAGTGTATTTTCTGCAAGTGAAAGAAGCCGGCTGTAAAACTTTATAGCACCGTATAAATCTGTTCTGAAGTAACCAGGAAAGAAGCGACACTCCCAGCTGTCACACTGCTGCCCCGTACAATTTGGTGAACAAACTGCAACGATTGACAATGAAAATTAATCAGCACAGCAGGCAGGGTTTTTAGAAAAGGCCTATTTTCCTAGGTTAACTGACATACCTACTTCAAGCCTGACACTTGCAACTACAAACGCAAGCCAGTTTAAGAGAGCTGGCACTGAAAAATCTGTACAAACTAAAGCCAGTTCTCATTCTGAAGCTTTTTTTTTTACTGTCTGGAAAAAAAAAATGTTATCTTTACTTACTTACAAGTCCCCAAAGGTTCTCAAAAGAAATGCTAAGGTGACCGTGTCAGCTAGGCAAACTGTACCACTGATACGAATTTCAGCTGGCATGAAACACCAATAAAACTCAGAAAAAAAGATAGTAGCTGAAATAATTTACTGCTATAGCAAAAAAAAAAAAAAGAAAGAAAAGAAAACAAAGAGAAAAAGTGGAAAATCAAAGAAGAGTAATAAGAAAACTTCAAAATGCCTTCAAAATTATCTCGTGAAACCCCAGGCCATGGGCATTTCAGAGCTGTAACTCACCTACAAGGTGTGGAAGTGCTTATAGTACAGGAATTCACCATTTGGGAGGCTTTCAATGGACGGGAACTATTAAAAAAGCAAAGTATTGCAGCAGTTACAGTCTTCAGAAAATAAGTGTTTACTTGTCTGCTATGCATGCAAATCCATGACCAAGGAAAGAAGCAGAATACCATTATGTACTTGCTAATTGCTTAGATTTAGAGTACTAACTCCATCATGCTATAAATATACATCAGTTGTTCAAAACCATATATAATCCTTTAAACTTGATTCACTTCTTAGTGATGCACCCTTAGGGACAAGCTCACAAATTAAAGGCTTTGGGCTCCCATGTCAAGACAACTCATTCCTTTTATTTTTCATTCCCACCAACACTGGAGTTCCTGCTCCCAAACCAGTCTCCTGTTGCTGTCTGGATCAGCCAGTTTTCTGGCATGTCCCACATCTCCGTTTCTCCTCCCTTACCCAGATTCTTCTAAACAAACTTCCTGCTCCATCTAATCCTTCCGTGGGCCCCTCAAAGTCCACCACTATCACTACACACCTATGCACCAGTTGGCTGCCAACACAGAATTCTTTTCTAATCTTCCCCCTCAAACCAGGGCTGCTTCTGTCCAGCCTACTTACCCTTCCACAATCAATGAGAATGATTTCAATGACTGAAAAAAAAAGCCACTGGAAAGTGATTTCAAATATATCTTCAAGTATCTCTGCTCTGGTTAGCTTAAGCTGTTTGTTGTGTTTAGGATTGTTATGATGTTGTTAAAGCAAACACCTGGGAAGAATCCATGTAAATCTCAAAGGCCACTGAACGTTTGGACACAGGAAGACATGCCACACTGCTGAACACACGCATCAGATGTGTCCTAACTCACTACAGCTGCCATGGTTATGTCACTAGGCAGGGAACACAGGAGACCTGAGGGTTTTTTGTTCCTTATTCTGCCACAGACTTCCTATGTGACAACTGGCACATTTAATCTCTGCGTCTCAGGACGGGCTGCTGTACAGGAATAACTGTCACAGGATGGAGCATTTTCAGCACACTAAGTGCCCAGATACTACAGCAGCACAGGAAAGAGAATGAAAAATGGATGACAGTACAGGAGGTGCAAGCAGAAATTAGCAGAAAAAGGTAGAATGTTGTGTCTCCTGAGCAGAGTTAAGCGTGCTGTGAAGAGAAAGTGTGCCATGAAGGGGAAGGTAATCTAGGTTGCTTTGGACCAAGAGGCATAAGTTTTAGGAATTACTAACAGAAGTGCTCTTAAAAAGAATAGGAAGTTATTTTCAGGGACAGTGCAGAATATTATCTTACTAAATATTCCCTAGATAATGCCCCATTAACTCTTCCTACAGCTTCTGGTCATGCTTCCTTTCCATACACGTTCTTACTATGGCGCCCACCTGAAGCTGTGTCATTTTAACGTTTCCTTGCCCAAGCATCTTCTGGGGGAGATGTGACAACCGCTGGCCTTGTGGCACATGTTTAACACTGCACGGATCACTCACAAGTCGTACACTTACATTGCCGAGTGGACGCTCCATCCCAGTGTCAGTGGCAGCCTCGTGCTTTCCGTACAGTGGGAAAGCAGGGTTAGGTATCTTGGAATAACCACCTGCTGCCCGACTTTATGATTGAGAGACAACGCTACATTGAAGCTGTATCGTTTCAGATGAAGAATCAGGACCCTGAGAGATACAAGAGAAGGACAAATATTAATCTTAGGACAGAAGTCAGAGAAAACCTATTCAGTATCGGAGTAGCCCCGTTTACAAAATGCATTCACTTGACTCTAAACCAGTTTATTACTTGAGGCAGCAGGGAAATGCTATCCATCCCTTATCTGGTACAGGTAATTGCTCTCTGACCATCACTCAACTTTGTGCCAGGTGCAAAGTGCAGACTCTGCTGACTCAAGAGGCTTCTGCTTTCACCTGTATCACCTTGATCTTCAGTCAAGCAGAAGCAAGCAGCTCTTACCAAACTCATCATTTCCACAACACAGCGAGAGGCAGGAAACAATCGACATCGAACAACTGAAATACTATCACTATATGCCAGAATGCTGATATATTACTCCCAGACACTCAAGACTGTGATGGAGGGACCACACACGTGTCCAAAACTGAGGAGAAACGATGTCTACTTGGTTTATCTGTAAGGACACTTTGCCTTTTGGTCACAATGGTATTAATACTGTTATTAGTACTGACCCTGAAAAGGCCTCCTGACACTGAATCTTCTCCCTCACGCTGCTCTTTGTACTGTCTGTTTAGATCATGCAGCTGTATCATGAGTTATGTTGTGCTAACATTCAAAAAACTCTGATAAGGGCTTTGCAGTGCTGGCATAAATACACTATTTAAGCAAAACACAAGCCAACTACCAAGTTACTGGGTTCAGTAGGACTATACCTGGGACGAGGACATAGCCCAGATAAAGTCATCCAACAGACTCCTTTAACTTCACATCCCATGAGAAAATGACCCCTACCTCCAAGCACTTCCAGTCTAAATGATGAGCTAAATCCAGCCACGAGGGCAGAAACTATTGAGCCTGCTCTTAACCCTCAAAGCATCTACCTTCTTCCTCAAAGTGCCACGCTCACTGAGAGCAAAACCAGGTATCAGCATGGGAAGAATTAACTGATCAAAGCAAATCCCTCCATATACCTTCTGACACTAATGCCTCCAACTCGGTCCTGCCCATCAGGTCAGCTGAGCACAAAATATTAATATTCCAGAATATATTTATTGTTTCTGCTTCCCTCACATCCCAGAAAGGCCAAGAAAAGGGAAAATCGCAGGCCTCCTTGTGTAGGGATAGGAAAGGAAGAAGGGTTGTGGAGGGTGCCCAGGTGGGTTTCTTTAGAGGGAAACGGAAGAAGAGCATGAAGACTACTGTCTGCACGTGCATCTTCCTCACACACTGACCACCACACCTCCTGTCCTACCCACTTCCCCAGCTTCACTCTTCAGGGTGGTGTTTGCTTGCACTTTTGTAACGTGGACTGCCAGGAGAGAGGGGAAAGGACGCCAACATTTACCTGGGAAGCCTGTTGAACTTGTGTGTGACAACAGCAGACTTCCCATTGCACTTCTCACAGGAATACTCGATCTCCTCTGCCTGTTTCAGAGAGCAGAAAAACGATCAGTGGAACAAAAGACACAACAAACGGATCTCAACAGAAAGCGCGTCGCTTTTGGCTGTCGTGGAAGCTCTTCGAAAGAGCAGTTACACTTAGAATTATAATCACCCTCAACATGACCTAAAAGAGGGCATCTGCTAAGAGGACACACAGCAGAGCTTACAAATTTGGCAACATATTTGCTAACATGGGTGGAATTTTCACTGTAAGTCTACTGCAGACCAGTGAATTAGCTGCTGATCAGATAAATTAACTTCCAAAGAGAAGGGACAATCTCGGGAGGCTTACAGAGTAACCCCAGTAATATGGAGTTGGAAGGGACCTCTGGAGAGCATCTAGTCCAACCCCTCTGCCAAAGCAGGTCCTCCTAGAGGAGGTTGCACAGGAATGTGTCCAGGTGGGTTCTGAATGTCTCCAGAGACAGAGACTCCATCACCTCTCTGGGCAGCCTGTTCTAGTGCTCTGCCACCCTCAAAGAAGTTCCTCCTCATGTTTAGATGGAACTTCTTATGTACAAGTTTGTGCCCATTTCCTCTTGTCCTCTCACTGGGCACCACTGAAACAAGACCGGCCCCATCGTCTTGACACCCATCCTTTAAGTATTTATAGGTGTTGATCAGATCCCCCCTCAGTCTTCTCTTCTCCAGACTAAAAAGATCCGAGTTGCTCAACCTTTCCTCAGAAGGCTCCAGGCCCCTAATCATCTTTGTGGTCCTCTGCTGTATCCTCTCCAGCAGTTCCCTGTCCTTCTTGAACTGGAGAGTCCATAAATGGGCATAATACTCCAGATGGGGCCTCACCAGGGCAGAGTAGAGGGGCAGGATGACCTCCCTCGACCTGCTGGTCACACTCTCCCTGATGCCCCAGGATGCCACTGGCCTTCTCGGCCACAAGGGCACATTGCTGGCTCACGGTCATCCTGTTGTCCACCAGGACTCCCACGTCCTTTTCTTCAGAGCTGCTCTCCAGCAGGTCAGCCCCCAACTTGTACAGGTACAGGGGGTTATTCCTCCCCAGGTACTTGCCTCCCCCTACACCTGCCCTTGCTGAATTTCATCAGGTTCCTCTCTGCCCAACTCTCCAGCCTGTCCAGGTCTTGCTGGATGGCAGCACAGCCTTCTGGTGTGTCAGCCACCCCTCCCAGTTTTGTGCCATCAGCAAATTTGTTGAGGGTACATTCCATCCCCTCATCTAGGCAACTGATGAAAATATTGAAGACGACTGGACCCAGTACTGACCCCTGGGGAACACTGCTGGTTACAGACCTCCAATTAGATTCTGTGCCGGTGATCACAACCCTCTGAGCTCTGTCTTTTAGCCAGTTTTCAATCCACTTTGCTGTCCATTCATCTAACCCACACTTCATAAGCTCACCTATGAGGATGCTGCGGGAGCCTGTTACACTTTTCTCTCCCACAGACAGTTGGTTTTTCCCCAATGTCCTTTGGTGGAACGTAATTTGCCATGAAGTTTTCTCCCTCTCATTCAAAATCTCAACTTCATTCCTGAAAAGCCACCCTTATCTGAATTTTTTAAGGATGTGCTGCACCAGAGCCGAGGTTTGAACAGACAGCAAAGTGGGAAGGCATCACTGTGCTGAAATTGGATGACTTAGATACCAAACATTTCTACCGCCCTCTTCTTTAACTGAG
The DNA here is from genome assembly GCA_013400055.1 of Nycticryphes semicollaris. Taxonomy (NCBI): domain Eukaryota; kingdom Metazoa; phylum Chordata; class Aves; order Charadriiformes; family Rostratulidae; genus Nycticryphes; species Nycticryphes semicollaris. The sequence goes on from VXBJ01007134.1 coordinate 111,748, forward strand.
GCCAAACTACACCACTATCATTTAAAGACTTTTCTTTTTTAATCGTAAGACCTCCAAAAGCTTTTAGAAGAGTAAGTCTAAGAGTACTGATTATTCTACCTGTCAGAAACACTATCTGGAAATGGAAAAAAAACCCCACACATCTGTCCTAATATAAGACAAACCACAACATTAAATCACAGCTGTAAGGCTCATTTTTAGCTTTCAGAAACCTCACCTTGAAGCTCTACTTAGGAGCTGAGAGCCCACATTTCAAATATTTTAAAAATTATTATATCTGTATGACCTTTTTCCTCCATGCTAATTTAGGCCAGTACATAAGCTGCTGAAGCATCCTAGCCCAGGAAAGGAAGCAGCAATTCCCAAGTGATTATCTCAACCTGACAGCCTTCCTTCTCTCCTTTGGATTAGTTTTATTCCTCAGCTCTCCCACCAGAAAATGGGGAAGTTCACCTATTTCACAGCAGAACCATACGGATCGGTTAATTTCTGCACAGCATTTTACAACAAAAATACCTGTATCCTATTAATGTACAAACCCCAGAAAGTTAATTATTTCATGTGACTGCAATCGCTGTCACAGAAACTAATAATGGGCTATGCAATCAAAATTTCCATTTGGTACATAACCCACACATACTCCACAGTGAATAAAAACAACCCCAAAAACTATGTACCCGGAAGAAGAGGTCAAGGGAATCTTGGATCGATCGAGAAGGAAGTAATTTCTTTCTTCGAGGAAGGTCGATGGAGAGGTCATTAAACTGTTCTCGTTTGGTAACTGTTTCACCACACCTTATAGAGAAATGCACTTATGTAACTCTTGATGACAAATATATTTGAAATTAATGACAACTTAGGTTTTTTTTTTTTATGCTAAAGCAACCAAGTTCCCCGTAAATATATACCTCAATCTGGTTTTTTTACTCATCCAAATGAAACTGATGCTTATGAAATTGTTGAATTTGGGGATTTCACTTTGATGTTTTAGAAGTTGAAAGAAACATTTGTGTAAGGGTAAGAACAAAACCTCACCGACTACTTTGGAGAGGCAAGTCATCAGATACACAAGAAGTCAAAGTGACTGCTATGTAGGCTGAACACGCCTTCTTAGGAGAAAACTAGTGAGTCCAGCCCAGAAGGGAAAGCATAGAAATACCTTCAAACTCTTTTTAGAAACAAAAAATAGTAGAGTCCCTCTAAAAAAAAAATAAATACACACCCCC
>VXBJ01007134.1:116611-129653 GCA_013400055.1 Nycticryphes semicollaris
ATATATATATATAATTTGCATATATGCATGATAAGAGAACGGAATCAAGAATGTGTAGGAAAGGAACATGAATTACTTCAAATTATTATCTCTCTAGAATTCTCAGGAAGTACATTTAAGAATACATGTTTTCCAAACTAGGGAAAGTGCTCCCTGCCTCAGTGCTCATTAATTTCAGGATTATTTTTTTTTTCATTAAGTAATTATAACAAGAATGTGCTTGTTCTGATGATCAAAGTGTACATGCTAGATAAAGAAAATTAAATTTACCCTTGTAATTGCTGTTGAGGATGGGTGGAAAGGGGCACTCGGGGTTTGTTCCACCCTGTGTAATCTTGATTAGATCTCATTTTTTTAACAGAAAGAGGGGCAGGCTGAGAAAGAAATCCCAGGCTTCTTTTGGCTGAAGGGGTCTGGCTGGATACCGTAGACCTAAAAACACAAAAGATTAAGAAGTGGAAGATTTCTAATGCTCTTTCTGAAATAGCTATAGTCCATGCCATGGAATTGCACCACTGTAGGAGACTGCAGGTTAAGGTACACAAGAGAACTGGCATGTGTGTGAGAGAGAACTTCTTCCCAGAGCACTTAAATACTTTGTTGGGTTAAGTTCCCTACACTCACAGGTATGTGTGCAACGCACTTTGGTCTTTAAGATATTTCCCAATCCCCTCCACTGTATGATGACAGGAAGAACGATCGTGTAGCATGACATGACATAAAGTATGCTTAAAATTCACATCTCAACCAGAGTCTTCATTTTCAACCTCTCTTTCTCATAACTTAACCTCTTTGGACCTCAGTCCCTCACGTGTAAAGCACAGATAACGCTGCTTCTCGTCCTTGATCTTGTATCTCATCTGTCTGGGGCAGAGACCCACAGTTTGGTTGCACAGTGTCTAACACAGAAGAATCCCAACCTCAGCAGGATTCAGTATTACTAAAATACTGTTATTAAAATAGAGAGTTTCATGCCATTTATCTACTTTGGAAAAATAAATCAAGAATTCATTCTAAAGTTCCAGAGTTTATGCAGAATTTCTACCATCTAGAGTTTAGGTATCTGGATCAGTCATTCACAGTGACCATAATAGTCTTGAGTGATTTTAGAAAGTTTATCTACTGCAAGCAGTGACTGGAGTTTGTAGATGTAACTACAGGAATTATTGCCACTCTGAATACCTAGACTGTAGTCCTGAGGGGGAAAAAGAAAAAAATATGTTTATACATATATATATACATATACACACACACACATCTTATGTATATAAGCTATATACCACATGAGAAACACACAGGAAACCGAAGATCCTAACTCCTGGGAAAGAACTGTCATTTGCAGTTCATACTAGTAAATCAGTCCTACCTGTCCAGGGTGGAACTGCCAGTGGAGTACTCTTTCGATGAAGACCGACTACCATAAAAGGATGATGACTGCAGTGGTAAAATACCTTGAAAAACAGAGAGAGAGAGGGAGGCAGGTCATTTTGTTCCAGGTAATTCAGCTATTTCTACAAATACTCAGCTATTTCTACAATATACAACTTGTTTCAAAGTATTGAGTCAAAAGGTTTAAAACCCCACAAATATTGTTTTCCAGAACTGATTGAGAAAGCACTAGGACACATACTTAGAAGTATTAATGCAAATATTAATCATAGGTAAGTAAAGACACGCTGGAGTTTTAATTAATACCATAATCTCCATCAAATCCAAACTGCGATATGAAACATTAAAAAGTGATTGAATTGTCTTAAGTATCTGAAAGCTAATAAATATCCACCTTTTGTTCAAACATACACATGACAACTCGCTACTGATTTCCAATGCAGTGCTCTCAAAACTGAAGGCAGATATGCAGAAGCAAAAACATTTTCTCTTCCCACTCCGAATTCCGCAGTAAATTACTACAGGCACGGGGCAAAAATATGATTGTTTCATTGTTCCAATATCACTGTGTTAGACCCTGAGACTCTTAATGCCTGAGGTGTTGCCACATAAAAAAAACCCAAACCAAAAGAAGCTCTCAAGTGTCAGAAAACCACCTATTATGGTGAATCAGAGTGTATTTCAGTTTGGATAATGCATAAACATTTGCTTCTATCCCAGCTTAAATTGCTTTCAGCCATGCAGCTTTCAAAAATGCAGCTTTATGAAGGAAGGAAGTTCACAATACAGTTACCCAAACTTGCAGGTATACGCTCACAGATTCTAATTTTGACTCTAAAAGAGCAAACCAGATTTAGATTAGATACTAGGAAGAAATTCTTTACTGAATTCTTCTGGTGAGACACTGGAACAGGTTGCCCGGAAAAGCTGAGGGTGCCCCATCCCTGGAAGTGTTCAAGGCCAGGCTGGATGGGGCTCTGAGCAACCTGGCCTGGTGGGAGGTGTCCCTGCCCATGGCAGTGGGGCTAGAAGTCGATGATCTTATCTTTAAGGTCTTTTCCAACTCTAACCATTCTATGATTCCTTCAGAGATAAACATTCACATTAATGTCTAATGTCTTGTGCCATCAGAGCTGCACTAAAGGAAGAATGCATTAAGCAACATGTCCCACAGAAAACAGATCTTGAGTGCATTCCCCTTTATGGGGGAAGAGGTTCAGTATTAACTAGTGAAACTGAGGAATGGTGCTGGTCACTAGCTTTTGTACACACTAGCAACATTTCTATATTGTCCATAAAACCTTGTCATGCACCAGTATCCAACAGAACTTTGGTACAAACAGAACAAAAAGTCCAGGCCCCAAAGAGCTTCCTCTCAAACTCTGGGGAGGAGTCAGGGAAGTAAAAGCAAGCAAACAGTACACATTTTCAGCACAAAAACCAGCCTACAGTTCACGTGGGCATTAACAGCAGAAGAGAGCTTTACAAATAAACAAGCAAGCAAGCACAAAGGAAACCGTTGGGTGTTTACAGGAATCCCTTCCCAAGGGGAAGGGCAGCCTGGAGCAAAGTTTGAAACTGCCAGGCGTGTTGAATTTTCAAAGGAGGCGGCACAGGGGCTAGCATCCAGCAGGCACCCAAGTGTAAAAGGTCAGGGTCACACTACAGCAGGACAGGCTTTGAAAACAAAGGCAAGTTGTTTGCACCTCATATATATGGCTCCTTGGGAAGTAAGGTGGTTCGTGGCACAGGGAAAGCAGATCAGGAAAACCACCTGTGCAACAAACCGCTCTCAAACGGCTAAAATCGTACCTGGTCAAAGCCAGGTATCATTTGGGGGTTTTTAAATTTATTTATTTATTTACCTGATGTCCTATTTTCCTCTGCCTGCTTCAGATTCAGCTGTTTCTCTCTGCTGCTGTTCAAGTACTTCCATGCTGGATCACTCAAGGCTTTATTATTCCTACAGAGAAACAAAAGTGAAAGTTAGTGCAGTTACAGAAGAGACAGGATATTCCTACTTGGCATTTACAACCTGTTTCTCTCCTGTCACCTTCAATACTTGACTATAAACAGGTAAACTTTACTTGCAGCTAAGTTTAACCAATTCATTGTACAGGCCTTCTTACAATTAAATGCAATTTCAAACACACAGAGCTTATGCTCTAGATGGCAATTTCCCTTCATGAATTTTGCTTTTTAAAGGGTCAAAGCAAGCTCAACAAAGGCGGCACCTGTTGCTACGCACAGGTAGCACATACGACAACCCTGACTAAACTGACAAGAGAAAGATGGCACCAAAACTGGCACGTGCCAGTTTCTGTAAATCAACTGCCACAGCAGGTTGCATTTCCCTCCTTAATCCCGAAGGCGAAGCCCATTTCAAGCACGCAGTTGATCGGTGACCGGCCTTTAAAGACAGAAACTAGAAGCAACGGTTACTTACGTTGAAGAATCATTCTCTTTGGGATAATCTTCACTTATTTCTGAACCAGGAAGTTGTGTTCTTTTCCTCTTTTCACTAGTGACAAAAATTTTGAAGGGGTCATTCTCTCAGAAAGGTTAGTAAATGATCCTCTTCCAACTGACCAGAACTCCTCAATCCTTTCTGTGCTTTTTGCACCTATCTTCCACAATTTCCACTTTTATAACATAGCATACAGAGGAAGGATTGGGCAGACCAAATTCTTAAGTTGTTCATAAAGCTCTAGTGCCAATACCAGCCAGAGGCCAGAAAACAGAATCATAGAATCATCTAGTCTGACCCCCCCTGCAGTCAGCAGGGACACCCCCAACTAGACCAGGCTGCCCAGGGCCTTGTCAAGCCTCACCTTGAATGTCTCCAGGGAAGGGGCCTCAACCACCTCCCTGGGCAACCTGTTCCAGTGCTCCACGACCCTCACTGTAAAGAACTTATTCTTAATATCCAAACTAAATCTGCTTTTCTTCAGTTTAAACCCATTGCCCTTTGTCCTGTCACTACAGGCCTTTGTAAATAGGCTCTCCTGTAGGCCCCCTTCAGGTACTGGAAGGCTGCTGTTAGGTCTCCCTGGAGCCACCTTCTCCAGGCTGAACAACACCACCTCCCTCAGCCTGTCCTCGTAGCAGAGGTGCTCCAACCCCTTGATCATTTTTGTGGCCCTCCTCTGGACCCGCTCCATCAGGTCCATGTCCTTCCTATCTTGAGGGCTCCAGACCTGCACACAGGACTCCAGGTGAGGTCTCACCAGAGCAGAGTAAAGTGGCAGAATCCCTTCTCTGGATCTGCTGGCAATGCATCTTTTGATGCAATTGGCCTTCTGGGCTGCCAGTGCACCCTGCCTGCTCATGTCCAGCTTCTCATCCACCAGCACCCCCAAGTCCCTTTCCTCAGGGCTGCTTTCTAATACTTCATCCCCTGGTCTGTATTGATATCGAGGCTTGTTCCAGCCCAGTATTAACATCCTGTTGAAAGCAACAGCAAAACCAGAGGAAGGAACATGTTTCCCTTCTTACTTCTAGGGGTACTGAGTTCCACCTGCAGCTCTATCAAGAGCTAAATTTTGGTGATATTGTAATAAGAGGATAACACTCCTACCGGTTCTCCAACAAGCCCGTTCTGTGAGGGACTGACGACGCTGGAGATGCCGAAACATTCACCCTGTTGCTAGGTGTTCCAGTTCCAGCAGAATTCTTAACAGAGGTTCTCGCTGGGGTACCCAGCACCTTGCGAAACGGATTCTCCTCTTTACTTTCCACGGCCACTCTTTTGGGAGGAGTCTGCAAAGCCCAAGTGGAGTGGGCCAGGGAGAAAACCAAAACAGTGAAAAAACATGACCATCTCGAGTCTAATCTAGCATCCACACCACTGCTTCACTTGCTGCAGTGTAGCATCCAAAAAGCACAAAAATGCTACTTGTAATAGCTCAAAAGAGTTTAACACTAATTAGACACAGGTAAAATTTTGACTGTATCAACACAAGTCATACATGCAAAACTTCTGCTGCAGCAACCAATTTCCCTTCCCACTTTCCAATGCTAAGTCCGTTGAACTTTAGTTTTTAAGATCTCCTTTACATGCTTTGACGTGACGAAAGCCATGGCATGATTCCTAACTATTTCCAGATCAATCCTGGGTGGTATTAGAAAAAAAAAAAACCAAAACAAAACAACAACAAGCCAAACAGCAGCCGTATTAAAACCCACACAATTACAACAGTGCCCTAACAGCCTTGAGCCAACCAAGTACCACATGTAACGCAATGGAAAGAGCTATTAGTTGGTTGACTAAGGAATGTTGGTCAATTTTAGACTTGAAAACTAAACATGTCTAATCCTACCACTGCATACAACAGCCTTGTGAGTTTTTACTGGGAGATTGCCTTTAAGGAAGGTGTAAAGCTTGTTTTGGGACAATGTCAAAAATATTCTCCCTCAGGGTGGTAATACATAGAGGTAATATTCACAGAGATAACAAAATACATTAAAGCTGGTAGTTACACCATGAAATCTGTGTTATGTAGAGAGAAAAGGAAGAACCAAGATATTTTGAAGGAAAAAACACTTTCAGGGGAAAGCCTGCAAAATTTATACAAAAATCTGAGCAGAACACCACAAATTCAGTAACTTTTATTCTGATACAAAACCAAGTCAGCAGTTTTTCAATATATACATTTGGCTGAAGTCTACTAAACTCATTAAGACCTGTGCTGACTATAACACAGCCAGTTGCTATGTAAGGTGTTCAGTATAAACAAAGAGATATTCAGAACTATGTGAGAAGCCAGTCTTAATCGTGTACTTTTCCCTCTTTTTCTGCTTCTCCTCTGGCTGACTGATGGCTCAGCATGAAGAACGTGCTCTGTCTTCCACAGCGAGACGCTGACCTTTCTTATTCACACAGAATACATGGCTCCTCATAAGAAAGACACACCATTACCAACTTCCCTGTATACATCTAATTCCAAGCCCTCTAGATTACGAAGATTTTGGATGCAAAGTATTTACAGTGCTATTACAACACACAGTAAGAGAATGAGAGGAGGAAATGAATGAAAATAAATTAAAAGAGGGGGAAAATTTGAACAATTAAACAAACCTGGTTCTCTATATAAGAGAATTGCCTATTAGCTTCCTTCTGTGTGGTCCTGCTGCCCAGCACACCTCCAAAGCTGCCAGATCCCTGAGAGGGTTTCCCAGCTGACAAGAAAAGTACACAACATTTAATTTGATGGTCATTTAACTGACTGGTGTTCTCATTTGTAAGACGTTATTTAACTGGAGTTGATTTTGGAAGGGACACACCAAGTTTCTTGCCAACAGACAGTATGATAGCCTGAGCATACAGACATAAGTACATGCTTATGGATATCCCTTATATCAGTCATTTACTCAGTTGGTAGTAAAATCCCTATATCCTTGAAAAGAACTAAATAAAATAAAAAGAGAAGAGACTATGCACGTGCGATAAACAGACAAGAGCTTTTCAAATACCAACATACTTACAACATAAACCATCTCTGCATGTTTCATCCCTGCTTATTCAGCGTGATCAAGGCACATTATGAGAAAGGTGTGTAACAAAAATCAGGGTTCAGGGCCAGCAAAAAGTATTTACACAAAGGCAAAGAAAGTCAGTAACAAAATGGCTAAAGGTGAAAAAAAGCTCCATGAAAACCCAGCACCAAACTGTTATTAATGTGATTTACAAGAATTGCACTTACCAGTATGAACCCTGTCCTGAAGGACTGCATCCAAATACATCCGCATTTCATTTGCATCCTTAAACGGTACCTTATCAATTGTCAGGAAGCTAGCATCCTTTAGTGTTAGCATCAGGCAGCAGAGTTTTCTACCGTTTGGTCTCAAGGTCACAGTTTTAATGTTATGGCTTAGCTGAAAACAAGAAAGCAACTATAACTATAAATCCATTTGTAAAAGGCCAAAACACTCACAAACTCAAACAAAAACACTTCAAACAGCGACGGCGGGAGGCACTTGCACCAAAATTCTTCTCCTTGCTTCATTTCGAGCCTCACAGAATTAATGCAGTCAGTGATCTTGGAAGCTGACAGAATCGAAGGGACAGTGTCCTTATAGCTCAGCAGTCCCTGTATTGCTGGAAAAGCTTTCTGAAACTTGCTGTGCTATTGAGCGTGACATTTTTGAACGTCAAGGAGCAAAAGCATCATACAGTCCAATTTAGCTGTCTGAAACTTCCACATCAAGTCTGAAATATCATTTAAGAAGGGGGAAAGCTTTAAATATTAAGTATAAACTTCTACTCACTTTACATTTTGATCTCAGGGAAGACAGATTTGACATAGCTTAAAAAAGCTGTCGAGAGAGTAAGTCAATAAGGTCTGTACACAACATTATTAATGATAAATGGTGTCAAAACTTTCAGGGTGATGGTCAAGCACAAGAACAATTTCAGTAGGAATTTGTGCTCCCTAAGAACTCTCCTGCTACATTATTATACTATTACTTAATTGTCACTTCATGCTAAGTCACCTGTGAGGACTGGCCACTCAGGAAAGGCTCTGCTATTCACGCAGGTGTTATGAGTAACTCCTAAAGCAGAAAAAGCAAAAGAATCTCTGGTTTGTGCAGGCTGCCTGGAAGTTTGACAATCCATATCAGGAATAGTGTGGCCAGCAGGAGTAAGGAAGTGATTGTGCCTCTGTACTCAGCCCTGGTGAGGCCTCACCTCAAGTACTGTGTTCAGTTCTGGGCCCCTCACTACAAGGAGGACATTGAAGTGCTGGAGTGTGGCCAGAGGAGAGACACCAAGCTGGTGAGGCATCTAGAGAACAAGATGACACCAAGCTGTGTGGTGCTGTCAATACACCATAGGGACAGGATGTCATCCAGAGGGACCTGAACAGGCTGGAAAGGTGAGCCCAGGTGAACCTCATGAGGTACAACAAGAGCAAGTGCAGGGTTCTGCACCTGGGCCAGAACAAGCCTCAGTATCAATACAGACCAGGGGATGAAGTATTAGAAAGCTGCCCTGAGGAAAGGGACTTGGGGGTGCTGGTGGATGAGAAGCTGGACATGAGCAGGCAGGGTGCACTGGCAGCCCAGAAGGCCAATTGCATCCTGGGCTGCATCAAAAGATGCATTGCCAGCAGATCCAGAGAAGGGATTCTGCCACTTTACTCTGCTCTGGTGAGACCTCACCTGGAGTCCTGTGTGCAGGTCTGGAGCCCTCAAGATAGGAAGGACATGGACCTGATGGAGCGGGTCCAGAGGAGGGCCACAAAAATGATCAAGGGGTTGGAGCACCTCTGCTACGAGGACAGGCTGAGGGAGGTGGTGTTGTTCAGCCTGGAGAAGAGGAGGCTCCAGGGAGACCTAACAGCAGCCTTCCAGTACCTGAAGGGGGCCTACAGGAGAGCTGGGGAATTTACAAAGGCCTGTAGTGACAGGACAAAGGGCAATGGGTTTAAACTGAAGAAAAGCAGATTTAGTTTGGATATTAGGAATAAGTTCTTTACAGTGAGGGTCATGGAGCACTGGAACAGGTTGCCCAGGGAGGTGGTTGAGGCCCCTTCCCTGGAGAAACTGGCCATGTTTAGTTTGGAGAAGAGGAAGCTGAGGGGAGACCTCATTGCCCTCTACAACTACCTGAAAGGAGGTTGTAGAGAAGTGGGTGTTGGCCTCTTCTCCCAAGTGAATAATGACAGGACAAGAGGGAATGGTCTGAAGTTGCAGCAGGGGAGGTTTAGATTAGATATTAGGAAGAATTACTGTACTGAAAGAGTGGTCGGGCACTGGAACAGCCTGTCCAGGGAGGTGTTTGAGTCACCATCCCTGGAGATATTTAATGAACATGTAGATGTGGCACTTCAGGGCATGCTCCAGTAGCCGAGATTGTAGGGGGGTTTGTGTGCGTATGGTTGGACTTCGTGATCTCAGAGGTCCTTTCCAACCATGACGATTCCGTGATACCTAAACATACTCTCATTTTCAAATCCCTTCTCCCTTTTTTCTTAATTCTTCATTTTGCTGCCCAATTCTTCTTCAGCCTTGCCTAAGACCAGGCAGTAGCTACAGAGTGACCTCCATGCCAGTATATTGCTATGCTCAATGCTTCATGCAAGATGGGAAGCCACATCCAAGGCACTACACAGGACAGGGTAAAGCACTGCCCATCAGATTGGAGTCTTCTCCCAGTTTGGCCTGACCTGCACACAAGCCTTGTGTTTGGGCTTTTTTTGAGGAGGAGGGTGGTTGTTTTCTTTTGGGATTTTTGTGGTGGTGGATTTTTTTGGGGTTTTTTTTGGTTTGTTTTTTTTTTCTTCATATATGCTCAATTTTTTATCCTCTCCTAAAATACTGAGCCCAGTGCAAAGAGATTACAGTTACTTCACTGTCTCAGTGCAACAGGGAAAGAACCCCCAATTTAGAGGATCTGCAAATAGAGAATGCAAGGAATCAGAGAAATAAGTGTTTTTCCTTTGTTGTTCACATCACTTTTTCAAACCAAATATATGATTGTACAAAACTGTGCAGCCAGCACTATTTTAGAGCAAACAGAAGCCTGAGTTTGTAAATTGAAGGGAAAGCAGAAAAGACCCCTGTGCCAAATAGAGTCATCTGTTCAAGTCTGATATTAAGAGGCTGTTTTACAGGTATGTCTTCCTTCGGTGGATTATGGTCTTGTTGGGATCCCCCACTACAGTTCTGAAACATTCCTTTGGCTGAACAGGCAATGGATGAAGACAGTAGGAAACTGGACAAGCTTCAGGAGCGGGATTTAGTCTCTCTTATGACATTTTCTTGTCAACTCTCCAGGCCACCAGCTGCTGCTCTGGAAAGCTGCAAACTTTCTACAGGTCCCATTCCCTCGTTGTGAATGGATGCCTCAGGTAACTGAGGAGACCTCATGTAGCATGACAACTAAGTTCAGGCAATTGTTTAGCTGTCCGTTATTTTTTAAAGGAACTGCACATTATCTTAATGAAACATAACAAATAAAGCCAGGCTGGATGGGGATTTGAGCAACCTGGTCTAGTGGAAGATATCCCTGCCCAGGGCAGGGAAGTTGGAACTTGATGATCTTTAAAAGTCCCTTCCAACTCTAACCATTCCAGGATTCTATGAAACTGCTAATGTGAGAGGGCTCCATCCATACTGTCCATGCACCTGTTATGCCCCAGGTCAGCATCACAAAGTCTTGGGAGGTGGGGGTAAGTATTTCTCTAAATACATATATAGCATCTAAGGCAACTTAGTCAAAGCCTTGAAGCTTCAGTAAAACCTATCATCTCACATAAGATATTTTATGATGCACCAGTCACTGTAGAAAGAAAGGTAACCATCCAAACGTTTCACTACAGAAGGGTAAAGAGAGGTGGGGAAATCACTCACTGTTCTGCCAGTTGTCAAACTTGGGAGTTGGCAACTTGTCAAAAACAAAAAGGGAATGCTACTTCTAACGTAAAATTATCAGGAATTTGCCATGACTGCAACAGACTGGGGCTGGCTAACACAAACTACTCTCAAGCACAAGGCTGAGGTGCAAAGGTCAGGAGCTCTCCCTGCCTGCTGCTCATTCCCACAACGCTCTCCATACTGATGTCTGCGTTGCTTCAAGGTGAACAGGACCAGAAAGCAGATACTGCTGAAAAATAACCACCATCCAAACAAAACCAACTGGTGTAAAGATGCAGCATTTCCTCCTCATCCTCCTCTGCTGCAGTCCTAGCTGCACCAGATCCACCAGATCTCACGTTTGGTGGTTTTCCCAAGTTAATTCACGTGAAAACCCTCTGCTGAGCTCACAGAGAGATCTGATGAGCACCAGAGCCAACACACAGGAGAGGCTGGGAGTAAAACCTGCCCCTTGAGGCCACGGCTAGCTGTTCCATAGGCTCATCCTCCCCACGGAACCACTTTTCGAGTCAGTGTCGCATCACGTCAACACTCATCCAGGCAGAAAGGAGCACGTGAGAACAAGCACCCAGGGAAAGCGTGAGAGGAAGAAGCTACATGACCCAAGGCTGGATTGTATCAAGTGTGCAGTCAGAGCATCACGGATGAGAAGGCAGATACCTCTTTTCAATTCAACAGTAACAGAAATAGAAACTATCCAGAGCTAATTATTTTCTCACACCTTGATTCCGAGGCAACACAGGCTGACAAGTTCTTTGCTGAGACTTTTCAGCAAACCAAGGCAGCAAAGCCTCATTTTCAAAAATAAAGTGAACTTTTTCTTCAATGAGTTCAGGTAACAGAACTAAATAGTTCAGACAAAGGTAGGGTGAGCACTACAGATGAAAAACAACAGTGGCACGAAAAAGCAGAAGCCAACATTTACATTAGTTTACAATGTTACTAAATAAGACAGGATTTTCTTTCCAATTGTTCTTATATACTCTAAATATTTTTAAATCATATAGAGATTTCTTACAGAAAAACACTCCTTCACATTCTTTTTGGAGCACTTTGCACAAAAGCCTAGTAAGACTGAGCTGAAAATGAATGAAAAAACAACCAGCCAGGCAATTTAGGCTGAATTATTTCAAGAGAATCCTTAACAGTGGTCTGCATCAGTCTCCCGGTGAGGAAACCACATTGCCTGACATTTTTAAAACCTAAAGCTGTAAAAACTGCTGTTCAGCAGAGTCTTGTGTAAATAAGCAGAAAGGTTATATGTGTGTTAACACTTGTGCTCTTCAGCTGGGAAAACTGCTAGTACAAAGCGTTCAGGATCTTCACCTCTAGATTCTGCAAGCATACCAGTAACAGAAAGGCTACATGTTCCAAAAATTTGAACACCTGAGCCATGATGCCACATAATTTGGTAACTTTTTCCTGCTTTTTGGTTCTTCCCATTCTGTGGTATCTCAATGCTGACCTCAACAGATCCTTTAACAATACACATGAATAAATTACAGGAGAGTTACACAAAGGGATTAGTGTTCAGGAAAGGAGGAACAAGAAACAGTGACAGAGGGAAGTTTTTGTGACACTTAATAGCCTTGAAGAGGGCAGCTGTTCACAAAAGAGCACAATCCATGCACTGCTCAAACAAAAGCCTTAGTACCTGGTGTACCTGAAACGTCTTTGGAACTCCTCCAACATTGTAGTGAACCACTAGACTCACTTTGTTGTCCTTCTCCACAATTTCAAAGCTCCCTTCTTTCCATTTTGTAATCCCAGTATGCATGCTGCGCAGCCGGACAGGGCCATGCACCTTGAGTGGAGCCATGCTTTCTCAGGGGAAAGAGCAAGTGTGTTCCACCTTTAAAACCTGGTAAAAAAAAAAAAAAAGGGAGAAATGCATAACTACACAATCCAAAGAATACATACAGAAAGAGAGAAACGTGGCTTAAAGTTTCTGCCCAAGTTCGGTAGAGCTGTTTGGCTGGTATTTTTAAATGCAGTGAAGGGAAGTTAGACAGCAGGAAACTTAAGATTAATAAAACCTCCGCCAATTTGGGCAGCAACGTGTCGATCCATCAACTGCTGACACTCTACCAGCCCTAACCAACAGATCTTTTCGCAAACCCCTAGAGGGACTTCAGACAAGAAACACACACACAAACACGCACCTCCACGGACTCCCGCTCAGCACGGTGGCGGGGGTTTAAATAATTGAAAAAATAAGTTAGAAGAAATGAATGAAGCACCCCCGGGAGGGGCTGCCGAGAAGGGTCCGTCCCCC
>VXBJ01007134.1:129694-144455 GCA_013400055.1 Nycticryphes semicollaris
TTCCGAACACCTGTACCTGCGTCCCGGCGCGTCCTCGGTGCTACTGAGGCCTGGACAGGGGGAGGGGGAAAGGGAAAAGGGAGGGGGTGGCGGCAGCGGTAGATGGCGGGAACCGGCCAGCGGCGGCAAACGACGCACGCACGCACGCACACTGACGTCACCGCGGCAGTGCGCATGCGGCTTAGGCCACGCCCCTCTTGCGCGCCTGCGCGATGTTCTCCTTTCGTCGCCCCTCCCGCTCTCTGCTCTCCCAGCAGCCATCGCGCGCGGGGTGAGGGGTCAGGGCGGGCTCTACGTTGATGGCGGCGGCCTTCTGAAACGGGCCTGGCATCGAGTACTGCTGCCACCATGCACAGCTTGGCTACGGCTGCGGTGAGGCGAGGCGTGGTTCCGTGCCCCGGTGGGGTTTGGGTGGGGCTGCGCAGAGGACCCCGGGTGGCGCAGGCAGCACAGACAGCGGGGCCGCGGGGGATTGCGGCCTCCCTCCCTTCAGCGCCCCGGTGGTAGGGCGCCTGTGGTAGCGGGCAGGCCTCCTTGCTTCGACTGCCCCCCCCGGGATTTCTCTGCGCTTTTCCGAGGCGGCTGTGCCTCGCTCTGCTGCTCGTGGGGGCGGGGTGGCTCGGCCGGGATCCAGGAGGGCTCTCCTGTTGCTTGCCCGGGATGTGCACCTCTTGTCCGGCGTGTATCACACAGGGCTTTTCTATCCTCTTGCCCGCCGTCCCTCCGCCTGGATGTTTCTTGTGCACTCAGCCACCTACTCTGTCCTGTGGGGAGCTCTTTTACTGCTGGTCTTGACTGTAGAGGGAAAGAAATAGTGAAAAGTTCTTCAGGGTGGCAGGCAAGTGGAAGGAAAGGAAGAGATGGCCTCTTGCTTCCTTCCTTTCCCTAGTACCTTGCAGTGCTGTCTGTAGTACATGCTTGCCTTCTTCCCCCTTAGAAAGCAGCCGTGGTGGGATGGGATGCTGCCTGATGTCCAGGCTGGTGGGAGTGGAACAGTATCGTGGCCTGACTGGGTTAAAAAATGGCAGTAACCACACACATTCAAACTCAGCTTCATCTTATCTGCTATCTGAGTGGGTTTGTGTTTTGTTTTTCACTTCTCTAAATGCACGTTCGTTGTGTAAGACTTCTTAGAGCTGATTGAGCCTCTGGTGTGTATTTGGTTTGGAAGGTGTATTGCAATACCAGCTGTTAAAGCTGTTTTCAAATTAATTTAGCTCAAGGATCTGCTTGGACTAAAGAGAGTGAGTAAAGTACTTATGAGCAGGAGTTGAGAGAACTTTACATGTTATTTAAGCACTTGTGACTTTAAATTTATTCTTGGGGTGCTGGTAAATATTTCTGCTTTAAAGTAACACTTTGTGGAGCGTGGAAGGGTATGCAAGATCATAGAGAACTCTCTTAATCAGCATCTACATTTTTGTAGCAGTGTAATTCCAAAGTGCTTGTCGAAATGTGTGAGACTGTTGTATCTCCCATTAATTCTCTACCTGTGTACCAGTCACATCTCTATAAAAGAATTTATTTTTTAAGACATGTTTAACAAATTAGTCGGTTTCAGGAATAGATGTCAACTTTATTTTGGGATTAATGTGAATGTATAATTAATTTATGCATAATTCATATCACCTGGTAATTCTGTATTGAAATGTTTCCTACCCCAGTTGGTTAGTATGCTTAGACTAAAGGTAACAGGTGTTTGGCTCTGGAGTTGTGCTTGGGAGCTGTTGTAAGTATCAATACCTCTTAGTAGTGTCACAAAGTGGCTTAGGAACCCTGGGTGTTGTGAATACCGTCGTGATAAAGCTGGGATATGCCAGAGCATCGGTCTTTATACAGTTATTGTGGTTTAACTCCAGCTGGCAGATAGGACCACACAGCTCCTTGCTCGCTCCCCTGATTGGGATGGGGAAGAGAATGAGAAGACTAAAAGTGGGAAAACTCGTGGGTTGAGATAAAGAGAGTTTGATAAGTAGAACAAAAGCTGCACGTGCAAGCAAAACAAAACAAGGAATTCATGCACTGCTTCTCATCAGCAGTCAGGGAGGGGTTCAGCCATCCTCAGGAAAGCAGGGCTCCAACAGTTAGTTGGGGAGAGAAATGCCATCACTCCAGACATCCTATGCTTCCTTCTTCTTCCCCCAGCTTGATAGGCTGAGCGTGATGTCATATGGTATGGAATATCCCTAGGGTCAGCTGGGGTCAGCTTTCCTGGCCGGGTGCCCTCCCAGCTTCTTTTGCATCCCCAGTCTACTCGCTGGTGGCGTGGTGTGAGGAGCAGAAAAGGCTGTGACTGCTCAGCAACAACCAAACCCATCAGTGTGCTATCAACATTACTTTCATCCCAAATCCCAAACATAGCAATATACCAGCTGCTAGTAAGAAAGTTAACTCTATGCCAACTGACACCATGACAAAAGTGATGCTGGTGGCAGAGCTGATACTTCTGTTTCAGACCTGAAGACAGTATAACGTGCTAGAGGCTCGAGAACAGGCTAAAATCAATAAATGTAACTGTCACTAGCAGTGAGGCATTGAAATCACAACTCAAACAAGCTAATTTACTCTTGTTGAAGCTCAAGAATTCACTTTGTGTTGGTGATATCAAAATAATTTAAAAAGCACACACATCCATTTATTTAATGTTCTATTTGAGTTGACCAGTACTTTTATCCACGTGCCTAGCAGCAGCTGCTCAATTAGGAAGAGAAAGCTAGTCACCTAAATCCATTTAGTTAGAACTGTGATCGGGCATGGATGTTTGAGGTGATGTCATTTCTGTTGAGGAAGGTGTTGCAATACCTTTCATGAAGCAGAGGTGGCTGGTTTGTGCTGTGTTGAGAACTTTTACCTTCCCTGTTTGCAAAAAAAGAAAAAAGTCTGCCTGGCAGAATTCTGTCTCAGAGTTTGCAGGATTTGCATGTAGCCCTCAGGGTTCCCCAGAATTTCATGTTTTAGAGGGAGAAGGGGGAACAACAATAAAGTAGGAAATCAAGAAAAAAAATCTATCTTTCAATTTAAACTAAGATGAGAGGAGCAACTGTAGAGCCTGTGTAAAGCACTTGTTGCTGGCTAAGACAAATATTGGACATCATAAACTTAATTGTGTGGAAAATCTACTTAGTGTTCTCTAGGGATCACAAACACATGATTGTGCTTTTAAAGGGTCGATGTATTTAAGCTTCCAGGAACTGAAACTTCCAGCGAGTCTAGAAAAATAGATGGAAGCTTTAGATAACACAATTGCAAGGACATTATTACTACACTGCTTGTCACTCTACTGCCCCAAATGAAAACAAATGAGATGTGTTTGTTGTGTCTCTCTTTCTGAGCTCTGGTGTTGGGGTTGCCAATCATTGGAATTGCACCAAAATAAATTTGTCAGGATTACTAATATAGTGTGAAGTTCAGGGGGAAAAATAGTAAAATTGAGCAGACAAGAAGAAAAAGAGGATAGGAGGAAAGATGAACAGCTAAAAATATACTTGACTCCTAAGAATGTAGGGGTTGATAACAGCCGAGTGGGTTATATATAGGCATTTAAGTTAAATAATACAATGGAAATTGCTAGGGGAGAGAGAAATCCCACAGCTGGGGAAAAATCTCTTTGGATGTGACTATGGATATAATATGTGGATGAATGAAGGAGGGAAACTTCTGTGGAAACAGACAGAAAGCTCTGGAGGTGTCTGCCAAAGCTTAAGAAGTCTCCCTTCCTCCCTCCTGTGGTTCTGGGAGCCTGCCTCTGCCACATGGTTTCAGGTTTGGTTCCAGCCACTTTCAGTTCCTGAACTCCTTTGTGTTCTCTTCAGCGCCTCAGTGATGAGCTGCTTAGTAGTAGTGCTGCTGTCCATGTGGTGCAGGCATCATGCTCGTATCTCTTGTGCATGAAAAATTTTAGTCTGTGTTTTTTAAAAAAAAAAGGGGGGGGGAAAGCAAATAAATACATTAAATTCTCTGTTCCCAGCTGTGATTGCATTACACGTGGGGATGCTGAGCTGGTTGCGTTGTGCAGGCTAGCTCAGGAGCAGCAGCGTAGCAGCAGGGCTGTGCTTTACTTCAGTAGTAAACACTGTAGCAGAATGTTTGAATAGGATCTGAGCTGGCTTTTGGAAGTGTTCACACAGGAGGTTTTAGTATTGATGTTTTTTCTTCCTCAAAAATTTTGTGTCTGAATCACCAAACTGCCTGCTTAGGAAGCCTTCTGAGCATTTGTTTCCACCTTGAGTGCTGCTTGTGCCAGCAGAGGCGTGAGACAAACTTTCAATGAAAGACTTGCACTTTGACCTCTTCACAGAAACTGCCACAATTCCCCAGTTTCATTTCCTTCCCAGCCCTCCCTCTCTTTTTTTTTTTTNTTTGTTGGCCTTGATGCTGTTTTTTCCCTGGTGTTCCAAGAAAGGCGGAAGAGAAATCATGCATTTCTCCTGAGTAGTAGAAAATGTGCCTTGACTGTGAATACAGCTCTGCCCGTGTCTGGGTTTGTTTTGAACAGGAACTTTTGCACAAAATCAGTCTTGAAAAAATTTCCTTTTAGCTCCATGTCTGTAAACGAGATACATGGGATGAATATGAGATGTCTCTAACAGCAGGTGTCACTGGCTGTGCACGGTGTCATGCTGATGTTGGAGTAGTGAGAATTTTTCTAGTATTTGAATGAATATTTTTCTCATGTACATTGAATCCCATTGGCAGGTTCTAACGTCGTGGATGTTTTTTTAGAGGTTGTGCCTGCCTTACTCTGAATTTGTGGAAGCTTGCACTTGAAGCATGAAATGAATGTGTGCTAAATGCAGGTGGGGCAAATTATAGCTGGCTAATGTGTGACCTCCCTGGGAGACAGGCAGCAGCGTGGCTCTTATTGCTGAATGAAGTCACAAGGTACTACTTGACAGACGGATTATGAGAAGCTGTTCCTAATTAGTCAGAAAAGAAAGTAAGACCTTTGCATTTCAAATAGGTGAAATCATAAGACTAACCTAAGGAAGTGATCCATACCCAGAGCATCTTAATGCAGCTTTAGTTTCTCCCTCCCCCAGTCAGGAGTTTCTTGAGCACTTTTTTGCTTATCTGCCAGGTTGTGGGAAGGGTTTGGGTGAGATTTCAGTCCAAACATTTTATTCAATTTTTTTTTTGTCTCCCTCCCAGCCTGTGCCAACAGCACTGGCTCAGGTTGACCGTGAAAAGATCTACCAGTGGATCAATGAGTTGTCCAGCCCTGAGACACGGGAGAATGCGCTGCTGGAGCTGAGCAAGAAGCGTGAGTCTGTGCCTGACCTTGCCCCGATGCTGTGGCACTCGTTTGGCACGATTGCAGCACTCCTTCAGGTGGGTAGGACTGGCAGTGTCTTTATTCCTTGGTATGGAACCAGCACGTGGAAGAATCTGTGCATCTGTGGAGCAGATCTGGGAAGGCACTGGTTCCATATTACCATTGCTGGGAGTATGATGTATGTTGGATCATATGGTGAGGGGAGCAGATGTGGGAAGCCTTTAATCATCTCTAGCAAGGTGATTTGTGCAGAGACTGTAAGATTTCTAATTAGACATGGATCGTTGGAAGGGGAAGAGGCAAGTTCTTGGGTGTGTGAGCTCCCTGTGGATCACATTCTGCTTGTTTTCATACATGTAATAGCAGAGCCACAAGTCTTACTTCTATTATCTCTAAGGTTTGATTTGTTTTGCGTGAGCTTGAGCACTTCCTGGTCAGGTTGCCCTTGCAGGGAGCCTGCCGAAAGGGCAGCAGGGGAATGGAATGCTGCTCACTGCTCCAGAGGCCCTTGCAAGGGAATGTACCTGCATTTCATGTTAAAACAAGCAGCGAACTACTCTGCAGCTGATGACAGGCTATCTCTCAGTGCCAAATCTACTAATTTCTTTCAAAGAAGGAAAGAAGAGTACAAGATTGGCAATGTCCAGATGTTCTTGGAGTGGCCCTGAAACAAGTGAAGCAAATTAGAAGGGAGCTATAGTTGGAAGCAGGCAGATTTCTGAATCGGATTTCCCTTATATTGAGTTAGAAGAGTACCCACAGCTACATTTTTAATAGACTGGGTGTGCTCTGGCTCTAGGCACAGGAACTTCACTCTTCTTCAACCTGGAAGTACAAAACAAAGCAGTTCCTACACTAGTAAAGAGCCAGGAAATCAAATGATCCCTATTTTACTGAAATTAAGGTTAGAACACGTGCCTGTGACTCCTTGTCAAATTGACTCTGACCCAGCTCAAGCCTTGCCTGGGCAGCGTGGTAGCTGCCGTGTAACTTCAAAGTGATGCTTGGTGAAAGCACACTGTCATCTCCTGCCATCATAGTTGCTTGTTGGGCAAGTGCTTCGGTGTAGCTTTCTGGTGTTTTTGTCCTCTAACTTTTTTTCATGTGTTAATTTTTAGGAAATTGTGAATATTTATCCATCAATCAACCCTCCAACTCTGACAGCCCATCAGTCCAACAGAGTATGCAATGCTTTAGCTCTATTACAGTGTGTTGCATCGCATCCTGAAACAAGGTAAGCATTTCCAAGTGTGTGAGTTTTCTAAGGTGTTGACACCTTAGACAGCTCAGCCTGTCTGTTTGACTCCAGAAGCATGTAAGCTCCTCTCTTTTTACCAAGAGAAGTGGAACAGAGGATAGAGCTAGAAGATAGGCAGCTGCCTGCTGCTTTCATTTGTTTGCATGGATTATCAGGATGACAGCTTTATTGTGATCCTAAATGTATTGTATTCCCTGGATCATACAGAGATCCTGCATATTCCCACAACATTGGGTTGTGGCAGCTCCTGGGAGCTTAGCAAGAGATAAGGGTGCCTTTGTGCTGAATGCTGTTGCTGTGTGCAGGATCCTTGTTTTAATGAGCTTACAGTTATTGAGACCAGCTGTCCAAAGAGTGGAATGAGCAGAACTGTCCTTCCCAGAGACCGTGTGTGGCAAGGGAGCAGTAGCAGAGCCATGTCTGGAGTCTTCTGCCAGTGCCTGACTCAGGTTTTCTCAGTCTGTGTCCAGCCTGTGTCAGCAGGGGAAAAGATGTTGTTAGTTCAGCCAAAATCAGTAGCTAAAGCTCAGAAGAAAACTATCCAGAGATCTATGATCTCATGCTTTTGTTCCTGCTGAGAAGATATTGCTGCATAGCTGAAATTGTTTTTCAGCTGGTGCAAAGTAGTGTTAAACAGCAACCCTCCATGAGGTGACATCCAAAGAAACAGTAACTTTACACCACACACCTTTACGTTTAAAGTTTGGAAACGGAGGAAGAATGTTGGGTGATTGTGCAAGAGAGCTTCCCTCTGCTGACAAAACAGTCTCCAGGTTTCTCCCTGCAGTCTGTATTTTTCACGTCAGAAGGCAGTGTTGAGGATTCCTGGGGAAAAGGTGGCTGTGTACATTTAAACTGTGCCTAGGGATCAGCCAGTCTGGATTTCTGTCATGCAATGGCTTTGCACGTGTGTTGTGGCTGACTGTCCTGGCCCATGGGAGCCTGCGAGGTGAAATACAGCAGAGGGGCTTGGTGGTGAGAAGAGATAATAAAAGCAACAGGATGTGTTCTGTTCCCGGTCAGATGGAAGCAGTGATGCAGGTAACTGACAGCTTAGGTGTTAGGTTCTGTGCTGCAGAATTTACTTCATACCTCTTCATCAGAGAATGAACCTTTACCTGCTTTTGAGGAGCAGCAGCAGCAATGGTGTCTGTCAGGAAGAGCCTAATGCTCTGCACAGCAATGTTGAATTGTTCTTGCTTTGTGTTCCTTGTCTCTCACGTTGGGTGTTCTCCCTTTCCTACAGGTCAGCTTTTCTGGCAGCTCATATCCCTCTCTTCCTGTACCCCTTCTTACACACAGTTAGCAAGACCCGACCATTTGAGTACCTGCGGCTCACAAGCCTTGGAGTGATTGGTAAGCGGCCAAACTAACGCTGGAGCACTGGTTTCTTAGCAAGTTGGATGCAGGTCATGCTGTGGGTATAGAAACCTGCACGACCAAAATCACAAGTGTCTTTTTACTGGGATCTTCTGAATCCTGTAGTATTAACAGGAGGAGCTGCTCCTTTTCCATCAGTTTTGGAGGCAGGTTCCTTTTAGTGTGTAGGAACTGGGCTTTTCACTAATAACAAACCACTCAAGTCTGAGTGTGTTGCCAAGAATATGTTTCCTGGGAGTTACAAGTACCTGCAGATTTGTTGAGCCTTCCTTCTCAGCCCAGCCAGCTAGACACTGGGATGGGTGGGTGCAGACTGGGCTGTCTTTGGGATTTTGTCATTGATTGACTTTGGTGTATTTGCCCTGTCTTCCCTTTACCCTGTTTTGGTGGGTTGTTGTTTTTTAATTCTTTCTGCCCAAAACGTTTTTCTCTCAATGCATGAAGAAAGAAGGTCTTAAAACGCATTTCATCTTTGCAGAGGTTGCCGTGGGTACATGATCCTCTTGTGTTCTTTTTACCATTGGGGAAGAGCCAAGAATGCACCCCCTTGCTGAAACACAACCAACCTCTAAACTCAGCTGTGTTACTTTTATGCTTCCAAAACAATTTCTTCTCCAACCATGTGCTGCAGCATAGTTAGGATGACACTTGCCCTGTCGGCCATTCAGGCTTAATGATTCCCAGCAAGGATATAGCATAGGCACCCCTTCGAAAGGTGAGATTTTTGAAGCAATTTATCATTTATTGATTTTGGTCTTTGTTTTTCCTTCAAGGGGCCTTGGTGAAAACTGATGAGCAAGAAGTGATAAATTTCTTATTGACAACAGAAATTATTCCCCTGTGCTTACGCATTATGGAGTCTGGCAGTGAACTCTCCAAAACGGTAGCTACTCTTTTTGTCTTATTTAAGACTTGTTATTTATCTCTGACTGACCCGGCAGACAACAACCTGTAGTGTTGGCTTGTGTTCTGTTGTAAATGCTGGGGGAACTCTGAGTGGAGCTTTTACCTCCTCAAAAAACAAACCAACCAAACTCAGCTGGTGTTCCTGAGCCTGGTAGTTTTGCTGGGAGAGATCTTGCTGCTCTCAGCACTCGTCCCCTCCTCCGCAGAGTATCTTTCAGGGCTGAGCTAGATCAACTTTCCTCAGCCTGAGAGAACAAATGCTGTAGTTACGCAGTGCAGATGTTGGGCAACAGCTGTTAGTAGTAGTTACAGGGTTGTTTGTGGCACTGGACCAGTTTGTCTCCTCTATCAGAGGCTGCTTTCCCCCTGTGAGCTCAGATCTGTGCTCAGACTGGTCTGATGACCCGGGCGGGCTGTCCACGGGTTTCAATCTGTGTGTGTGTCTCTGGTGAAACCTGCTGACACGTCTGGCTGAGCTTCTTCTAGAAAGTCATGTATCTCGTGATGAATCGGTAACGCTCAAGATGAAAACCAAGATCAGTGTTCCACCTAGATGGCAGGGCCAAGGGACAGATCCTTCTGCTTCTTGCTCCTTGACTAGTGTGCCTGTAATCCTGAGCCTGTCCTGAGCAGCCTGGCAGTAGTTGCTGGTTTATGCAACCTGCGTCTTGTAGACGCTGCTTTGTGCCCATCTCTTTAGCCAGAGTTGCCAAGCATTATGTAGTGTCCTGCATTTTCTTTTGGCTTTGAACTTTCACCGAGTAAAGCATTTGTTGCCTGCTGAAAGGCCTTTCAGCTCTGGAACTGCCTTGAAAAGAACACAACACAAAGGCTGTCCCTTTTCAGGTTAGATAAGTTGTTTATATGCTGTCTTTTCTACTTTCTCCCCATTGTAGGTTGCTACCTTTATTCTTCAGAAAATCCTCCTGGATGACACAGGGCTGGCATATATCTGTCAGACTTACGAGCGGTTTTCCCATGTTGCCATGATACTGGTAAGAGTATTTGTTTCCTCTTAAAACAAAAACCAAACCAAAACCATACTATGCTCTAGTAGCTGCTTTCTTAAGCAGCTACTTCACTGCTCTCTGGCTGGAGCAGAGGATGAGAGAGGCAAATCCTTCCTGGGCTTACTTCTTGTAGCACTAGAGCTCTCTGCTCCCACTTGTTTCCTTTGTATATCTCTAGTTTGTGTGTTAAAAGAACACAAATCAGTTGTAATATACTAAATCCCTGGGTATACTGAGATAAACCAGGTAAACATCTCTAGAGAAGAAAAAGAGTTGGTTTGATGTGAATTGACTTAAATTTACGTAAGAACAATCACACGGCTCAGACCACGGCTCCGTTTCCCATCTCTGTCTCCCACAACAGGTTGAAAGAGCAGCAGGTTGAGCAAAGGAGTGAGAGCAGGGCAAGCATTTGTGATACTTGCCCTCGTAACAGTCTCACAGCTGCCACCTCTTCTCAGCTTTGGATTTTTGGGGGCCAGTTGTGGATTTTCTATGCAGTAACCCCTAGTATTTGTCCTGTCCCTCCCTTTGAACCCATGGATTTTTTTCGCGTCCACGTTGTCTTTTACCAAGGAGTTTCATGGCTTTTCTGTTCACTGCCTGGAAGGCCAACCTCATGGGGTTTTTTTTTTCCCCTCTTTGAACCTGGCTCCTACTAGCTGCTGCCTCTGACTCTCATTCTTGTGTTGAAAGACAGAGAGGGCAGACAATTTTTGTCCGTTCCCTGTCCCTTGTGAAGGAGAAGTTTGAGCGCTCGCAAATTGTCCCAGGAGTAATAGTCCCAACTTGAGCTTTGTTATCTTTGAGCTTGCCAAGGGGAATTCACGTCTGCTCTGGAACAGCTATTGTCCTGCTTCTGTGTTTGATGGTTGCTTGTTTGCTTTTTAAAGAGCAGTCTCAGGAGAAGAAAACGCTGCATTAAGTTTGTGTGCCTAAATGTTGATACTTTCATTGGGAATAATTATTTGTCTGTCCGTTTTCCCAAACCTAAAGAAAATGTTACCTCCTGATTCACCCACAAACAGCAAAATACGAATGATTGTGAGCTATGTCTATAATATCCAACGAGATGTGATTTTTTTTGCATTCAAGGAAAGGGTTGGCTTTGATGAAAGTACATCTGGTTTGGGGGCAAAGTGAAGGATGCAATTAGAAACCCTGGGTAGGGGAAGGGAGGGAAGGAGAAACCAGGGAAGGAGCTGTGGCTGGGAGGGGTACAGCCATGGAAGGGTGCGGGCCTGTAAAGCTGTGTTAGCGCAGGAGAAATCCTAGCTGTGGTGTAATCCCAGCAGTGGGTGAAGCACTGACATGGTTAATATTCTATAATGCTACAGAGAAAGATGAAAATGTTTGTACTGTTCTGTTTCCAAAAATTGGGATAGTGTACTCCTGCCTCTTAAAGGTGATGATTTACTTCCTGCTCTGCTGATAATAAGATGTTACACAAGTATTAGATGCTTTTAAAAAAGCAAGTTAGTAATTCCCATCTAGGAGCTGTCTGAGGAGCTCTCTGGTTTGTTGTTCTGTATTTTGAAGAAATATTGGTTTCCTGGGGAGTTGTTGAGAACAGGAAGCTTGCAAGAGGGCAGATGAGGGGGCCCTGCTAATTGCTGACTGCCTGAATATCCAAATACAGGTGAATTTGGCTAACGAAGAAAATTATTAGCGCTAGCCAATATAGTTTTACAGGGGAAAAAAACCCCAATTTGTTGAGCAGATCTGATTGACTCCTAAAGTCCTTCAAAGCAGGCGTGTGACAGCATCTACCCCGGGCACATTCAAAGGTGCAACCACGTGCAAAGTCTTACACAGCGTGAGGAACGGAGGCTGGGCTGGGGACATCTGTCCTGGTGTCCCTTCCCATTAATGGCTTAATGAGGGATGTAGCACAAAAAGAAAACACAGCTCTTTGGGTGCTTGGTAAGACCAGATGTGGATCTTGCTATACACGTGGCACGGGTGAGCCCAGTCCTTTGGCATGGCTTCCCAGGCTGGAGTTAACGTTTTCAAAGGGCGCTGGAATGAAGGCAGCGCAGATGAGAACAGGGAGTGTTGCAGAGCTTTGGAACACACCTCACGGGGTGACTCAGCCTGAGCTTATCAAAGCCTTTGGGCTACATTCGCCTTCCTCCACGAGGAGGAAACCCCAGGTTCTCTTTAATCTAGCAGAGAGTTGGACCACTAAACAGTCCTGGAGGAGGGTAAAAACCAAATAGAGATGAGACAAGCCTTCCCCGAGCTGCTCAGAGAACCTTTTCCAAGTTGTGGTGGCCGGCTGCTCTTCTCAAAGGTGTCTTGGCAAGCAGAGCACCAGGCTCCGTGCAGGAGTATCTCGATGAAAGGCAACGGGCTGTGATGCGTGGGGAAGCCAGAGCGTGTGATTTAATGGTCTTTTTCCCAGTCTCTGCTGATTGTGAAGCTGTTCTTACAAAGGCTTTAGCTGGTGACACTGGCCTCTGTCAAACAGGGTAAAATGGTCCTGCAGCTCTCCAAAGAGCCATCGGCACGGCTGCTGAAACATGTCGTCCGCTGCTACCTTCGCCTTTCCGATAACCCCAGGTAAACATTTTAGGAGTCTGGGCCAGGGGCTCCTCCTGCTGCCTTGGAAGTGCAGTTCTCCACAGCGCCTACTTGGTGGGAGAGTCAAGGTTTCTTGTCTGTTCTTCCATCAGCCTTAGCTCAGTGTGGAAAATGGGTGGGTTTTTTAATTGCTAGTCCCAGGGTATGTGGGAGAAACAGTGATTTCGGGGGGGGCTTGTGCAGATTCCAGTTGTTCAGGTTACAACTCCCAGAGCTCAAATGAGGGGGTGGGACTTGAGGTGTGGAAGGTACGCTGTGCTCTCCCTCTTCTGCATCACGTGGGCTGTTGGCAAGAGAAATCAATAGATGCAATTCAGCTTGAAATCAGTTTGTATTCCCTCGGCTGATCAGCAGCTCTGCCGAGAGCCGCTGGGTACGTATTTGTTGTCTCGGCCTTTCCTGGCATCGTGTTGGTCTTGACTGAGGGGCGTCAGGGCACAGGATTTGGCTCAGTGGGGTCTAGTGTGAAGGGATGGGAGCTGGGCTGGCTGCCCAAGCGCCACATGCTGCTGCTCGATGGTTTTCATGGCTGGTCCTGCCAGGGAGAACCCTACCCCCCCCTCCCAGCCAAGTCAAAAGGAACATCGTGTCCCCATGGGGTTTGCTCCCCTCTTGCCCCTGTGAGTTTATTTGTTGGGCCCCGTTTCTTGTCTCTTGATGTAGGGCACGTGAAGCTCTCAGGCAGTGCCTTCCTGACCAACTGAAGGACACCACCTTCGCTCAGGTCCTGAAGGATGACACCACCACAAAGCGCTGGCTGGCTCAGCTTGTCAAGAACCTGCAAGAGGGTCAAGTCACTGACCCACGGGGCATCCCTCTTCCTCCGCAATGACTGCTGGGGGAGGTGGGGGACCGGGGAAGAAACAGCTCAGGTTTACAGAGAACCAGGAACAGGTGACCTCTACCGTAACAAACTGGGCACGCCAGCTGGCTGCCGGTCTGTCAAACCATCCTGCCCAGCCAAAGGGCTGCTCTGTAGCAATGCAGCATGCCTCCGGGGATCGCAACACCAGCAAAAGCTGATACCACAGCTTCAAAAAGAAAATCAATAAAAACAATCTGTAAAGATCCCTGTCTCTCCAGGAGGCTTGGCTGGCATCTCTGCCCGCGCCCCCAGGCGAGGGGATAGTGCAGACGTCTGCCCTTCCAGCTAGCTCAGCCTCCACCCGAGCAGTGCGTGACACGGGGTGCGCACACCATGTCCCCTCCAGTTCCTTGTCACTTCTTGTTTACACATCTGTTTAGGTGAGCGAGCTGAATAAAAGCCGATCCAGTTGTTTTATCCCCTCTTAAGACTGCTACTCAGCCGCAGGTAGCCCGGGGACAGCTTTCTTCCCTGCCAGCACATCCTTGCTCCTGGCTCTGCATCTGCCTGGCACAGTCGGCTTCTCTCTTCCTTTCCTTTGACGTGGAGGCAGTGGCTGGAGCGGGGCCACCGCGGTGCTCGCCCCAAGAGGAGGGGTGGATTACTTGCCATGAACCCACACGTCATAAGCTTGCTTCCCAGGGTTCGGAGGGAGGAGAAGACAGCAGGACTGTGGCTCTGGTGCTGTAAATAGTGCACCCCTGCAGCTAGCCAGCGGCCGGGGGCTGATGTGTGCTGGCCTCCCAGCTCTTGCCTGGTGGAGCTGCTGCCTGGCTTGTCAAACATCCCAGCGTTGGGGAGCCTGGTCAGCAGCCCACTTGACCTATCGTCCCCCGCCGCAGGACAGCTGGGAGCAACATCCTGCGGGGTCCAGGTACGCCAGCTTTGCTGCCTGCCAGGCATCTCTCAGCCCTGACCTCCCTTCCCTTTTCCCTCCCTCNCCCTCCTCCCCTCGCAGCCTTGCATAACAGGCCTCTTCTTACCCCCGGGGTCCCCTTTTATAACCAGCACCTTTTNGCTAGCCAGCGGCCGGGGGCTGATGTGTGCTGGCCTCCCAGCTCTTGCCTGGTGGAGCTGCTGCCTGGCTTGTCAAACATCCCAGCGTTGGGGAGCCTGGTCAGCAGCCCACTTGACCTATCGTCCCCCGCCGCAGGACAGCTGGGAGCAACATCCTGCGGGGTCCAGGTACGCCAGCTTTGCTGCCTGCCAGGCATCTCTCAGCCCTGACCTCCCTTCCCTTTTCCCTCCCTCCCCCCAGCTCATCCCTGCCAGCCGGCTGCATCCGTTTCAGCTTTCAAAACCTTGCCTTGGCGTCTGCCTCTGTGCCCCGCCGCAATTAAACTGGACCAGCAGCCTCTTACCTGCCTTCCCTGCGCCCAGGGGTCAGCATGGCTGCAGCAGGCTCTGGGAAGCCTGCTCTGCCTGTGCTCAGCTGCAGGCAAGCCTGGGCAGCTACTCGATTTATCTCCCACCCCATCCCCCCCCCT
>VXBJ01007134.1:144507-218591 GCA_013400055.1 Nycticryphes semicollaris
GTGGTGTGGGTGGGGGGAGGGGAAGAGGTGGGTTTATGGATTTATTGCAGGTGGGAGGAAGGGAGGCCGTGCCAGCTTGGGGATGTGAGCTTGGGGGGAGTGCTTAGCCTTTCAGGGTGGGAGCTGGCTGCATCCCTACAGCACCTCATTCCTCCTGGGGCAGGTTAAGGGGTTTTGGGGTGCAGGTGCTGCTTCCTCTTGCTTTGTAGGAAGGCAGGGAGCGATCTCGGGATGGAGCCCGCTGGGGAGGATCGCTCCATGCCTTTCTGCAGCGTCTTTGCAAGTGGTGTCACCTGGGGTCCAGGTCTGTTAGAGCATCAGCCACCTGAAGTTTGGTCCGTGCCCTGCAGCCCTTGCACCTAAGGGTGGCCCAGCGTGGATCCCCATGGTGTATTTGTCCCAGGATGCTCAAGCCACGTCCTGCTCTTCGGGTCCTGCATCCCTCCTGACCCCAGGGTACTGGCCCTGGGAGTTCCTGTGGACCATTGTGTGCTGGGAAGGGGACAGGGACATAGTGAGGACCTTCTTATAGTGGAAATGGGGGCTCAGCATCAAGCGGGGGATACTCCAGCGTGTTCCCACCGCTGCTAGCACCGCCACCGTCTCCCTTCCCCCCTCCTCCTCCTCCCCGTCCCTCGGGAGCGGCGTGACCTTAATCCGAGGCGACCTTGANGAGAACCGGGCGTTCTGCAAGGTGGGCTGGGACCCCCGCACCGTCCCGGAGGCGGCTGCACGGGTGGCGTGGCGTGGTGTGTGGGGAGAGGTGCCGGTGGGTTTGTTTCCTCTGCTTTAAGATGTCCCTTGCCCCCCCCGAACCCCGCACCTCCCCGGGTTGTGCTGCTCCATCCCGGACCCCCCCCCTTCCCCGCCCTGCGACCCTTCTGACCCCATCAGCTGCCGGCTGGTCACCCTTGCGTGGGTCGGGCTACGTCCGCGGGCATTGCAGCGTGTCCTGAGGCAGGTGGGAAGGCTGCGTGGGGCAGCGGGGCTGAGCAGAGCCCGGGGACACGGCGCACCGGGACAGCAGGAGAGTGGGGGGGTATCCGGGGAGATGGCGGGTCATTCCTCCCTGCTTTGGTACAGACACCACCACGGTGGCATTTAATTCTGCCGGGGGCACTCTGTGCTGGAGTGGCCGGGGAATGCTCACGCCCGTTGGCCCTCCAGCTCCACTTGGGGACCGTCACCTCCAGAAGAGAAGCTGCGGTGGCTCCCTATGTGCTGGAGGGAGCTGGGGCTGTCCCCGGCAGGAGGCAGCTGCTTTGCGGGAAGCCCTTGGGTTGGGTTTCTCCAGCCCCTGGCTCCCGTCCCGATCTCCTCGACAGTGTAACTCAGACGGGGACGAGGTGGGCTGCGTGGGGCTGGGCTGTGCCAGGCTCGGGGCATCACTGGGGTGAGCGGATCAGCCATGTCCTTGCATCCCCGCTCCCGGGATCTTCCCTGCACTGTAAGGGATCGACCCTTCTTCGCTGCATGGGCAGGGAAGGCACAGCTCCTGCTGCTGGGGCAAGGCTGGGCATGCTTGGGCCGTGCTGGGAGCCTGGAGGGGCTGGCACTGGGGGAGATCAGTTTAGCTCCAAAATCTCAGTGTGGTCACCGGCCTGAGGGCTGCAAGTAGCTACCTTACATGTTGCCTCCTTGCACACGTGTGCAAGGACCTAAGGGTGGCACTTAGCCCATCCGTGTCCCAGGCCAGCGTCTCTTGGTCCTCCTCCAGCCTCAGTGCTTCTCCCTCCACCACAGCTTCCCAAAACCATCCCCATCTCCATCCCTTGCCTGCTGCAGCACAGGGACCACAGGGCAAGCAGGCACCTGGAGCTGTGACTCTGCAAAGCGGCCATGCCGGGCCGGGTGCTGCCGGCAGGCAGGAGGGTGCAGGCAGATGGGTGACTGGTGTTGTCCCCCTGCTGGTTCCCTGCAGGCTGTGGGGTGCAGGGGGGGCTGAGAACGTGCTTTGGGGGGAAGCAGGGCACTCTGGGGGCTATGCAAGCCAGCAGGCATCAGGGCACCCACTCTGCAAGAGGAGCATAGTGCAAATTCCTCATTGGTGAGTGTGGGCACCCTGAGCCCTGGGCTGGTAAGTTGGTGCCCCCCTGGCACATCGGATGCAGGAGTGTGCAGTGAGTCCTTGTGGTCTGAGCCCTTCAAGAAGGGCCAGCCCTGGGAAGGTGCAGCCTTGGCACTGGGCAGTGCTGGGAGGCAGCTGGGATGGCACCACAGCCACCCCGTTGTCTCCAGCAACACGTGAGGTCCCCAAGAGCGTGGACAGGCAGTCCCCACCGGCCCAGCCAGTGCTGTGCTGGGCATCTCCCTGCCTGTCCCCACACCCAGCAGGGGATGGCCGCCCTCCGCTCCCTTAGCCTGTGAGGGTCTGGCAGCCAGGCTTGGCAGCTGCCTGCACGCTGACGGCACCGGCTATTCCCAGCCCTGCACCGCCGGTGCCTGTGCTGAGTCAGGGGCCTGGGGCACAGCTGCCATCCCTGACAGAGGTCCCTTCGCCCCCAGGGACCCCCGAGTCCTCTTCTGCACCCAAATCCCCGCTCACTGGCTGCGAGGGCATCTGCTCCTCGAGGGCTCAGTTCCAACAGCTGGGTGACAGGCACATCCAGCGATTTGTCAGTCTAATTAAAGCCTTAACAGCCTAATCAAAGCCTTATTGTTAGTCCAGTTGTATTTATAATCCCACTCATGGAAGAGTGCTCCCAAAACGGCTCCTGGTGCAGTTGCGGCCCTAGGGTGCTGCTGAAGTTCCCCAGGCAGAAGGGGCTGGGGGAGCTGAGGTTCCTGCTCTTCACTCCCTTTTTTGTTCTTACAGCAATTAAAGCCCTCCCTTACTTCCAAATTTGCTGGTTGTGGGTCATTTTCCAGGCAGTAGAGGCTTGTTCTTGGCTCTTCTGGGCACCCCCAGGGCATTTTTTTTTCAGCTCTTGGGACCGCTTCTCTCCTGGGATCAGTGACCGGGGGATCACCAGGGCTCTGGTACCTGCCAGGCTGCCAGCGGCCACACTCACAAGTATTTCTGTTTTCCTCTGACACCTTTTGAGCTCCAGCTTCCCGGTAACACAAATTAATATTTCACGAGTGCGGCAGGGTGAACTCGACACTTAAGGAAAGCAGTGACCCAGCAGGAGACAGGCGCAGGTGTGCTCTCACACGGGCAAGGGGCACACACGCCGGCACGGCCGGAGCCCACCAGGTGGGACCTGGGCACGGGGTGGGGTCTGGCCTCGCTCCCCCCAGCTGCCCTCTCTCTTCCCTCTCCAGCGGCCGCCAGCGTGGAGGAGGCAGAGCCATGGCATCGCTGCTGTGCAACGCCCGTGAGTGCCCCCGGCAGAGGGGAGGCGTGGGGCAGGGCACTGGTGCATCTGGATTTATGCTGCAGCAAATCTCCCCCCTGGGTTGAACTCACCTTGCTGCTCTTGGCAGCATCTCTGCCCCACTGTGGCTGTTGGGATTGGGCTTGGAAGCACCAAGGATGGGTGGGAAGGGTTGATGGGGAATTATCTTCTGCCTCTCTTGTGGCAAAGGGAGTTTGTTTTGGGTCTGTCCCTCCTCTGCCACAAACTGAGGGACCATGTGGGCTCCCAGAGGTGGAAGGGAACAAAGTAGCAGGGTGCAGTTCATAGATACACCCACTCTTGGTGATGCAGCCCATGCTACCCCCAGGCATCCAGCTCACAGACACCCTGGAGCAGATGCAACAAGGGACACTGATGCGCAAAGTCAAGTCCAAGAGCTGGAAGAAGCAGCGTTTCTTCAAGCTGCAGGATGACTGCATGACCATCTGGTACCAGTCTAAGAGGACAGGCAAAATTGAGTCTGCCTGTGAGTACCGAATGCTGTGTATCATCCATGGGGCCATCAGTAGGGTTCAGAGTGAACAGGCACGTGAATGTATGGAGATTCTTGGAGCCATGCTTACAAAGGATGCTGGGACATTCAAGAGAGGCTCTGTGTGCATTTATAGGCTCTTCTCACCCACACCTCTCCGTGAAGTATCCTGTCCCCAACAGGAACCCTGGGTCACAAGGGCTAAATAGAAGTTGCAGTTGATAGAGGTGGAAGCTTTGGCTTGTCAGTGTAGGAATAGGCAGAAAAACGGAGGTGTAGATGGATGAGTGGATGGGATAGCTCGATGGATGGGTGGATGGATGGGTGAATGAGTGTCAGAAGGGATGGCTGGAAGGACAGATGTCTGTGGGCAGTGCCCCCTGCCCTCCAGTCCTTGTCCCCCACAGACAAGCCTCCCCTCCCTCTGCCCCAGTCTCCATCAGTGATGTGGAGACGGTGCGGGAAGGGCACCAGTCGGAGGTGCTGCAGAGCCTGGCAGAGGAGTTCCCCCCTGAGCGCTGCTTCACAATCGTCTTCTACGGCCGGAGGGGCAACCTGGACCTCATTGCTGGCTCAGCAGAGGAAGCGCAGTGTTGGATCCAGGGCCTGCACCAGCTCATTGAGGTGGCCACCAGCATGGACCAAAGGGAGAAGATAGACCAATATCCTTCCTATGGACATCAGTCTGTGCTCCACACCCAGTCCTTCCCCCATCTCCTGCCTTGCCTCAGCATGTGCTTAGCTCACAGTCTGCATCAGGGCAGGGAGAGCCCCCAGAAAAGGGAGAAGGTGCTCCCCAGCTCCATCTCTCTTAGCCAAGGTCCTTTCCCTTAACACCTGCCCTGGTTTCTCGCACATGGATTCGTGACTGGTTTCAGAAAGCTGACAAGAATAAGGATGGGCGCATGAACTTCAAGGAGGTGCAGCGTCTCCTCAAGATGATGAATGTGGACATGAACGAGGATCATGCCCTGCGGCTCTTCCAGGTAAGCACCACATCTGAGGGCCCAGAGGGGCTGGAGAGGGTTGGAACAAGCTGCACAACACTCCTCTGCAGCAGGATATGTTCTCTTTCTTCTGTCCATCCATCCATCCATCCATCCATCCACCCACCCATTTATTTATTGACCCAACTACCTGTTTACCCAGACAAACATCCATTTGTTCATTTATCTGTCAACCCAAGCAGCAAAAGCAAGTGTTCCTCCTTCCCATTCATTTGTCCACCCATCTGTTTATCTGTCCATCCAGCTAACCAGCCATCTGTCTATCCATCCATGCATCCATCCATTTGTCCATCTCTCCATCCATGGACCCATACATCTATCAGTCCACCCAACCAGCTCCCTTCTGCCCGCCCATCCATCCATCCATCCATCCATCCATTCATCCAAGCACTGGTTGATGCCTACCAAAGCCGTTAGTGTGGGGTCTCTGTGCCCTCTGTTGGAGATGGGATCCTCCTCCCCCCCTTGCCCCCAGAGCCCCATGCGGTGGCCAGGACACCCTGTTTTGCCCCAGCTGGGTGCTGAGTGAACTCCCTTGCAGGCTGCTGACAAGTCGGAGTCGGGGACACTGGAAGGGGAGGAGTTTGTGCTCTTCTACAAGGCCCTCACCCAGCGTGAGGAGGTGCTGAGCCTCTTCCAGGACTTTTCTGAGGATGGAAAAAAACTGACGCTACTGGAGCTGGTGGATTTCCTGCGGCAGGAGCAGCTGGAGGATGAGGGTACAGAGGAGCTGGCTATGGAGCTCATTGACAAGTATGAACCATCGGAGACAGGTGAGAGCCAGCCCAGACATCAGCTGTGCTCTATGTGGGGGACAGGAGGGGGCTAAGACCCACAGCCCCATGGCAGGGGCACCCCAGCCCCATCCTGCTGTGGTTGGGCATGGGGGGAAGGTTCACCATGGTGTGGTCTGGGTGCAGTTTCTCCTTTTTTTTTTTGTCCATTTCTGGATCATTTTGGTGTAGGAGGTTGACCAGCCATGGGGTAGAAGCTCCAGCTTTGGGGTCCACTGCCCACCTTTCCCATGTCTGCTCCTCTGCTCCCTGTGCCCCAGCCTCTAGCAGCAGCCATGGCCACTAAGCTGGGGATACCAGGAGCCACCAGCAGCCCCATTTGTCCTGGTCATGTCACCTCTGGGTCCCCAGATGTCACTGAGCCTCCCCCTCTGCCTGCAGCCCGGGCTCGTCATGCGCTGAGTGCTGATGGGTTCCTCATGTACCTCTGCTCCCCGGAGGGCTCCATCTTCAACCCTCAGCACCGGGGACTGTGGCAGGACATGAGCCAGCCTCTCTGCCACTACTTCATCTCCTCCTCCCACAACACCTACCTGATAGAGGACCAGATCCGGGGGCAGAGCAGCATCGAGGGCTACATCAGGTAAAGGGGCTGCTCCCTCCTGGCTGCCCCCCAGCATCCTCCTTCTCCAGTAGTCTTCCCTAGGCAGCTCCATGGGGCAAACCCAGAGTCTCCATGGTCCAGCACCCCCATGCCATGTGGTGCTCAGTAAAGGGGATGCTGATCCCAACTCTTCCTGCCCTGCATGCAGCAGCATCCCCACCCTTTGCGCTTGTCCCCTGGTCCCTGCAGGGGTGACACGCACAGAAAGAGGGGAGACCAAGGGGCTGGTGCCCTGGCTGAGTGCAGGGTCCCACGGGTGACCACCCACCCACAGGGCTCTGAAACGGGGCTGTCGGTGCCTGGAGGTGGATTGCTGGGATGGGCCAAACGGGGAGCCCATGGTGTACCATGGCCACACCTTCACCTCCAAGATCCCTTTCCGGGAGGTGGTGAGCACCCTGGGGAAGTATGCCTTCAAGGTAGGACATCCTTCCTCAGGTGCTGGGTGTTGTGGGTGGCTGTTAGTGGGTGGGGGGCAGATAAAGCTGTGATCTGGGTCAGTGATGGGTCTCCAGCGGGGAGGAGCAGAGCTGGGGCTCACGTGCCTGGTGCTGCAGCAAGTCTGACCCCGCCGTGGGCGAGGAGAGTGGCTGTGTCCCTTCCCAGGGAACAGCACTGGCACATCTGGCTCACAGCCCTGCACTGTGCCATGACAGGTTACTGTCTCCTGGGGGTGCAGGGGTGACATGGGGCTTGGGGGATGCAGCGGCGTGCAGAGGTGAGATGAAATATGGGGGAATGCTGAAGGAGTGTGAAGGTCTCAGAGGGATACAAGGGTGTACAATGGGTTCCTTCCTGGCACTGACCATGCCTGAGCAAAGCCCTCATGAGAGGTTCCCTGCTCCACCAAGGCTGATCACCTGGACATGTTGCTCCCCAGACTTCAGACTACCCAGTGATCCTGTCCCTGGAGAACCACTGCAGCATGGAGCAGCAGGAGGTGCTGGCCCAGCAGCTCAAGACCATCCTGGGGGAACAGCTCCTCACCACCACCACTGATGGGCGCGTCCCCACCCAGCTCCCATCTCCTGAGGTAGAAACAGATCTTGGCCATGCTGGACATTGCTGTCCTGCCTGGGAGTGGGGCGAGGTGGCTCTGCTGTCCCTTTCTCAGCATTGTCCTGCTCCACTGGAGCACTTGGGGGCCCTAGGGACACTGTGTCTTCCTGTTCATAAGAGGTCACAAAGCTGTCCCCAAGGTTGTCCCTGCTGTTCTGCACAGCCAGACAGCAGAGCAGAGCCCTCCTGCCCTGTTTCCTCCTGGGTGCTGAAGAGAACCAGTGGTGCTGGTCCTGGGGGCATAAGGGTCTGGGGGACAGCAAGTGCCATGGAGGAGGTGTGCACCCCAAGCTGCCTACCTCTCCATCCCTAACACTGCAGGAGCTGAAACACAAGATCCTGCTGAAGGGGAAGAAGATCGGTCGGCTGGAGGACACACTGGATGGTCCAGGGGATGAGGCACCTGATATGTCTGACGATGACAACGGGGCAGAGGAGGAGAGAAGGAGGGCGAAGGTGGGTGGCCTGGGCTGGGGACTGGCAGAGACTGCGGAGATATCACCAGGCAGGGGGACAGTCCTTTCTGCTGGCTGTGCCAGCCCCCTCTTGCATAGTGTCTCTGTGGTGACACCAACTTGGGGGTCCCCTGCTTGCTCCATTCCTGGGAGGAAGGCTGCCCGTGTTGGGAATGATGCCACCTCCAGCATCTCCCAGATGTTCTCAACTGCCTCGGGCTCTACAGCCCTGTCCTGGGTGAGTGCTGGGGGACAGTACCCCACTGGGGAGGACCTAACAAGGCCCTGCCTTGCAGAAGGACAAGGAGAGCCTGGCGCAGGCATTGTCTGACTGTGTTGTCTACTGCAAAAGTGTGTCCTTCCGAGGCTTCCAGGAGGCCCGCAGCCATTCCCGGCCCTCCGAGATCTCCTCCCTCTCTGAGGCCAAGGCCAGGAAGCTCATCCGGGATGCGGGTGAGGCGGAGGGGACAGAGGAATGCAGGGTGGAATGGGCTAGAGCCTCCAGGTACCAGGGTTCCCTCCCTGTCCAGGAGAAAGAGGGTCTAGAGGGGCTGTAACCTGGGGTTTGACTGGGGTGGGTGAGTGGGGTCTTACAAAGGAAGGTGGGATGCCTGGGTTCCTGGGAGAGGAGAGAGACAAGAGATGGTGGGCAGATAGATGGGTGGGTGGGCAGGACATATTGCAGGTAGCTGTGCAGGCCAGGGCATGACTCTACAACTGGCCCTCGTGCTCCATCCCTAGGGAATGAGTTTGTCCGCCACAACACCTGGCAGCTGACGCGCATCTACCCCAGCGGGATGCGGACCGATTCCTCCAACTACAGCCCTCAGGAGATGTGGAACGTGGGGTGCCAGATCGGTATGGCTGCAGGGTGTCAGGGTTTGTGGGGTGGGGTCCTGTGCCAAAAGGCACCATCAACACTCGCACCGGTGCCAGCTACAACCCTGCCTGGAGCCAGGTCTGGCTGCAGGTTCTTGCCCTGCATCGGGAGCACAGGGGTACTGGGGTATCACTACCCTGTCCCTCTCTGTGGCCCCACATCTCTCTGGCCATGGGATCAGGCTGGATCTCATCTCTAAGACCAGTCTCCATGCTTCCCTGAACCCTTTCCCTACCACCTCTCCCAGTGGCCCTGAACTTCCAGACAGCTGGCACGGAGATGGACCTGTGTGATGGGCTCTTCAGCCAGAACGGCCGTTGCGGCTACGTGCTCAAACCACCCTTCATGAGGGATGAGGAGACCCTCTTCAACCCCAGTGACCCCAGCAGCCGGGAAGGCCCTGGCCCCGTCACCCTGACAATCCAGGTATGGGGCTGAGGAAAGACCCTGGGGAGCTGTCACGGTGTCCTGGGGGTTCTGTTAGTCCCAGCCAGGTGGTGACACTGCTGGGCAGTGTGCCAGAGCTGAGCAACCTCCCTCACTGTCCCTTCCTACAGGTGATCAGTGGGCAGCAGCTGCCCAAAGTGGCCAACAGCAAGGATGGAGCTGTCATCGACCCGCTGGTGCGTGTGGAGATCCATGGAGTCCCCGCAGACCAGGCACACCAGGAGACCAAGTACATAGAGAACAATGGTGAGCCCCAGGGTGGTACCAGGGACCTGGATGTGCCCAGGTACCCCTATCCCTGCCCTCCCTCACCCTCTCAATACCTTGTTCCCCCTTCCCAGGGTTTAACCCCCGCTGGGACGAGACACTCCAGTTCCACCTCCACGTGCCCGAGCTGGCCCTTGTCCGATTCGTGGTGGAGGATTATGACAAGACCTCCAGGAATGACTTTGTGGGCCAGTTCACCTTAGCCTTTGCCAACATCAAACCCGGTGAGTGGCTACTGCCTGGTGGCAATGAGAGGCCAGACAGCCCCACAGGGATGTCTGGGCTCAGCTGGGTGTTAGTGAGGGCCGGAGAGGGGGGGGGGGCAGCCATTAGCCAGAGCCTCACTGTCCCCCTGCAGGCTACCGCCACATCCATCTCCTCTCCAAGGATGGCACCAGCATCCCACCCTCTTCTCTCTTCGTCCACATCCGTATCACTGAGCCGCCTGGCCCTGAGCAGGACTGAGTCCGTAGGGCGAGCAGGACCTGGATGGAAGCCATAGAACCGGCCCAGAACAGCTGGGACCGCAGACCCAACTGCATCACATCCATGAGCATTTTGTGTCATCCTTGTGTCATTGTTGGTGCTGTAACCCCTGTTTGCAGTGGCCTCAAGGGGCTGGGAAAAGGCACTGACCTCCCCTTGCCCAGGTTTGGGACACTGCCCCCCATGCATAAGTGGGTCTGCACTGGTGCAGCCCCCTGCGGCCCCACATGCAACCCACCCTGGCCCACGGGGACAGCTTGGAGGAGGAGAGATGGTGCACAGCACCCTGGTTCTGCTGCAGGGGCTGGTCCCTCCCAGGGGAGCAAGGCTGGAGCCCAGCAAACCCCAGGGCTGGGCAGAGCTGGGAGAGGAGTCAATCCTTGCTGCCCCCCATCCCTGCAGAACCCCATCACAGTCCCTGACCCCTGCAGTCCCTAGGGCTGCTCCTGGCTGGTGCCCATTACTAACCTTTGCCATGTCCTTTCTCTGTAAGCGACTTAATAAATTGTTTGGTGACAGGCAGGCTCGGGTTTGGTGGCACTGGGGACAGAGACAGGGGCTTCTGCTTGCGCTCTCTCCTTGCAGGCATCTGCCTCACCCTTCACACAGAGCTCCAAACAGCCCCAAGAAAAAAGGATTAAAAGGAGCTGAGAGATTCCTTTTATACAGCCGCATATTTTACATCCCATATACATATATGCCTATACACACACATACATCTCCCCAGCAGGCCTGCACCACTGGGGCCTTAAAGCAGTCAGGATTTGGCCTCACTGCAAAGCGTTGTCCTTCTCCGTGGGGCATCCTCCTTCCTGCTCTGTCCCGGGGGGCCCCTTGGTCTGGCTCTCCCTCTGCACGGCATGGAGGTGGACGGTGGGCGCGCTGGGGTCCTTGCCCACCCCCTGGCTGGGGTCGCCGGCCCCATGCTCAGGGTGATGCCGCTGGATGTGTTTGATGACCTGGAACTTCTGCTTGGCCTTGTAGGGGCAGTAGCGGCAGAAGAAGGGGTGCTCGTTGGTGTGTGTCAGGTAATGGTGGCGCAGGCCGGCCGCCCAGCGGAAAGCCCGGCCACAGGCATTGCAGACGTAGGGTTTCTCCTCGCTGTGCTTCTTTAGGTGGGTCTTGAGGAGGAAGCGGGTCTTGAAGGCCTTGCCACACTGCTCGCAGATGAAGGAGCGTGCCTCCCGGTGTCGCGTCTCCTTGTGCACCCGCAGGGCGTCCGCCCGGTTGGTGCGGTACTCGCACTCATCGCAGCGGTACGGCTTCAGGCCTGCAGCAACAAGGAATGGAACGGAACCGGGACAGGGGGACGGTGCCCTCCATCCCCTAGGTCTCACCATCCCCAAAACAGAACATCCCCTACAGACTCCCCACTGTACCCCATCATGTCAGCAGGGACCCCAAGACCCCTCCCACAACACTTCAAAGGCACTACACCCCTGTACCACCTTCCCTCCCACCCTGGGGGACTGCCCCCAGCCCACCAGCACATGAGGATGTGCTGCCACCCAACTGCTGGGGGTCCTCCCTCATCTCCAGCTGGGCCACCGGAAACAAAGGAAGCATGGAGCAGTCGCAGCCCCAGTGCCCCACGGCTTGTCCCTGGTGTGCAGCACTCACCTGTGTGCTTCGTCATGTGGTACTTGAGCTGGTTCACCCACTTGCACTTGTAGCCGCAGTCAGGGCAGAGGTATTTCCGCTCCTCCTTGTGGATCCGCATGTGGTACTGGGCACAGGGCAAGAGGGCAGGGACAGGATGAGGCCATGTCCCCTGCCCTGGGAACATACAGGGGTCTGGGGTGCCAGCAAGGGGCTCAGAGATAACTCTGACACTGCAAACTGTGGGGCAAGAAGGGCTGTCTGCTTGCCTGGAAGACTATGGGCAGCCATCAGGATGAGACCCCCATACCGCTGAGCTTGTTCTGTCCCAGCCTGTGGAGGGACACAGCCTTTTCTTGCCATACTGGTATTTAGGACAAAGTCTGGTTTAGAACCTAGCCCAAGAGAGGCAGCCCTGAGCTGAGCACGTTGCACAGCCTTGCCCAGGCAGACCTAGAGGGCTCCAGCTCAGCCTGGCCATTAAAAAAGTCAATATTTCTTTTAGCAAAGGCAGATCATTTTCCCCTCCATTACCTTACGCCTGGCCCTCCTGTTCTAGGAAAAGCCCTTTAGCGTGCAGAAGGATGCTAATCACCTACAGGAATGAGGGCAGGGTCTGGCTCTGCTTGCAGGGAAGCTGAGCTTTCTCTGCACCAGGTCTAACTGGTGTCACGGAGCACGCTGCAACCCAGCGGGCAGCCAAACTGGGCTTCGAGTGGTATAAAGCTGCACCTAAAGGAGTCCAGAGATGTCAGCGGGAAGAGAAGTGAACTCAGAGGGCTGTCCACGTTCTTGCTTTGCTATAAATCCCCCCTTCCCCTCAATCTGCAACAGCACAGAGCAGGGAATAAACATAATGTACCCAAGTGAGTTTTATCCGCTCGCCTCCTATTCCTGTACAAGCCCCAGAGGTGGACAAAACCTCCCTTGGCAGTTTCTTCTTCCCCAAATCCCCATGTCTGGATCCTCCCCAGCCCTCGTAGATGCAGTAGGATATATCCCCAAGCAGGGCTCTCACCTTGAGACGTGAGGGGTCAGCGCAGGCGTATTTACAGAGGTGGCACTTGTAGGGCTTCTCACCGGTGTGGATGCGGATGTGCCACGTGATCTTCTGCCTGTTCTTGGTGGTGTACTCACAGTCCGAGCACTTGTACACGCGAGTGCCCCCATGGCCCTTCATATGCTGGTCGAAGACGAGCTGGTGGCGGCAGGCGAAGTCGCAGAAGGGGCACCGCAGGGGTTTGTCCTGGGGGGCGGCTGGCTCGTGGTTCTCCACGTAGTGCCGCACCAGCTGCTGCCTCTCCTTGGCTGCAAAGCTGCACATCTCACAGCGGTGGCTGAAATGCTGCGTCTTGTGCTCCTCCAGAGCCTCCCGGGTGGCAAAGGTCTCCTTGCAGGTGCTGCACTCCAGGTGCGGGTGCTGCTTCTGCACGTGGCACTTGAGCGTGGCCTCGCTGTGACACACGAAGCCGCAGTGTGGGCAGCCGTAGGACACCTTCTCCTCATGCCGCCGCAGGACGTGTTGCTTGAGGGCTGTCTCAGAGCTGAAGCGAGCCTCGCAGCGGGAGCAACCGAAGTTGAGCTCGCCGCGGTGGCAGCTGTTGACGTGGCGGGTGATGTCGTTCTGCAGGTAGCTGCTGTAGTCGCAGAGCGGGCAGAAATGGGTGGGCGTCTTCTCGTGCACCCGCAGGCGGTGGATGCGCAGCTTGGAGTTGGTGCCAAAGGTCTGGCTGCAGATGCCGCAGGCGATGCGCCCCACGCCGGTGTGCAGGGACTGGTGGGCTTCCAGGCGGTACCGCCGCGTGGTGCTGAACTCGCAGTAGCGGCACTTGTGCGGCTTCACCCCCTCGTGCTTGATGCGGACGTGCTGTCGCAGGCAGCGGGCCTGCTTGCAGGTGAACTCGCACTGGCGGCACTGCAGCTGCGGCCTCTTGCTGTAGTGCTTGCGGTGCAGCTTGCGGTGCAGCCGCAGGGCTTTGGCCACTTTGGAGGTGAAGGG
The DNA here is from genome assembly GCA_013400055.1 of Nycticryphes semicollaris. Classification (NCBI taxonomy): domain Eukaryota; kingdom Metazoa; phylum Chordata; class Aves; order Charadriiformes; family Rostratulidae; genus Nycticryphes; species Nycticryphes semicollaris. Next base: position 157,936 of record VXBJ01007134.1, read on the forward strand.
GCAGGAGGAGCAGCGGAACTCGCCCAGCGCCACGCAGCCCCTCTTCTTGTGCGTCTTCATGGCCCGTTCCTGGTGGCAGGTGAAGGGGCAGGTGGGACAGGAGAAACGTCTCCCCTTGGGCAGGGTGGATTTTGGAGGGGCTGTATCTGGGGGGGGCTCACTGGGCTGGCCTGTCTCAAGGCTGCCTGGGTCCGCCTCAGGGAGCTCGGTGCTTTGGGGTCCGTCCCCCTCGGGATGCGCTCTGTGCTTCTCAGCGCAGTGACTCTTGAGGGCCCGCCGGGAACGGAAGGCCTCAGGGCACAGGGAGCACCAGAACTGCTCCAGGCTCCGGCAGCCATCTTCCACGTGGGAGGTGATGGTGGAGACACGGGAGCACACGAATGAGCAGGCATTGCAGTGCAGCTTCCCTCCCTCCAGCCGGTATTTCTCCAAGGGTTTCCCAAGCTGAGGGGGACAAGAAGCTCCATCTGGCTCAGTCCCACCCCCTTGCTGGGGATGCTCTTCCACCACCTCTGTGCTGTCACCCAGCAGGGATTTCTCAGGGGCAGGACAACCCAAGGCCCGTTCCCCAGCCAAAGGACTGCCTGCTGCCTGCGTTTTATCATGCAGCAGTTCAGTTTCCCAGGGGCTCTCAGCATGCCCAGACTCCTCAGAGCCCTCCTTCTCGCTCTCCAGCATTTCCATACCATTATCACCAGGCTGGTCAGCAGGTTGGCACAACCCAGGTGGTTCCTGACCAGCTGGTTTGAGGATCTTGTTCTTCTTCAGGAGGACCGGGCACTTCTTGAGGAGATGGGTGTTGAGCCCCCTTTGCTGCTTAAAGCTGGCGCCGCACTCGGGGCACACAAGTGGGGCCCGGCGGCTCTGGCAGCTCACCTTGGAGTGCAAGGACATGGACTTCTCTTTCCGTGTGATGTATGAGCACTTCTCACATTTAAAGATCTGGCTCTCTGACTGCACCACCAGCATCTGCACCCTGCCCTCCAGCACCAGCGTCTCCGCCTGCTCCTTGTCCTGCTTCCGCAGTGCCTTCAGCACCGACTCCGAGCCACCTCTGGCATCATCACCGGAGGCAGCTGCACCCTCTGGGACAGGTTGGTGGCTCTGCTCGGCCATCTTCAAGACACCAAGCCAGGCCTCTGGCAGCTCAGCTTCACTGGTATCTCTCACCTCGGTGTCTGCCATCAGCTTGGGGTGGTCTGAGCACGACCCCTCAGGCTGCCCTGTGGTCTCCCTTATGGTGTCTTTTCCCTGGCTGTCTCCTGCCACTGCCCTGTCCTCCAGCCTCATCGCCTTGTCCTGCTGTACATCTGCCTCCTCTTCCTCAAAGTTCGGGATGTCTTCAAGTGTATTGTCATTGTCCTCCAAGCCAAGATCATCCTGGGAGCCCAGCATCTCGTAGGCTGCAGGAGGCTCCTTGCAGGACAGCATTTCCACGCTCTCCGGCTGCGTCGGGCAGGACTCTCCATTCAGGTGCTCCAGGAGGGGGTCAGATGAGACATTCAGTGCCTCCAAGTGCAGCGTGCAGCTCTCTGCCATGTCCCCAGAAGCAGCGAGCTCAGTTGAGCCTGCTGGAGTGTCTCCTTGCATGCAGTCATCTCCCAGGGCATCGCCAGCAGTGGGATGGCTCTGCTCCCCCTTGCCCATACCTCCCTCAGCCTCGCCACCACTCTGTGGAGGAGCAGCACCCTGCTCAAGGAGGGGCACCCCGAATGCTTGCTGGTAGCCCTCTTTTCCCTGGGACTCCAGCTGGGATGGCTTCACCTTTGCCCACTGCTCCTTGCCGGCAAGGGGAGAGCTTGCATCTCCACGTAGGGCTGTGCCGAGCTCGTAGCCGAAAAGTGCTTCAGAGGAGCTGATCTCCAGCTCCTTGCTAGCGTAGTTTTCCAGCCAGTCCTTGTCACCAGGGACGTAGCCGTGAATCTTGCGCTTGTGGAAGAAGAGGCTGGTGTTGCTGAAGGTGCAGTAGGAGCAGAGGGCGCAGCGAAACTCCTTCTGCTTGGTGTGCTTGCAGTTCTCATGGTTCAGCAACGCCTGCTTGTACTTTGTCTGGTAGGTGCAGTACTGGCACTGGAAGATGGGAACCTGGTAGTTCTGCGAGTGCTTCGCCTGCATGTGCTTCTGCAGCTCGTACTTGCGCTTGCAAGCAAAGCCACACACCTCACAGATCAGGCTTTTGCCCTGGTGCCGCAGCTTGTGGCTGCTCAGCTGGTCAGCACGGTGGCACCGGTATGAGCACTGGTTGCACTGGTACCTGTGGGAAAAGCACAATCGGTCAGGAAGCGTAACAAACTGGGGCGGGCTGAGCCTTGTCAGATACACTGAGCTCTGCTTCTCTGTCCTGGACCTGAGGAAAGGGTACTGTTCGGTTTTCCGGATAAGACCTTTGCCATCCAGGCAATTCCTCCTTGCTGCAGCCTTGGTGCCACTGGTGCTTTACAGCCTGGGGTCAGGAAATAACTTCCCTGGATATCCCACACAGTTACCACATCACACCCCGTGCACATACATCACACCAGCATCCCCTCCACCATCCCTGGAAGCAGACTGGGCCCAAAGGAGGTGATAGCAGTGGTAAAAACAGGTTTTGGCAGAGTCCTGCATGTGCCCAAGCTGGCCTTAGCCTATGCAAATCAGCAGAACCCACCAGAACCTGAGCAGAAACTGAGGTCAGAGCTGCACTGATGTGGTGATACACCTCCTTTCCAGCACAGACCCTCCAAAGATAAGTTTGCTTCTGCAGCAACCTGTAAGCTCAAGGACTGCATTTTTTACTTTGCCAGACAGAGCAGGTTGTAGCCATCTCCCAGGCATGAGAGTCTGGCATACAATGCAGCCCAGAGCAGCAGACCCCCAGAGCAGGATATGGGGAGGTGCCAGGCTAGCAGGGCTGGGGGTCGTACCGGAGGTCTCCAGTGTGCTTGCGCATGTGGACATTCAGGTAGTGCTTCCACTTGGTGATGTACCCGCACTCGGTACACATGAAGTTCTTGTCGTTGGAGTGGGTCAGCATGTGCTTGGACAGGTAGCTCACATCCCGGCATGTAAAGTCACAGAGCTCACACTTGTGAGGTTTCTCTCCTGCAAGCAACAGAGGAACGCCCTCAGCATGACACACAGATAAGGCAGCACAAGCTGCCTTCCCCTGTGAGGAAACCAGCTCAGCAGGAGCTGGGGGTAACAGCAGGAAGGCAGGCACGCCATGACTTCAGCCAAGTGATGCTGGGGTGGCAGAGCCAGTGATGGGACTCAGGAGCCCTGTTCCAGCCCTCCCTGCCCACTCAGAGCTGGGGCAGAAGCCTCCCATCCCAGCTCAGCTTTCAGGACCCCCACAGTGGACACCCACCGGTGTGCAGCAGCATGTGCCGGATCAGCACCCTCTTGTGCGCAGTGGCAAAGGTACACTCGGTGCACTTGTGGATCTTCTCATTGGCATGCATTTTTCCCACGTGGTCGTGAAACTCCACAGGGTTGAACGTGGCATAGGGGCAGAAACTGCACTGGAGCTGCTCACTGCCCGGGTGCCCCTGCTTCTTGTGCTTGCGGAAAACGTGCTTGTTGGAGCAGATGAAGTCACACTGCTGGCAGTGGAAGGCGTAATGGGTTTTTCGGTGAGCCTCCATGGCCTCAGCTGTGCCGAAGAGCAGTGAGCAGGCATGGTACTTGCACTCCACAGCTTTGATGCCATGAGCATCCTTGAGGTGACGGACAAATTCCTTCCGGTCCTCCGCACAGTAGTCACAACCACTCTGGAAGCAGCTCAGCCTCTTGGGCTCAGCTTTGTGAGTCTTCAAGTGCTCTTTGAGGGCCTGGCTGAGACGAAACTTCTCTTCACAGACAGGACAGGAGTAAACATCAGAGTAGAAGTTGGAGATGTCCTCATGCATGCTGGCCATGTGGCGGTTGAGGGCGTTCTTCTCCACTGAGCTGTAATGGCAGAGCGGACAGCGGTGGGCCTTCTCACCAGTCTCCCGCATCATGTGGATTTTCAGCTTGCTTTTGCTGGTAAAGTACTTGTGACAGTTGGGGCACTGCAGGCTAGGGTCAGGGAAGTGCAGGTGGAGGTGCTCCACCAGGTGTGTCCGCTTCTTGAAGCACCGCTTGCATTCAGGGCACATGTGGGTTTTGTACAGGTACTCAGAGCCCTCTGCAACATCCCCTGTGAGAGCAAAAAAGGGGGACTCATCAGCAGGGAAGAGACATAGAAGAGCGCAGGCAGGTGTTCTCTCCCTGATCCAGCTGTGCCAGGGAAAGGGCTTATCATATACACAGTCATACAGCAGCCATTTACTTGGAGGGCCTGTCCCCACCCCAAGCCAACAGCACGTTTCAGGTGAGCTCTTTCCAGCTCAGCACTGGCAAAGATGATCCAGTGCAGCCTGATTCAGGCCTGCCCATGTGTCCCCACTTCCCAAAGCCAGCCAGACTTTTTGCCTGAGCCTGGAAGCAGCTGAGGACAAAAAACAGGAGAAGAAGGGACACGTTCGCTTGGGCAGAGAGCAGGAGAGGGGGGAGCAGTGCGCTGATACATGCAGGCAACACGAGCCTGCTGGACAGCACAGGACCCCCACATCCCACCAGCCCTGCCTACATCTCCTTGCCCATCTTGAGGCCATGCTGCTTGTTCATAATACAAAGCCCAAGAGGCTCCTGGTGTGCTCTCACATCCTACCTTTGAAGTGCTGTGCCTGGGGCACTTGGGCTTTCTCGGGAGCTGCCTTCCCCTCCTCTTTGGCCTCATCTTCACAGGGGCTCTCAGCATCCTCCTCCGGCGACTCATCCCCACCACTGTCCGAGTCCTCTTCTCTGGCTGATTTTTTCTGCCCCTCCAAGGAGCCCTCCCCAGTGCCTGTGGGCTTTGCTAGCCTGGCTTCTGCTGTGGTGGCTTCCCAGCCAGTGTGGCAATTCTCTGCCTCCTCCTGCTTTTCTTCTGCTGTTTCAATGCGAAAAGACAGAGAACGTCATGCTCCAGGCAAGAGGGAGACACCCTCCCTCACCCACACATGTGCAAAAAACCTTCTAGCTGAGATGGGGGCACAAATTGCACCTCAGGGAGGAAGAAGGGCTCCCCGTCCACCTGGCAGCACAGTCTCACTCCCTACTCCTCCCAGCTGTAACTGGCGTGCATGGGCACAGTCAGCCTCTGCAGCACCCAGCCTTACCTGATGGCAGGATGCAACACTGCTGCTCGAGGTTGTGGGTGGCCGATCCAGGTGGGCTGCCTGTCACAGCCACCTCGTCGGGGGGCTCTGCAGTGTGGCCCTTCCTGTGCTGCCAGAAGAGCTTGGCATTAGCTGTGACAAAGTCACAGTGGCTGCAGTGGAACGGGAAGTGTGTACGGTGGTGCTGCTCCATGGCCGGGCGGCTGGGGAAGAGCAGCGGGCAGGCTCGGTAGGCGCAGGACACAGGGGAGGCCCCATGCAGGCGGCGTAGGTGGCCACGTAGTTGCTTGCGGTCCCCTGTGGTGAAGCAGCAGTCCTTCTTGGGACAGGGCAGGGCTCCCGGTGGGGCACGGTGGGTCTTGAAGTGCTCTTTGAGTTCACCAGGCTGCGTGAATACCTCCCGGCAGACGGGGCACAGCAGGCACTCAGGAGCGGAACTCTCCTGTGTGCTGGCTCTGGGCAGCTCCGAGCCCCCTGGCTCGCTCTGGCCCTCACTAGAGGAAGCCAACAGTGTCCCAGGGAGCTCCAGGTGTCCTGGTGGGGCCAGCAGCAGGCACTGGTGCTGGGACAGCAGGGAGGCCTCTGGAAAGCTTTGGCTACACCTTTCGCAGAAATACAGCTCCACCACTTTGACCAGCACCTCTGTAAAGACCAAGGGTGAGCGTTAGAAATGGCTTTCACCAGGTCCATAGTTTGGGATCAATTCCAGTTTCAGACAAGGAGGATAAACCTTATTTTACAGTGTGGAGAACTGCAGCCACCCCCTGCCCAGGTTATCCCAGGACACCTCCTATAAGAGAAGTGACACCACCACCAGAGAGACCACGATGACCAAGTGTCTCCCTTAGTGCCTCTGAGGCATGCAGAGATGTGACGCCAGCTCAGCCCCATTCTTAACAGGATATGCCCACACTGGATGCAGGTGAAAAGCATGCTTGGATGCAGCAGTCCGGGGTGGAGATCTTCACCCAGCCCTTACTGACAGCCCCAAGAGACCTCCTTACCTGGCATGCAGCTCCCACAGCCACCCCTCCTCACACACACACCCAGCTCATGACAGATCTGCACTGACTAGTAGCACGAGACCCCTGATGCACACGAGGTCAGAGACATGAGGGTACCACAGTGTCCTCAGGGTGCCAGCTAGAGGGGACAGGGGCCCTGGCCAGACTTCTCTCCCTCTGCTGAGCCCACATTGCCCTCCCTGCAACCCATACCTGTGGCATTGACTGTGTTGCTCAGTGTCACGTTGCCAGCCACTGCCTCGATGAATATTTCCACATTGCTTCCTTCAGCTTGAGCCCCTTCTCCAGGCATCGACGCCTCTGCCAGCAGCAAGTCCTGGCTGGCAGTTAGAGGGGGTGTCCCAGCCAGGCTGGTGCTGGCTCCGCCAGGGCTTCCCACAGCTCCTGCCTCTCCTGGTGTGGGCAGGAGCAGCTCCGAGCACAGGGCCTCCATCTCCCTGCTGGCACCCTCAGACACAGCCACTTCTGCACTCATTACTACCGAGCACAGGCTTGGTGGTGGGCAGGAGGGTCTCTCACTCTGAAACAGAAGAAAGTACTTTAAGCAAGGGAGAACCCAGAGGCCCAGGGGTCCTACAGGATTTTGGGGGGCAGACTGCAGTGCCGATCCCCAGGTAGTGGTATGAACCAGGGTATCTGAATGCTGGCTCCCTTAGGCCGTGCCTTGAGTGGGCTGGTGGCAAAACCCACTGTCACAGGGGAGACAGAGGTGCAAGGACTCTTGTACCCTCCAGAAAGACTCCCGGGGGCCTCTCCATGAACCCAACAGCCAGGGTTTGCTCCCCGGGCCCAAGTGGGCCTAGACCCGGGCCTAGCCTTCACCAAGACCCAGGCCCCAATGGGCCCCAGCCCAAGCCCAGCCCCCAGACTCAGGCCCAGCCTCCAACAAGGAGCTGTTCACCGCAAGTCTCCGCACGGCCGGGGCCGCCCCAACCGCCTTGCCCCGCAACCCCGGCCCGTCCCCGTCACCCCGAGCCGGGGACTCAAGCCGGGCCCCGGTGTCTCCAGCCCTGACACATCTCGGTGGTGCACGCCGGGCGGGAGGGAGCGCCGCCCTTTGTGCGGCTGGCGCGGCCGCTCTGCTCTGCCCCGCAAGCTCGGCCCGGCCCCGCTCTATGGTGCCAGCCGGCAGCCGGCCGGAAGCGGCGCCGGGCGGAAGTGGGGGTCGGGGCCATAGAGAAGCGCGGGGTGAGCCAGAGTGGCGCTGCGCGGAGGTGAGGTGCGCCGGGGCCGGGGCCGGGGCCGGGGCCGGGGCCGGGGCCGGGGCCGGGGCCGGGGCCGGGGCCGGGGCCGGGCTCTATCTATATCTATCTCTATCCTGGGGGTGAGGGGAGCGGACGGGGGCTGTGCCCCTGCTGTGGAGAAGGCTGGTGTGAGGCTGAACCTCCTGTAGGGGAAGGTGGTGTTCTGCTGTGGAGCTGAGGCGCGGAGATGGGGGCGAAAGGCTCGACTGTGGGGCAGGGCATGCCCTGCCTTGGTAAAGGAGCCTTTCTGTGGGGCTAGGGCCTGTTCTCAAAGAGGCGGAATCCTGCATGAGGGAACGGAGCGTGTCTGTCTGTCGGGGGAGGCTCCCCCTCACCCTCTCTATCTGACAGACCCCTCCTGCTGAGGGAGCTGGAGGAACTTCAAGCCTCCTAATGTGCAGCTGGTGCACTTTAGCTGGACATGGAGATAGTGCTTCTACCAATCATGCATCCATTGCTGGCAGTAAAGAACTGAATCTTGGCTGTGCTTGGGGACGTGCTTCAGCTTTTTCAAACAATAAACCATAAATAATTGTTGTGCTCATGATTTCTAGCTGTTTAAACAATAAAACCATGTAAAACATCTCCCATGTAGGGGGAGGTGTCCCTGCCCATGGCAGGGGGGTTGCAAATTGATGATCTTTAAGGTCACTTCCAACTCTAACCATTCTGTGATTCTAAAACTCTGGCTGAAGAAGTAACAGATGCTCCTGTGTTTCCTTGAGAGCCTCCAGCTCCTGGCTCCCTTCTGCCTGTCTCACCCTGAGGCTGCAGAGAGGGAGGGGGGCTCCTGCAGCCATCAGCTGTCTGAACCCTCAGTAATAAGATAAGCATGGATGCAGGAAATCTAAATGTGCCAGGCAGCCTTTCACCTTAAGAACTGGCCTTGGATAAAGGCCAGGGAACTGTGGGTGATACTGCTGCCCTTCAGTCGTTTTCTTTCCACACAGGTTTTTTTCCTGGAGTGATGCTGTGGAAAGGAGCCACTTAACCTCCCACAATGCCTTTTTCTGACTTTGTCTTAGCACTGAAGGACAATCCATACTTTGGGGCTGGGTTCGGCCTGGTCGGGGTGGGCACAGCCCTGGCATTAGCCCGGAAAGGGGCCCAGTTTGGGCTGGTAGCTTTCAGGCGCCATTATATGATCACCTTGGAGGTGCCCAGCAAGGATAAGAGCTACCACTGGCTGCTGAACTGGATCTCCCACCACGCCAAGCACACGCAGCACCTCAGTGTCGAGACGTCGTACCTGCAGCATGAAAGCGGACGTGTCAGCACCAAGTTTGACTTTGTCCCCAGCCCTGGGAATCATTTCATCTGGTAAGGGAGGGCAGGAGAAAGCATCTGGGCTTTGCCCCTTGTTTTGACAAGGAAAGTCCAACCTGGAGGGCCCATGGAGGCAGCAGAGAGGATCCTGCCTCTTTCTTGGCTCTGGATAAGGGCAGGAGTAGCTAAGATGAGTGTTCAACTTAACTCACAACCTGGGCTGGTCTGAGCTGAGTGATGCTGGACCAGCATCCCCCAGTCTCGTCTTCCCGCCCCAGGTATCGCAAGAAGTGGATTCGCATCGAGCGCAACCGGGAGAAGCAGATGATTGACCTGCACACAGGGACCCCCTGGGAGTCTGTCACCTTCACTGCACTGGGCACCAACCGGGAGATCTTCTTCAGTATCCTCCAGGAAGGTCTGTAGTGAAGCTGCATGGGGCCCTGCTGGGAAACAGCCTGCTCCCTGGAGACGCCCAGGGCTTCACAGGAGGTCCTTTTCCCTGCCAGCTGTCCCCTCTGACTCTCTCTGCAGCCCGGGAGCTGGCGCTGCAGCAGCAGGAAGGGCGGACAATCATGTACACGGCCATGGGAGCAGAGTGGCGGCCGTTTGGCTTCCCCCGCCGTCGCCGACCTCTCAGCTCCGTGGTGCTGGAGGAAGGTGTGTCAGAGAGGCTGGTCCAGGACGTGAAGGAGTTCATCGACAACCCCAAGTGGTACAGCGAGAGAGGCAAGGCTCTGGTGTGCTGTCCTCTGTATTGTGACCAGCACGGCTCCTGCCCACCCCCCCTGTGGGACACTGCCTCGGGCACATCCCGCAAATGAGTGAGCCTCAGGCCTGGGTCTGCGAAGGGACAAACTCCCTTTGGTTCAGTCCAATCCTGCAGTCATAGGCCACGGAGTTTATTGCTCCTGTGGTGCTGCTGTGGGGTGGAGCAGGAGGCCTGTGGTCCTCTCTGGAGACGGCTGCAGAGAGATTCTGTCCTGCTGCTTCCTTTCCCTGGTGTATCCTCTGTGCGTGCTCAGCACAGCCACACAGCTCTCGGGGAGAGAGCTCAGAGCAACCCAGCTGGTTCCTAAAAGGACACTGTCTTCCTAGGGATCCCCTACCGAAGAGGTTACCTACTGTATGGTCCACCCGGCTGTGGGAAAAGCAGCTTCATGTGAGTATTGCCAGCTGGCTAACAGCAGTTTTCCTGCCAGCTGCCTGCTGTGGCGCACAGCAATCCGGTGAGAGGATGTGGATGAGTTTGGGTTTGAAATGCAGGAGTGGGCTGGGCCTCCTGCCTGCGTGGGGCCTGGTGTATGCGTTTGCGTTGCCGGCACCGTGACAAACCCTTTGTGCTCTTGCTTTGCAGAGCGCTGCATGGCACCAAGGGGCTGCGCAGGGGCTCCCACCTGCCCTCCCCCATATCTGATCCCCTCTGGGGGAGGATGCCTCTGCCCTCTCCCATGCTGCTGGGCAGGGAAATGTGGTTCTTCCTCTACTACAGGCTTGCTCACTGTGATTTATTCCTGTGGTTTGTGTCCTTCCCAGCACAGCCCTGGCTGGGGAGCTGCAGTACAGTATCTGCCTGCTGAGCCTCAGTGACCACAGCCTCTCTGATGACCGGCTCAATCACCTTCTGAGCGTGGCGCCGCAGCAGAGCATCATCCTACTGGAGGATGTGGACGCTGCCTTCGTCAGTCGGGACCTCGCTGCTGAGAGTGAGTGGTTTCCCCATTCCCAGGCCAGCAGTGGGAGGGAGGTTTGCTGGTTGTGCTAGGGGAAAGACTTGGACTTTGGGCTGCTCTGCTGCACCACCAGAAACCGCAGTTAGGCAGCAATCTGGAGCCTCAGGACAAAGCTGGACCTCACACAATTTTGGCTGGGCCAAAGGAATTTGGGTTCTTTATCCTCAGGTAAAGATACTTCTGTCCAGCTGTTTTCAGCGTGAGGGAGGGGATGGCTTTGCCCCTCATTCTCTTTTTGGGTTCCCAGGGGTGCGGGTGCGGGTGGGCAGGGGAGGTGAATGTGCTGCCAGCCAGGGACAGGCAGAGGGTCAGCTTCAGGGGAAGGAGAGAGTGGGGAGCTTGGCTTAAGCCTCAGGTGACAGGGAGGTATCCTGCAAGACAGCTTGGGATTAGGTGCCAATGGATATGATCTCAGACACCTCTATCCCCAGACCCGGCTGTGTACCAAGGCATGGGGCGCCTGACCTTCAGTGGCCTCCTCAACGCGCTGGATGGTGTGGCCTCCACGGAGGCCAGGATTGTCTTCATGACCACCAACTACGTGGACAGGTCAGAGCCGCCCTCGGGGATGGAACGAGGGAGGGCAGCACGGGAGAACCTTGCTGCCTTTTGATGACCTATACGGATGGCTGTTTGCATCCCCCAGTGTGAGGACTGGGTGGGGGTTCAGGTTTCTCCCTCACGATGCAAATCCCTTGATCTCTAATTGGGATCCCCTTCCATCATCCAGAAGGGGAATTGGGGAAAAAATTAGGAAAGCTGAGGGTTGAAATATAAAGAGATTTAATAGAATAGGACCAGATAATTGACATTAATAACACTAAAGAACCAATATTGATCTCAATACCAATATAAAATATACAAGGGTTATACTTGGCCAATTCTATCAGCAGGGAGCTGTGCACTCCCAGCAGTGACAGCAAATGCTGGACAATGTGAGTTTCATGGTTTCAGGAGGAAGGGAAGGGCTCAGAGATCCAGCACTGGGCCAAGAAGCTCTCTGGATTGCAGCAATTAAGGGAGAGAGAGAACTTCTCAGCAAAATTCCTAATTTTTATTGAATGTGATGCTCATGGTATGAAATAATCCTGTCGGCCAGCTTGGGTCAAGGGCCTGAGTCTCGCTTCTCCTCATCCCTGCAGCTGGCTAAACCTGAAAACCCTGAGACCTTGAAATCCATAGCTGGCTTTATAGCATAGCTGGTTATAAAGTCATTATTTATTTTTTTTTCCACAAATTCATACCAGAGTCTTCCGAAAGTGCAGTTTCCCCAAGAATTAGAAGAGAAACAGTGTGTGAGTGGCTTCCTGCAGGACCAACCGCTTTGAGCAAGTTTTCAGGGCACCCCTGTGTCTCTCAACAGGCTGGACCCAGCGCTGGTGCGGCCCGGCCGCGTGGATCTCAAGCAGTACGTGGGCCATTGCTCCCGCTGGCAGCTCACCTCCATGTTCCAGCGCTTCTACCCCGAGCAGCCCCTGGCTGCGGCCCAGCGGTTTGCGGAGCAGGCGCTGGCAGTCTCCAAACAGATCAGCGCTGCCCAGGTGCAGGGCCACTTCATGCTCTACAAGACGGACCCTGAAGGAGCTATTTCAAACGTAGGCTCCATCTTGCTCTGATCAGGGACCGGCTTTCCCCTGCCGTGCTGCAAGGACTGGGACGAGGACCATCCCGGGGATGCTGTGGAGATGCCCAGACACACAGGCCAGGTCTCTGTTTACCTCTCCTCACCAAGGTCTTGGCTCTTTATTAAAACACGTGGAGAGCCAGAGCTGCCAGCCCTGCACTAGGAAGAGGGGATCGTCTCTCGCTGGACCCCAGGCTTGGGTGCTACTGCAGTGGTCCCACTCACCAGTGTGTGCCTCCTGCTGGGATTGCTGCAAGCTGCCAAGGCTCCTGGATGTGAATCCCCCTTCCTTGTGGGGCAGGCTGGGGATGCCCCAGACCAGCATTTCCCTGGGGCAGGACAGTGGGGTGCTGCACTGCTAAAGAGGTGCTGGTCTTTGAAGGGAGAATGGTCTTCGTTGATGTTTGAATATCCTCTGTGAAGTGCACAACATGGCTCTTGGCTTTCCAGTCCCTTTGTCTGTTAGTTGCCCCACCATCCCGCTGCTGGTCCAGAGCCCTCTTCACCAGGGCCTGGCACAGCCAGTACTGCAAATCCACAGATTTTCAGAAAAAAAACCAGCTCCCAATAGACAGGTTGGTCTGCAGGCTGGTGCCACAGTTCCTGCCCTGCTGGGCCGTGATGCCAAGTCACAGATCTACTCAGATGTTGTCCCTGGGTGGGCATGACTGCCTCTCCTGCCAGAGGAGGAGATGTGGGGCCCTGGGGATACTGCAGGCCTATGGGGCAGATGAGAGGTTTGGGCTGGTTACAGAATATCTTCTCAAGAGCTTGATGTTGACCCCAAGGTGAATTTCTGCAGGCAAGCCAGCACGGTGCGAGCTGCAGAAATCCCTGTTGGAGGTGACTGCTCTTCATCCTGTGGATGGGGCCAAAGGAGGGATTTGGCCTGCTGCTGGCAGTCTTGCAGGCTTCCTTTCTGCCAGGAACAAAAGTCCTGGATGGGCTGGTAGAGCCACAGGTGCCTAAAGTGCCATTGAGAAGGGAAAATGTGCCATACCTCCAGTGCTGCACCTCTCCAGTGCCACAGATCCAGGGGTCAGGGTGTCTGCGCTGACCCACAGAACGAGCCAGCCAGAGCCTCTCCTCTCCCTGGTCCCTATTTCAGAGTCCACAAATCGGCTTCCCCAGAGCCAGCCCCTTGTTCACATCCTCACTTTGGGGACTGTGTCACCTTGGCGAGGCTGGGGGAGAGCTGGTGGCTGCTCATCCCTCACCTTGGTGCTGCATGTGGGGCCAAGGGCAAAGCTGAGAGTGTGCGGGGATACGAAAGGGCCCTGCCACTGGCACCTGGTTGAATTTCAGCACAAACAGGGGCTGCTTTGGTGCAATCCTGGACTTGCTGGGGGGCAACACTGGACAGTGAGTGACTGGCAAATGCCTTGCAGCAGTTTGGGACGATGGGGAAGTGGTGAGGGAGAGCCAGAGGGGACACAGACCGCCACCCTGATGCCACCACACAAGACCACAGGCAACATCTGTCACTTTGATGCTTTTAATAGTGTTAATGCTACAGACACTGCTGGTGCCCTTCTGCCCAGCCCAAGCGCTTTTGCCAGTTAAACCTCACAACAGCCCTGTGAGGTAGGTGGGTGACACAGGCCGACACCAGGGCAGGGTGTGGGATCCGTTCCTCCCCTCTGACAGGGAGGTTTATTTTGTTTAACCCAGATGAATTTTCATGTGCTGCTGCAAAATGTCCCCTACTCCGGGGTGACAGCAGTGAATCAGAAAGGTGAGGGAATCTTCCCAAATCACTACTCCCAGGAAAATACCTTCCCCTCTAACAGGTCTGGCATTTGATTGAAGTTACCCAAGTCCATGGTCACTCAGATTTCCATGGCTGAATTCCTCTGCTCCGAACACCAGGCACAGCAGTTTTCCTGCTGAGAGTAAGCAGGGGTCACTGAAGGAAACCTGGGACCTGGAGCTTCAGGGAGGGGCAAAGATCTTTCCCTTTCTTTCAGGACGTGATCAAACGCCTTTCCTGGAGCACAGCAATTTCACAAGTGAAGGCAGGAGGCAGCAGAACGGGCACCAATGTCAGATTAAGTTTACACCTTTTCAAACAAGTGTGGATGGGCTGTTCGCCCAGAAACCAGCTAGAAGGACAGAGTGAGCACTAAAGAAGAATTAAGAATTCTCTTCAGGGAACAACTGCTCAGCCCTCATCCCCAGCAGGGCACAACGTCTGTCCCTCAGGTCCCCAAGGGACAGGTAGTGAAGGCTCAGACCAAAGAGGAAAGAAAAAAAAAAAAAAAGAGCTTTTAAGAGTATTAGGGTTACCAGTAGGCTAGTGGGGGAAATTTAAACACAGAAGGTTTTTGGGCAGCAGGTTAAACCAACCCCTTCAGGACAAGGCCAGCCATGGAGAGGGCAGGGCAGCAATCAGGGAGGTCCCATTCAAGAGACAGCTTTTGCGCACCTTTCACGTGCCAGAGGAGCAGACAGGCAGATGCTGCACAAACACCCTCCCAGCCAGCACAAAGCCCTTGGATTTCCTAGGGAATCTCGCCTGAAGCCCTGGTAAGTCCATTGCAACATGGCCATTTTTGCACTTAACAGCAGGAAGACAGTAACAACCCAAGAGGCAGGTGGGAGGGGGGCAAAAGGCACAAACAAGTGCAAAGGAATGGGTACTGTCTGGGTGAGGCAGATAGCTTACACCGAGCGAGGCAAAACAAGGCCCAGGGAGTGCTCCTGCCACCCAGGAGTGCCAGGGGAAGGTCTTCTGCCCTGGCCCCAGGCATAGGGAACAGAGCTAGGAGTGAGCAATACCAGGGATCAACACCTTCGCTCCAAACAACAAAGAACAGGAGCAAGAGGACAGAAAAAAAGAGAGCAGGCTCTACAGAGAAGACCCAATGAATTCATTTAATAGTGGTGTCCCACTTCAGAGGCTTGGAATTGCCCATCAAGGCTCTGGAGTGGGACAGAGTTTTAACCTGTGAAGCAGCACCAGAAGGAGCTGGACCAAGTTAACTTAAAGAGCAAATCCTCATTTCTTTGAGGCGAGCTTGAAGATGAAAGGAGGGTAAGATTATCCAAAGTATTAGGGCATATCTTCACTCTGGGCTGTTGGGAGCTCCAAATGACAGCCTGGCCTTAAAGTGGGATCCAGACAGATGCAGGTCAAAAAGCAGAGTGCTCTTCCCAGGTCTCCCTATCAGCTTCTGCCTGCACAAAAGCAGCTGAAGGACAGGGCAGGAGCTCCAAATAAATTCAGGATTCCTGAAAGCCTCAGCCACCAAACAGCCCTGACCTGCCAATGCATTGACTTAAGCATCAGTTACCTCTCCTTGCTTGACTGGGAAGTGTACTGTCAGGGCTGCAGGAGAAGCAATGTCTCCAAGGGACAGGGACAGCAGTTGAGAAGCTGCTATGAGAAGCACGGGGACACAGCAAGCTGAGCTCCTGGCTGCTGTCCTAGCACAGCCTCATCACTTGGCACCACCACAGCTCTCCTGGGAACGTCCTGCCACAACTCTGGCTCTGCTGTGGCACCACACTGGGCTCAGTCCATTTGCTCTGTAGGTGTGCATGTTTCCTGGCAGCTCACACACATGGATGATGGCTGCAGGTGCCCCATTGAAGGCTTCCTCTACCCTCTGGGTACTCCAAGACTAAGGCTGATGTGATCTGTCAGGAGTCAGCTTCTCCAATGCCAGAGAACCCCTGTCATCAGACAGGGAATCACTTACACGAGGATGCCTCACTCTGCACATACTCTGGAGACACTGCCTGTCCCAAGCTGCACCACATGCCAACTGCCTCTTCCCTCCCAAGTGTCTGCTACTGCTCCACCAGAGCCTTCACTGTTCTCCCCAGAAACAGCCCTTCCCTCCCCCAGCCCAGCCCCTCACCACTCCTGCTAGGAGCCACTCTCCTTCTCATAGAAATGGGCTTCTCGACGTCCACTGGGCCTGAACACCCCTCGCCCTCTTGGTGCTCTGGGGTAGGAACCACGCTCCTGGACCCTGGACCTCTCCCACCTTCCGCAATCCCAGGGCCTGTGGTGGCCCTGCCAGCTGGGAGCTGCTCTGTGATCGCTGCGGTTGAAGGCCAGGTTCTCCTTCTCCCTGCTCCGTGCCTCAGCCCCCTCCTCTGGGGTCCATCTCTCCACTTCATGGTGCTCTTCTTTCAAGTCCACTGCCTCTGTTACTGGTGAGGGGTCTTCGGGGCACAACTCCTTTCTTTCTGCTAAGGCAGCAGCCCTGCTTCTGCTATGAGGCTTTGGAAACTCTTGGCTGTGCCTCCCACCAGGTCTCCGCTCTGGTCTCCGGCTGAAGCCCCTATGCCCCCTGGAGCCATGGAGTAAATGACAGCCTTCCTCTGCTGGTTCCTGCGAGCTGCTGCATGACTGCCTGCCCTGGCCTCTGGGGCCAGGCCTCTCCCCTCTGTGCCTCTCCCTCTTGCTCTGTTGCTCCCGGGGCAGAGCTGGCCTCTCAGGCCGCCCAGGTTCTGCCCTGGTCTCTGGCCTCTCAGCTGGCTCTGGAGCTGAGGCTTGGCTGGGTGGCCGGGGAGCATCCACAGGGCTTGCACTCACTGGTGGTTCAGAGGCAGCAGCTGCTTGGCTTGGATTGACAGAAGCTGGAGGCTGAAAGAAAGAAGCCACTCATTAAGGGACAGAGCAGCCCCACAGCAGATGACAGCACTCGGTTCTGCAGTTCAATCCCCCCCCTTGCTGGGTCTCTGCCCACAGTGCCATACCGCCTGGAGGCTGATGAAGTAACGGTTCCTCTCTGCTTCAGGGTCAATGATGCCCCCTTTCTCTTGCTGCCTCTTGAAAATTAAGCGCAGTTCTTCTTGGTGCTGCAGCGTCTTGGCATCTGGCTTGTACAGCTCCTGAGCAGCAGAAAGCCAGGTGGGGTTAGGGCTCTCACGACACCTAGCATGGGTAGGCAGCTGGCAGAGCCAAGAGCTCTCCTTTGATCACACAAGGAACATGGGATACAGAGCTCATTTCATGGGCTAGGAGAAGAAAACTCAGGGCTACAGAACTAAGCCTGCTCTTTGCGGACACATCAAAAGACACCCTCCTAGATTTTATGAACTGTCCTTTGGATGGGACACCTAGGAGGACCCAAGAGGGTGCAGCATGTGGTGAACCCCCATCTCTTACCAGCGGGTGCTGCGGGGGCGGCGCTGCCTTCAGAGCACAGAGATCGTAGACCAGTGTCTCCCGGCAGACAGGGCACTGCACACCGATTTCCTGTAGGGAGGTGAGAGGTAATCCCAAACCCTGTCCATGACCCAGCTCACGTGCTGCTGGATAACGCCCAGCTTGGGAAGTGGAACAGGGTGGCTGCCTTCAATCTTTGGCCAGGGCAGGGAAGCCCAGGAGGTTTCCAGAAGTATGAAAGCAGCCTGGTGTCTCAATGACTTCTACAGAAAGCGTCTCCACTATGAGGCACGCTGGGATTTGTGCTCCAGCAGCTGACCACTGGACAACCCCCCTGTCACAGAATCACAGAATATNGAGGACATACATCTCCATATGTCAGCACATATGGCTCCAGTTCTCCTTAGCCCTAAAAAGAGAGATCTGTTTGTCCCCCCTCCAAAGTGGAGCGTGTCTTCTAGGCTACACCTCTTTGAAAGGCTTCTGCAGGGAGGAGCCTTTGACTTGTTTCACACTCAGCTGGGCCGTTTGCTCTGTGGCTGACAACTGTTCCAACAGGGAACAGCTGGAAAGGGCCTTTGGAGATCACTTAGTCTAATCACAGCTGTGATTCTCAGCACAGACATGACACTGACCATGCTTCCAGGTCAGGCTAGACCTCCCCTCGCTCCATGTCCCAAAGGGGGTGACAGAGTTGTCATGAGGACCTGTGCAGTGGACTAGGGAGGAGCCCAGGGCCCAGTACCTGTTTAGGGGATGGCACCAAGTGCTGCTCTCTCTCCTCCTGTTGCATGAGGATCTCCTCCTCCATGTGCTGGGCGTAACGGGCCAGGCAGTGGGAGTGGAAGTAGTGGTAGCACTGAGTCTTTGTGAAGGCTTCTCTCTCCTGTAGAGGACAAAGGACAGCTTCAAAGGGTTTCTGAGCACTGGGTTGTGTAGCCTCCCCAGCTGAGGTGGGCTTTCACTACCACATCAGCCCTGGCAGCGGGGAACTAGTGCTATTGTTGGCAGAAACATAACATCTTCTCCTGGGCTTCATCTCTAGCTCCTCAGCTCCTATTGGGTCATTGCTCCCTATTCCAAGGGTGAGAAATACCCCCAATGTCAAGCCGCAAAGTTTTTGTGATTGATTTATCTGCATATGTTCCTGTGTCAGTGTAATCTTCTCACCTGCTATGTTCTTCCCAGGCAGGCACCGCCTCTTCTTACAACCTGGACAAGGCAAGTTCCCGTGTCCCTGCAGACCTCAGCACCCTCACAAATGTGTCCCAGTCTCTCCAGACTACTTATGTGCTGAAGTCCAGGTGAGGTTTGACCAACACAGGGAAGCTAAGATCCACCAGCAACTATCCCCAGACATCACCCTTTCCCTTGGAAACACTTCAGAGTCACTCACTGTCCCTGTGCCCTGTTTCTGTAGATGGGTATCTTCAGGCTGACTTGTGAGAGTAAAGGAAGGTCCATGCTGAGTAGGACTGCCTACAGACCAGGTGGACAGGGGATTGCCGAGGCACACCCCGGTCCAGGCTGATACACCAAGCTTTGAGCCCCAGGTTCCCTGTTCTCTTGCCTCACTTCCCAGCCAGGTTGTAGGGCTGGGCAACATGCTCCTACCTGGAATCCGTAGAGGCAGATCACGCACTGGCCATGAGGAATGTTGTTGTCAGTGAGAATCTCCTTCCCCTTCTGCAGAAGCATTAAAGCAAACATATTACTCGCTGGCATGCCCATAGGCACAGAGCTATCCCACCCCTGGGGCAATCAGGAACCAGTGTCTGTGGTTGGTCACCCCAACTCTCACCTCAATTAGTTCATAGAGCACCTCTGTCCCCAGCCTGGCTTCAGCAACACTTCTGAGGGTCTGAGAAATCCTACAGCAAAGCAGCAGCAATAGTTAACACAAGTTTAGCCACAGCTTTTCACTCTTCCACATGCCTGTCACTATGTGCATACACACATTCCCATGCACCCCATAAACCAGTGGACTGGAAGCCCTTGTCTTCAGAGGACTTGCAAGAGCAAGTTTGCTTAAGCTCACACAGCACTCTTCAGTTTTGGTAAATCTCAGGTTTTGTTTATCTGATGGCAACAGATCTGGTGGGATCCACATTAACTCTTTTGTTGCCAGCAAGTACCAGGGTCTCTCTGCACACACTCCACTGCACCAAGGACAGGAGCACAAAGGCAACACCGGGCTGCCCGAGGAGTTGGTTCAGTCCCACTGCTGTCAAAGCAGGATGGACGAAGAGCTGCAAAGGTTCAGGTGATTTAGATTACAATTCAGGGGAACCACAGAGGAACAACCACAGGGTATATCCCTCAGTTTCAAACTCAGCACCAGTAGTTCCCACGAGATTTAAGACAAGGTAATTTAGGGACCTGTATCCATCTCATAACTGGAACCAGGTGAATTTGAGAGAAGGCTTTTCCATCAGTTCTGCCACCCAGATCTCCAGAGAAAAGGATCACCCTCTCCCCTTCCAGCACTCACTTTTGAATTTGCTCATCTGACAGGCCCCGTGGGTTCCTGATTGAGATTTCCGGAGCTTTGTTGGGATACTAGAAAAACAAAACCAAAAACAAACACCAAACCCCAAACACCCAAAGCACAACAAGGAAGGCAGAGAGACCTGGGGCAGGGATGAACGGGGGCGTGGGGGGTCGGCAGCCTACCTGGGGTGGCACAGAGAGCAGCAGGGTGAAGCGGACATACTGGGAGTCCTGGTCCTGGGCCGTGGCGGGGTGCAGGGTGATGCTGATCTCCCAGGGCTCCCACCTGCGGGGCAGGCCGAAGTGAGGGGGTGGAAGCGGGGCCGNGGATGTTACCAGTCCGTCGCCTCTGCCTCCTCACCGGCCGCCGCCATCTTCCCGTGAGCCCCGGAACCGGAACCGGAGCGAGGGCGCGCGCNGGGCGAGGTTAATTCTACCCGGGGCTTGGGTCGCGTCCTGCCGTGGGGGAGCGGAGGAGGAGCCGACGGGCGGTGACGGAGCCCGGCGGGACGACCCGGGGACACCTGGTTTGGGGAGGAGCCCACGCGGGGAGGGAAAGCCCTAGCCCTTTGGATTTGGGGTCGCGGCGGGTGGAGCCCTGCCTTCCCTGCACTGCCACTGCCCCTCTTTATCGTGGCCTGCAGCGGCTGGAGTTGGGGGTAGGTGTCCCACGGTAGCCAGTGGCGGAGGGCGGGAGGAGGGGAGAGGGGCCGAAGCGCTCCTCCTCCACCGGCTGCTTTGCCTCGGCGGCCCCCTCCTCGAACGCCCGCGATGGAGAAGTATCACGTCCTGGAAATGATCGGCGAAGGCTCCTTCGGGCGCGTGTACAAGGGGCGTCGGAAACACAGCGCCCAGGTGAGGAGAGAGGTGACAGGGGAGAGGGCCTGGGCTCTGTTGTGTGGCGCTGGGGACTGATTTCTGGTGGCTGTTGGATTCCTGCCAGGGCTTCGGGTCTTGGCGCTCATTCGTTTTTCTGCTAACATTCCTGGCCAGCTCCTGCTAGCATGGAGTCACCCAGGTTGAAGGGACTTCAAGAGCTTTTACAGTCCGTCCCTTGTTTAAAGCAAAGCCCATCTGTAAAGAGCATGGCTCCATCTTCTCTGAAACCTCCTTTTGGGAATCACAAGATTACTGTTCAGCTTCCCTAAGCATTTTTTCCTCCAGGCTAACCAAGCCTGTTCCGCCTGGCCTCAGCTTTTACACCACATGCTTCAGCCCCTTTGCCATTCCAGTGGTCTCAGCTATACACACCTGGACCTATTGCTGTCTTTCTGGGCCAAAAAACAGGCACAGTATTGCCAATGTGCTCTAACAAGTGTTAAGTAAAGGGCAATAAGAACTTATTTCAAACTCCTACCTGTTGATACAGCCCAGAGTGCTGCTAGTGCTCCTCACTGCCAAGGCACCATGCTGGCTTGTGTTAAGCTTGTTGTTAGGCAGCATCTCTAGCTCCTGTCCTGTGTTTGGACTGTTTCTGGCAGTCTTAGCTTCGCCTGTGCTCACTGATTACATTTCTTTGCTTTAAATGCCAGTGTGCAAAGTACTGTGACCACCTGTATTGATGTACAAGAGCCTGGTAGGAGCCCCAGCTCCAAGGGATCCCGTGAACAGATGTCTTGTTCAGTGTGCTTAGCTGGAAAATGCTGAGTCCTGTTTGGGTTAAAGGTGGCCTCTGCCAGGGCAGGCAGGAGCCTGGTCTGATCCCAGCTTTACCTGCTTTGAAAGGTGGTGGCCTTGAAGTTCATCCCCAAGGTGGGGCGATCTGAGAAGGAGCTGAAGAACCTGCAGCGAGAAATTGAGATCATGAGAGGCCTCCATCATCCCAACATCATCCAGATGCTTGACAGCTTTGAGACCAACAAGGAGGTGAAGGGCAAATGCTTTTGCTTGTCTGGGGTCAGGAACAAGGGCTGTCTCCTGCTGTCATAGGGACCATTTTTTCTGAAGATGCTGGTGACACCCTCCCAGGACCTGGTCAATGTTTTTCAGAGCCCTCCAGTATGTGCTATTTGGGGAGCCAGCATGTATCTGGGCTGTGTAGGGTGAGCTGGGTCATATACAGAGGTGAAGGAGCTCGGTGGAGTGTGTGTGTGATGAAGATGAGTGTTTTGGGATCACGGGGTAAGAGAGACTCTGCAGTCACCTCATCAGAGACTGACTTTTCATGTATTTAAACTCTCATGGAGAGTGTAGTAAAAAAGAGTTGAAGACTATGCTATGGGATATGAGGGCATGAAATGAAGTAATTGGGCAGTGGATTCAAAACAAACTCAAGGGAATGATTCTATCCACTGCACTTGTCCTGTCCTTCCCCCTTTCCTGGTTTCAGCTGGCTGAGATAAGGACAGCCACAAGGCCTCTGCTAAGTGCTAGGCCCTTGCTGCAGTGCAGCTGCAGGGGCCTTCTCCCACCCCAGGTTCCAGCCTAAGCTGATGGGCTGTGCACATTGAGACCCTAGCATCTCCCTCAGATTTCCTACCCTGCTCTATTCCAGTCCCCAGGGCATGGTGGGGATACGGCTGGGTAAATGCCAGATCTCACCATGCTGCTTTTCCCTCCAGGTGGTGGTGGTGACTGAGTATGCAGAGGGGGAGCTCTTTCAGATCCTGGAGGATGAGGGGAGTTTGCCCGAGGACCAGGTGACTGGCATAGCTGTGGCCATACAGTCTTTGCTGTAGGATGGAGAGAACAGGATTTGTCTGCCAGCAGGCACTGGGTCTGTGCTATGGGCCAGGTGACATCAGAAGGGTGAAGGTGCTGCTGGGGCTTAACCTGGCAGAGCTTCTAAAGGGGATGGAGAGGGGGGCAAGTTGCACTGGGGGACAGTGGGATCACAGCAGTGACCTTGGTTTCCCTATTCTCTCGCCAAGGACCGCAGCACTAGGCCTACTCTAAGGAACTGCTGACCCATTGCTGGGGCTAGTACCTGCTGCAAGCAGGGCAAGAGCAAGACTGGGGGTACTCGGCAGGGCAGACCATAAGGAACACCATGGTTCTGCTGGCTGGTGGTGCTGTGGGGCACAGGGTGAGACTCCTGTATCTCTGGCAGGTCCAGACCATAGCTGCCCAACTGGTCTCTGCTCTCTATTACCTGCATTCCCACCGCATCCTGCATCGTGACATGAAGCCCCAGAACATCCTGCTGGGCAAAGATGGCGTCGTCAAACTCTGTGACTTCGGGTGGGTGCTGGGGGCCAGTGTGAGGCTTGGGGCAGTCAAGGGGGTGTCCTGCATTCTCTAGAGAGGGGGAAGGAATATTGAAGGGGGCCTGGATTCTGTGCATGTTTAGGGGTTGGTAGGGATGGAGGATTTTGGACTCTGGAGGGGAGAGGTGTTGGTAAACTCATAGGGATCTCCTTGGGAGCTGCAACAGATGTTTCAGCCTGAACTGATCATCTGTGCTTTGTTCTGAGCAGATTTGCCCGTGCCATGAGCATCCACACCATGGTGCTGACCTCCATCAAGGGCACCCCACTGTACATGTCCCCTGAGCTGGTGGAGGAGCGGCCATATGACCATACAGCGGACTTGTGGTCTGTGGGTTGCATCCTGTATGAGCTGTTTGTGGGCACTCCTCCCTTCTACACTAGCAGCATCTTCCAGCTTGTCAGCCTCATCGTCAAGGACCCTGTCAGATGGCCCAAGGCCATAAGCCCAGTCTTCAAGGTAAGGGTGCATACCCTGTTTGTTGGGTGAGAGCTGTTATTGTGATAGCAGATTTGGCCTCACCTGTTGTCTGGGTAGGTCACTCTTAGGTTTTATGTCCCCTAATGGGTATTTCAGAACACAGAGAAGGGATGAGAGCTTGGCCTCCTGGGTAGGGGACCCTTATCACTGCTGTTACTCTCTATAAGCTGGGGCTGACATAGGAAGAGTAAGATACTTGGCTGGGAAGGGAGTGTCTTCGCATCAGCTCTACATCCCAGAGCTACTCCTCCCCAACAGCAGGGAGCTCCTGGGTGTCCTCACTAGGGAAGACTGGTGGGTACACTGTGCTCACTGGTGGGTGATAAACATGTGTCAGTGACCCTGGCACTTTGCTGCCCTGTAGAGCTTTTTGCAGGGACTACTAATGAAGGACCCCTGCCAGCGCCTGTCATGGCCAGAGCTGCTCTCTCACCCTTTCATTGCTGGACGGGTTACTGGTAAGCACCACCTCTTTTTCCAGTGCTGGCCAGGTGTACTTCTTCCAACTACTACCTGGAGGTTGGAAGGACCACCCTGCCCTACTTTTTTTCTACCCTGTTCTTTGCCTCCCTCTTCTCAGCTTTCTCCAGGTGCTGACCCCTAGCTCCTGCCCCTGGGTTTGCTCTGGCTCCCGTGGGATCCCAGAGCTGGTCCCAAGGGAGAGGTGCTGATGCAGTTCTCCCCTCACCTCCCCAGTGATTGATGACACAGAAGAGCATGGTATCTCAAACCCCTTCACCATGAAGCTGCCCCCTGAGCTGCAGGCCCTGAAGGAGCAGCAGGCCCATTCTCTGGCCCCCAGGAGTGGCCAGTCCAGGATCCTGAGAAAGGCCCGGCAGAAGATGGCTGAGGAGGCACAGAAAAAGGTGGAGTAAAGTGTGGGATTCCCCTGGCTGTGTCCCACAGTTGAGACAAAAGACAGGCACTGAAATTGGACATAGGGGGAAAGACAGAAGGGATGTGGATCAGACTGGGGTGTCAGCTACATACAAGGCAGGATTTGGAGTCCTTGGATAGTGGCATCTAGAAGGCTCACCTGGCTGTCTGAGTAACCCTGACCTGACCAAAGTTCTCTGCCATTACCCAGGGGCAGCTCAAGGCAGGTGATGCATCTGTGAAGAACTCTGGCAAAGGGTGCCCAGGGCATGGACCCAAAGGAGCCCTGAGGAAGGCAGCCGCCATGGAGGGGGAGCCACCAGCTGCCTCCAAAGAGAAGAACCCCAGTGTCCTGCAGGGAAAGAGCAGTGTGGCAGAATGGGAGTTGGAGGAGCCTCCACCCAACCCACGGTGAGGGAGGCCTTGGGCTGGGAGAGGAGGAAGAGGGGAAGGCAGGATAGTTCACTGACTGTGCTGTTTCCTTGGCCAGGGAGCACAGCATCACTCAAGACTATGAGCGGGAATTTCCTGGAGCAGGGGCCTCTCTGCAGCCTGTTGCTGGCAGGGCAGAGCCCTGGCGCGGGTGCAGCATCGAGACCGTGGACCTGGAAAGTGAGGTAAGACAGTGTCTTGTGGTGAGGACAGCAGGGCCCAGTCCCCAGGGTCTAGTAGAGAGACCTTGGGGCAGGCAGGGTCTGTAGCACCAGCCTTCTCTCCTTCATGGCTAGGAGCTGGAGAGTGATGAGGAGTGGCAGCACCTGATTGAGACCATGGAGCCGTCAACCATGCAGCTGAACACGCCCCTGAGCCTCCTGAGGGACCCGGCCTTCTGGCGCCGTGTCCAGGCCCGCCTGAGAGACTCTGCTCAGCAGGTGGGTGATGGCTGGCGTAGACAACTACAGGGACATGGATGGCATGTTTCTCCCCAGGACTGGGTTGGGATTACTGGGAGAGTCCTCAGTTCAGCCAGCAAGGGGATCCTCTGCTTCTCCAGGAGCCAGAGCTGAATCATGCACTTAGCTTGAGGGATGGAGGACTACCATGTGGCTGGTGGAGAGGCCAAACCCACTGCTGATCATGAGCTCTTCTGGCTTCTCTGTGTCCAGGTGCTGGAAGGGATGCTGGAGGGAGCCTCCCGTCTCCGTTCCATGCTCCGCGTCATGGGCAACCTCCTGGCTACCCAGTGTGACTCTGAACTGCTGGACTGCTTTTGCCAAGAGCTGAATGTGCCTCTGTCCCTGCTGTGTCTAGCCAAGCAGATCCTAGAGAGTGGTAGCACAAAGCAGGTGGGTGTAAGACCCCAGAGAAATTTGGGCTTCTTCCAGCCCTGCAGAGTGCTGGTGCTGAGGAGGCACTGGTGTCCTGCTGGAGCTGGCTCGCTGGATTGGTACCTCTTCCAGGCCCCTTTGGGAAGAGGGAGGTTCTGGTAGTGAAGAATCCTGCTGTGGTGGTGTTGGGATGGCCAGCAGACAATCCCCACTCGCCATTTGTTTCTGGATCTTGCAGCAGCCTTGGTGTATTGCGGTGCTGACAGACCTCCTCATGGTGACCACCGTTTATTTCAGCAGTGAGTGCAGCCTGCAGGAGAGTGGCCAAAAGGACAGGTAGGAACAGCCCTCTGTGTTCTGGGGTCTCTTGTGGACACTGTGGGGACCCAGCAGTAGGCAGGAGTGTGGTGTTCATTCTGTGTGGCTGGAGCTGTCTCTGTGGGGTAGCATCACAGACCAAGCACTTTGTGCCATGTCACTGCTCTCACAGAGAGGCGCTTTCCATGAGTGGGATTAATTAAGGGTAAGGCACAGCTGACTAGAATCCAGTTGTGCTTCCTGCTGGCACTGGCTCACAGTGCTAGTGTGTGCTATCTGCTCCATTACCCAGGCCATATGGAACTGGCCAGACACTGTCCTCACAGCCAGGGCCTGTGTTTCACTGCTTTCCTCTGCCCCTGCTGCTCCCCCCAGCCTGCAGGCCTTCAGGGAGAGTGCTGGCTGCTTCCTAACCCTGCTGCCGGAGCTGCTGGCTGCACCAGCTGACAGCGAGATGAGACTCTGCCAACAAAGCCTCCTGGTAAGGGTGCCCCTGTCTCCCTTTTCCCCTCCCTGTAGCCCAAGGACAGAAGCTCTGGGCTGTGTGTGCACGTCAAGGAGAATGCGGGCTGAGAACTCTGCTCCCAGCTATGGGGTCTGATGCATTCTTGTCAGGACAGGCTCTCACCCACTAGGGATTTTAAGGGGATCACATGCAGAAACAAGGTCTCCCTGGTGGTGCCTCTGTATGTTCTCCTCTCAGCCAGCATGTAGCCACATTTGGCTGACACACAGTAACCTCCCTGGAGAATACACTTAGAGGTTCCCGAAGCTCCAACACAAGTCCGTCTCCCACCTCTGCTGTCGCCCTACGGCTTCTTCCTTCATTGCTCTTCTCTCTCCTCCCACCCTTGATCTGCAGTCAAGGACCCCATTTATATCTTCCCCAGTGCTTCAACCTGCTCTGTGAGAGCCTGGATGTGATGTGCCCCTCTGTCTCTGCACCTGTCTATGCCAGCCTGCGAGAGGAGCATCGGCCTCTGCTAAACAGACTCCTCCAGGGATCCATCTCAGAGCAGCCTGCTCTGCGAGGTAGCCATGGTGGGAGCTCATCCCTCCTCCTGGGGTTTCCCTCTCCCTCCTACCCTTGGGCTCCCTCAGAGCACTGTCTGCTATTGCAGTGCTGTTGGCTGGAGGAGGTGGTTGAAACTTATCTGCCCAAACCCCTGCTAACCAGGGCTCTCCTGTTCTCTCCCTCAATCCCAGATCTCCCCCTCCTCGTGTCACAAGCCTGACTTTTCCTCTCTTGGCCTCCAGCCTCATCCTGCTACCCCTCAGCATCCTTCACCCTTAGAATGTGTCTCCTAAGCTCTGTCCCCGTGCAGGTGCAGCAATGGAGGCCAAGTCAGCCTGTGACCAGAGTCCAAGCGTGGCCGACCTCTTCATGGCTGCATTGACTGCTGCCTGCAGCATCCCCCTGGAGAGGAACAGCTGTCGGGAAGCCAAGCAGCAGGTCAGGCCAGCTGTCTTTGCAGGGCGAGGAGGTGTGATCCCCATAGGGACAGAAACCCTTTGCAAGAGGGTCTCTTTTTCGGCAGTAGACTGGAGGGCTGGGGTCCTCTGGCTTTGGTGGCTTGCAGGGTGGTTTACAGGCTGCTCCTTCTAGTCAACAACTGAGCTTCAGGAGTCTAAGGACTCCTAAATTAATTAAGAGACCTGCACTTAGGATCTAAACTGTGGGATGGGATAAGTAGAGAACCAGGCAGTGCAGAGAAAGCATGAGGAATTCTTATATGACAGTGATATGTAGGAAATCTGAAATTGAATGGACAATAAATAAGAGAGAAAACAGAACTATGGATTTGCATTTGAGCCTTTAACTCAACTCTGAGTCAACAAGGAGGGAAGCAGAGGAGGAATCTCACCTTGCTCATCTCGGCTCTGGAACTGTGCATCTGGTCATGGCAGATGGACATCCTTTTGTGAATGCAACACATAGGAAGCAGATGCCACCTTTTCTTACTTTGTTGCTAGCATTGAACTCCTGAAACGTGCAGTGCTTCAAGTGCCCAGGGTGTAAAACAGGCTGATTTCTGCAGGTTGCTCAGGAAATAGCTGCAAAGCTTATGGAGAAAGACAGCCAGCAACTTGGGAGGCTGCTGGGGAGGCTGAAGCATCCAAGCTGCTCCTTGAACGTGCTTAAGGTAATGTCCTGTCCATTTATCTGGCTGCCCCCAAGGGTGTCTGGACCTTTGGTCTGGGGTTAGGAGCATGGAGAATGGGGAACTGTAGTCTCATCCCTCAATGATTCCCATCTCCCTGGTGTCAGCTGTTGAATAAATGAGCCCGTGGTAGTCATGAGGTGAGACTGGGATGGGCCTGGTCACTGCATCCCTGTCCCCAGGGGCTGGTATACATCTCTCCCCCCTGCCTCACAGATCCTCTACGCTTGCTGCCATGCCAGCTCAAGCTTGTGCCAGCGCTTGGGGAGGAGCCAGCAAATGTGGGGTTCCCTCATGCAGCTCTTGAAGGGCAAGGTAAGCCTGACCACAGCCTCAGCGGTGGGTTAGGAGGTGGGCAAGCAGGGCATTTTCCTCTGAGCGCTGCTTAGACCAAGCTGAGGGATGTGTGGGGAGAAGAGTTTTGGGGAGCTTAGTCTGGAGAGTGAAGTTCTCCAGGGCCCAGAAAAGTCCCTTCCTCCTCTGCCAGCCTTGCTGTCCTGCTGTGACTTCCGCTCCCTTGGCAGGTCCCCGTGGTGGAGGTGGCTCAGGAGGCAGCCTGCGAGGCCTCTCTGTACCTGCTGGCCCTTCTCACCCTGCAGCTCCGGGCCTCCCCTCCCAGGTAAGCACCTGCTTTCACTCATGGCTATGAGAGGAACATGCCCTCTGCCCTGCAGCCTGCCCAGAGCTGGCCTTCTGCTGCCACCGATTCCTCCAATTGATACATCTGCAGAGGTTGGGTAGCATGGGTGGGTGCTGGGGACGTGGTGAGGACCTAGTGTGGACAAGGAGGTGCTGTGAATGATGACTTGCTCCTCCTGCAAGGTGGCTGCTTCCCAGCCCTAGGGGTGTTGGGACGCTGCTGCTCTGTGGGATGTGAAGCTGTGGGAACACAGTGCCTCTCTCCTGCCCCCTGTGTTTCAGGGTTGAGGAAGCTGCTACGCTGGCCATGGATCTCATCACCCACTCTCCTGTCGTCTCCCTTGTGGTAAGTCTTCCCATCCTGCCAGAGCTGTCACTGAGAGCCCTGCAGACCCCCCTGTCCCATTTGGGTCCTACTGTTGCTTGCTCAGGGTGGGATGAGGGCAGGTGCAGCCTGACTGTCCGTGCCCTGGGCTGAGGAATGAAGAGTCAGAACTGAGTGGGCAGGTGGGGAAATCCCAAAGGTGCTGAGCTCTCCCTGCTCCCACAGGGTGCTGCAGCATTCCTCCTCACACAGCTCAGTCAGCATGGGGTGAGCTTGGAGCTCAGGGGAGAAGAGATCCTACCAGCGGTGACAAACGCACTGACAACATCTGCTGAGGTATGGGATGGGGACAGAGGAGCAGGGGAGCCCTGCTGTCTCCCCACAGGGGAGGTGTACAAAGATGGGCTCGGAAGGGTGCAGATGTGGTCCTGCTGCTCTCAGACCCAGCACTTAGCTCCAGCCTATCCCCTACTCTCTCTTACAGCTGCAGCTCCCCCCACCAATGGATGCTGGTCTCTATGATGGGATCTTTTTCCTCCTGCTGAAGCTTCTTGCCCAGGTACCAGCCTGCCTATCTCCCTTTGCCTGGTCCCTTCCAAAAGGTGTGGGGACAAAAAGGCACAAATGTAGATCTGTAATGGAGGCTGAGACAAACCAGGGAATTGGGGAGCTTTTGCTGAGCTGTGCAACCCCATGAAAGTCACCTAATGTCCCTGGGATTTTTGTGGAGCTCTAGAGGATTGGTGGGAAGGTGGTTGGCAGGAATTAACGGGCACATTGGAGTGAGAGAGGGCAGATATGCCCATGGACTGGCACTGTCAGCAAGTGCGGCAGAGATTCCAGCTGCCTGGCTTCCTCTCCTCTCCCTGGACCCTGCCAGGACCACGGGGCTGGCAGGGATGCATACCAGACCAATGGGAGCCATGACAGACCAGAAAGTCCCTTGTCTTTAGGAGGACATGGTGATGGAGCAGGGCTTTGCTGCCTCAGAGCTGTGGAGCGTGGTGTGGCATTGTGTTGCTGCGGTGCTTTGTGTGGACAGTGACAGGGCAGCACTGGAGGGAGACACTCCAAGGGCAGACCACCTCGTGGCAGAGCCGGACTGGAACCTCCTCTCCCCTCAAGGTAGGAGCTGCAGGATGGCAGGGCATCTGCCCTAGACTCTGGCCTGCATCCTGCCCTCAGTCTTGCCTGTGCCTGTCCCCATCAGCATCTGGTCCCTGAGGCCAGTGGGCTTGGGGGACTTTTCTTGAGGGTTGCTGTTGTCCTCTGGGGAGAGAGGGCTGGCCTGGTCCATGTGGCGCCCAGTCGTCAGCAGCTCAGCTGCTGGAGGAGCAAGAAGGGGTGTCTCTGCTGGAGAGGAACGTTCACCCTGGCAGGTGTGACCACCATAGGTAGAGAATGGTCTGGCCTTGGGCAGGGAAGCCCAGAAGCAACCCTGGAGCAGCCACAGGCAAAGGAGAGGAGACTTTTCAGTCTTCCCTGGCTTTGCCCTTCTACTGCACTGTTCCCCTTGCAGGCACCCTACTCTTCCTCAGCCTGGCCCTCTTCGTCTTCACTCGTGAGTCCCACCAATGCCTGCCTCACCTCACCCAGTCCCACGGTGTCCTCATGGTGACACTGAAGAGGCTGCTGTCCCCTGGCTTCCTGGCATGCCTGGCACAGACGTGAGTTGTGGGGAGGGCTGAAGCAGGCAGAGCTCAGCCACTGAACGGGGCTTAGACACAAGCATGCAGAAGGCAGAGAATTTTCTGACCTTGCACTTGCAGGGCACAGCTCACCTGCAGAACTTCTCCGTAGTGCTTGGCATGGGGAACGCTCCCTGCCTCTTGCCGTGATGTTTTTCTGATCACCTATGTCTTAAGCTCTCTCTCTAAAAAATTCAGGCAAGCAGGAGAGAACGGGGACCCTGAGCTTGTCCCAGCTGTGGTGATCCAGGCCTGCCAGCTCCTGTGCTTCCCTTTTGCCCTGGATGTGGATGGAGACACCTTAGCATTGGTCACGGAGGCTGTGAGAGATGCCCAGATCCCTGCCCAGCTGCTGCAGGTACCCTTTTGGACCTGCATTTCTCTTCCATCCCATAGTGTGGAGACGTCTCCCCACATTGCAGTCCCCAGTACGAGGCGTCATCTCACGCCATGCTGGCGATTTGTGCCCACATAGGGATGTCACTAGGGTGCCATGCAGCCACCAGAGTGGCTTGGCTGGCAGCTGAGCTCTGCACCCACCTGCTGGCAGCCCTCAGCCGCGGCTTGATTTGGCCCACACCTGAAGACAACGCACTCAGTGCTGCTCTCTCTCCTTTCTTTCTAGGTCTGCTCTCACCATCTGCCATTCTCACACACCGAGCTCCCTGTGAGCCTCTTGTGCCACCTCGTTGTGTCTGATGAACAGGTCATAGACCAAGTGGTGAGGGCAGCCACCGCCTCAGAGCCTGTCACTGCCTTCTTGACATCTGCCTTGTTTTCAGGCAGCCCCACACTCACAACTGACCTCCTGTCTCTCTTGACCCATGTGGCCCGGGCCTGTCCGGAGCACCTGCCCTTTCTTCAGAGGATCCTGAGGGGCTCAGAGGTGGCTGATCAGCCACTGACCCGTCTGCTTGACCACCGGCAACACCTGATACGGGCCAAAGCCTGCAACCTGCTAGGCAACCTGCTCCGACATGGCCACAGCTTTCCCCAGGTGCTGCAGAGCCAGACGGGCTTTCTGGAGAGCCTGCTGGGCTGCTTGGTGGACCAGGAGGAGAGCGTGCGGAGGGCAGCCAGCTTTGCGGTGGGCAACGCTGCCTACCATGAGTCCTTCCCGGTGGGGAGCCTGGGCAGGGCCGTGCCCAGGCTGACGAGGCTGTTGAGGGATGCGCAGGCCAGGACGCGCTGCAACGCGGCCTTGGCCCTAGGCAACCTGGGCCAGCACTCGGCAGAGCTGGGGGACCTGCTGATCGAGAGCAGGGCCCCCCATGTCCTGCTGGAGGTGGCCTGCTGGGACCCTCGGGAGAGCGTACGGGAAGGAGCCCTGGTGGCGCTTCGGGCCCTCAGCCAGCACCCTGGGATACAGCAGGTACCACACCCACCCCTTTCTGGGACCCGATGGGACAAGGGACTAGGCTGGCAGGTGACTTCTGTCCTTCTGTTCCGTAGGTCCTGCTGTCCCTCAGAGCCACTGAGAAGCTGGCCGTGCTGGCCAACGGTGACTCACAGCCTGCTGCTGGTGGCACTGCACGGCCACCTTCTGCCCGGCACTGCGAGAAACTCCTCCGCTTCCTAGCACCCCTGTGCAGCACCAGCGGGAGCTGCCCTGGAAACGATGCCGGACCCCCAGATCCTGGGAAATCTGTGGCCCTGCAGCAGCGCTGATGCCGGGGCTCAACCTGACGCTGCCTTCAGCAGGACGGGACAAAGGCCTCCTCCTCGGGCTCCAACCTCCTGGGGAACCCGCTTTTGCCCACCCCAAGAAGGGGGCTATCTCTGCCCTGGGGGAAGCCTTGCCTTGAAAAGTGCCTATAGGCCTCACGAGACCACCTCTTTCTAAGTGGCCTCCCGTGCCGTGTCCGCCCACCGGCCGCCGAGGCTCTGCTCCTCCATCCCGGGGCTCTGCTCCTACACCCTGGGGTTCCCCCACGGCAGGCACCGGTGCTCAGGCTGCCTCCCCGCCGGGCCGCTAGAGGGCGCCGTGGGCCGTTGCGGCTGGCGCGGTGGCTGCCGGGAGGTGTAGTCACGTGGCGGCGCCACCCCGGATCCCTATGGTAACGGCGGGCGGTGTGGCGGCGGCCTAAGAGCGGCGGGGCCCGGGGGCCGCGGGTGGGCGGTGAGTACGACAGGAGTGGGTTCGAGTGTGCCTCCCTTCCAAGGAGCGGGTCCCTTCCTTTCGTGGGGAGTGCGTGCTCCCTGTGAGTGCCATCCCTCGGGCCTACCCTGGGGCTCGGGGCCCTTGATCCCCTCCCTGCGGGGACCTCTGGCCCTCCCTGCCCCACTGCCGTGCCCCCAGCACCCACCTGGCTTCTGTCCCTCTCCCGGCTTCAGGCCTCCTTGCAGAGACTCGCCTTGGCCGTGCCCTGTGGCCCCTGTGGGGTGTGCTGGGCTGCGTGGGACAGGGGAGACAGCATGGGGATACTCTGTGGCATGTCATGCTGGGGATGATGGTGTCCTGGCCAGTGATTTTGGGGCAGGACGGAGCAGCTCAATAGTGCCTTTGGCCTCAAAGACTTTTACCTGAAGGAATGAGAACCAGAGCATGTTTCCTGAATGGGTATCAGTGAGGATGGAGCTGGGGTTGACCAGACCTGAGCAGCACATTGGGACACTGACTGTTAAACTTTCCACTGGGGTCTTGGCTTGGCTGCTCTGGTGTCGTAAAAAGGAACCAATGGGTCTGAAAGGTGAATGGCAGAGCTGTGAGAAGAGTTGAGACAAGACTGGAGTGTTTCCTGAATGCCTCCAGGGTCCAGACTGGGAATGATGGACACAGGAGTGGGGAAACCCTGTAGTGCTGAACTAGCCTGCTGTCTGCCTGCCCAGCCGGGCTGCGGGTATCTTGTGGGTGCAGGGTTCAGTGCCACAGCTCTACATCAAAAGCCTCCCTTCGTGATTACTAAGGTGTAGCTTCTCTTTTTCATTGCTGTGTACTCCCAAATGGACATGCATGTGATAGTTTGGTGGCTCCTAGGCAGCTTGGGGGAATTAACAGCAAATTGTTGGTCTGATTACAGTTTTATCTAATAATTTTTCCTTTATTCTTAGTGGTTCTATCTGGCAGGTAGTGGAACTTGTCTGTATTTGGATTGCACTGTTGGTGCAGTCCTTAAATTTTGTATTAGGGAAACTTTGTTGATAACAAATTGTCACTTCTGCTCTTCAGTCATGCATGGGGTTCTTCTCAGCACAGCAGGGATTGCATAGTGAGGAGGGCACTGACAGGGCCAAATGCCACTGTCCCCAGATAATGATGCCTGCCTAGAGATGTGGTGTCACTGATGCAGGCTGGGGGCTTTGGCTGCCATACTGGCCTGGCTGGGTGCCATTCTTTGACATTTCCCAGGTTCATGCCCTGCAGCAAGTCTGTGAGTATTTGTCGGCTTCTTCCCAACTTGGATCTCTCTTTCTGCTCCACTCCCAAGCTCTGAGAGACCACAGTATGGAGTGAGGTGGTTGTAATGCCTCCAGAGGACTCTCTCATCCCAGTCAAGACATGGAAGGATCCTCATCACATACTGAATGACAGACCTGGAGCTTTTTTTTCCAGTTCCGGATATGTTTCAGAAAAAAATCATCAAGAAAAGGGGATGGACAAAGAATTTATGTGTTCTGAAATGATTGGCAGTTCTTTCTCCTTGCTATGTATTGATATTTTATACTTGTTCCACTCACCCCAAGTCTTCCACCTTTATTTTATTTCTGTGCCAAAAGCTGAGAATGTGGCCAGGCTGCCTAAAACCAGAGTGATCTGTGCTGGCTGCCTGTTGGTTCCTGTGCTCGTGGCCAAGCTCTCCCCAGCTCTTGCTGCATAATTCTCTTGAACCTTTTCTCCCATCATGAAGCTCAATTGAGAATGCTCTCCCTTTGGTTTGCTGCCTGCTTGGTTCTATAGGAAGGTGCTTTAGACCTCCTCACAGAAAGGTTGTAAA
Organism: Nycticryphes semicollaris; assembly: GCA_013400055.1. Classification (NCBI taxonomy): domain Eukaryota; kingdom Metazoa; phylum Chordata; class Aves; order Charadriiformes; family Rostratulidae; genus Nycticryphes; species Nycticryphes semicollaris. The sequence goes on from VXBJ01007134.1 coordinate 192,500, forward strand.
ACACCCCATGCTTTGACTGGTTGCTTTTAACCCAGACTTTTTTTCCCTACTCTTAATTTATGCTGCAGTACAACTGCTCCCAAAGCCCAGATGAAAGTACAAGTTGGAGCTGGCAGCGAGAACAGGGACTTCCCAGCTTTGCTGCCCGGGAAACTCAGAACTCTGTGGTCCGCTGTCACTGCGGCAGGTACCCTTCAGGGGCCTGGGGACTCTGACAGGGTGGGAAAGTCAATATCCTTTAATAGCAATGGGGACTCCATGCTCTGGTGTGGCCCCCGCGCTCCAGTCACAGCCAGGTCATCCCACCCAGGGCGAGCACTGGGCCAGCCCTTTACTTTAGATGTCCCTAGTGCTCCCTCTCCACGGCAAAGCTGCAGCACTTGATTTTCTGCCTAACCGTGCTGAAGTCTGTCATCTCATCCAACACTGTGCTCCAATGCCCCAAGAGCTGTGAGAAGGTCCTCTGTGAACTTGAACGTTTGAGCCTTCTGTCCCCTGGTCATCCTGTGTGTGCGTGTAGGGAGGCATTTGCCGCGGTGCAGAGTGAGGTGGTGGCTGAATTCCAGCTCTCCCATGGCTTGGTCCAGTGCCCTGCTGCCCGTAAGGTCTGCCTCTCCCCTTCCCTGCCACCTGGGAAACAGCTGCTCTGCTGCTCTTGCGGGGCAGCAGTCTGCAATGATCATTTCAATGATCATTTTGGGCAGCCGTGCACTTCTCACGCCTCCTCTGGTCAGCATGGAGGGGAGTTTAACGCAGATGCTGAATTAAAATGACTAATTGTGGCGCAAATACCAGGCACAAATGTAATCCTGGGACGCAGGTGGAATTTGCTGACACATCCCAACGGTGGGTCATTTCTCATTGATATCTTTCTTTGACCTAAGTGGCCAGGCAAAAAGTTGGTGCTTTGATGAGGAGAGAATTCGGTGATGATCCTGTGCCTCTGTTTTTGCACACAAAACATGGGTTTGTAGGATGATACTGGAGCTGAGAGGGAGCAGCGATGCTTAACTGCACGGCAAAGCAGCATGGCAGGCTGGTGGCGGTTTTGTGGTGGCCGAGCTGTCTCTGAGCTGTCTTGTTCCCATGGACTTCTTCTTGTGACCAGTAAGACCCTCTGCTCTTCCGCATGAACTTCTGGGTGGCCTCATGTGCTGCTCTGTCTCAGGGTGTGACTGCATTTGAGGGTTTCTTGGAGCTCGAGGTGTAGGGGAAGGTTGTTTCCGTGCTGTTGAAACACAAGAGCTGGCAGGTGTAAGAATAGCTTTAAGGCACTCTCAGTCAGTTGGTGTCAGAACAATGCGCTTCATCTTATGGAAATCTTTTAAATTATTTCAAAGGGATATAAATCCTTATTTTGAAAGGTATATTAGTTCCCAAACGTGTTTATTTTGTGTTGTTGTTAACTCACTTGTTCAGGCTTTAATTGAAAGCCCCGGAGGTGCAAGTGAGGAACTTGGTGTGAACTCGGGTGTCATCTAGAAAAAGCTGTTATCCTTTCTATCTAATAGTAAAGAACAGAAATTGCCCCCTGCAGTGGCACAGAAAACAATAGCAAGTCACGGTTGTATGACTCCCCCACGCCCCCTCCCCCTTGTGACTTTGGGCTGTGTGAGGCTGACAGCACATTATCAGGTCAGCTTGCAGCTCATACGTTTGCAAGCTCTTGTTATTTTAAGCGTGTCACCACCGCTGCGTTTAAAATAATCTTCCCCAGCCAAACTCACATGATGGAGGGATGATGTGTGTGCCCGGGCTCTTATGCTCTCGTCCTTTCCTGCTAGAAAGGGTTCTGCGAGGAGCTGCCACACCGTGGGGAGGCTCGGGCTGGAAGAAGGGACTTCCACTGAAGCTGAGTGGGGTGCGTGGTGGCCCTTGCACGCCTGTGATGTGACATTTGTAAAGGCTGTGGCAGTGCTCCAGCTGACGTCGCAAAGCTTGTGAGCAGGCTGTGCGATAATAAAAGGTGCTAGTGAAATAATTGTAAGTGAGTACAGCTGTACGGTCACTCCAGCAGTGACAACTTTGGCCTCCAATATTATGTGTCACTAAGTCCTAGCCAAAATCCATTAATTACTAGTAATGATGTTTGGGTTTGACTTCCAGCCCAGCCAGTTTGCCCTGAGCTTTTCCCAGCTCATGTTTCTACAATAACATTTCCAAGTGTAGTTCTATTGCTCTTGTGAAGAACAGAATGGGCTCCTGCTCCTTTGCTGTAGGGTTGGGTTGGCAGAACTAGGGTTTGCATAAAACTGTGACCTTCCTCCACTCCAAAACTCTGACCAAGTTAAACGTAAAGGGAAAGCTTTCCTGACTGGTAACCAGTGGGGATTTACCTCGGGGCAGGTGACATGGTTTGTGCTCAGAGCCGTAGGGACATGGCAGCTGCTGTCCCGTTGCGCCCACAGCCTGGCATGGGAAGGTGCCTCCATGTCTGCTGGTTCTCCTGGATGGTCAGCAGTTGCTTTGCTGAACTGTCCTTACAGTGAGGACAGAAGCCTGTTTGCAGACAGACATCAGAGAAGTCTGTACTGGTACACAGGAGGTGGGACAGGAGTGTGGACAGGGGGAAGGACAGGCAGCATAATCTGTGCTGCCAGTCTGGATGTACCCTGACCTGCCACATGCAGGACCATGTTCTTCCTTTCATCCTTCCTGCCCTTATCTCTGAGCTCCTGTGTCTCCACAGGGAAACAACGGTGGTTACTAGCTGTTGGCTGACACAGTCCTTGCCTTGGAAGCTGTACAACGGCCCTGCTGCTTCCAGTGCACCCCTGCCCTGCGCTGGCCCAGCTGCTTCAAACCAGTACGGAGGGTGGCAAGCTCAGCGTGTTCTCCCTCTGCCACTGAGGGGCTGGGGACCATCTCTGGCCGAGCAGGCAGAGGGGGCTAAGACCATGCTATGGCCAGACCTCCACCTTGGCAACCGCCCCTGTGCCTGTGCTGGTCACATCTGTGCTGCTGTTGCAGCTTACTCCAGGGCAGGGTCATACAGGGCTGCTGCTGGACTACTTGTGCCTGTGTCTGAGCTGGCTGCAGGATTCATGTCCCTTGTTACAGCTTCATTAGGCCAAATCACTTTTATTTTTATAGCAGGATGATCCACTGATAGCTGTAAAGCCGGGTGGAGATGAGGCACAGGTGGCTTTCACTGCAGGCTGGTTTTGCAAGGTCATTCACAGCTGGGTGAGAGCACAGGAGATAGCCAAGCTGGCAACATGCACGGTGACACCTCAGTGACAGTACCCTTCAGGCAAGAACACCAGGGACACTTTCATTCACCCCTTTATGTATTTTTCACATCTACGCTCGCTGATGCATTAGGGTGGCTTTGTGGTTGGAGCACACTCGTGACCTGGGTGCATTGAGGGGGGGAATGGTGTGGGGAAGCCGAGCTTCTCTCACTTCTTTACTGAGGGAAACTCGAGCCAGGCGGGTGGTGGCATCTGAACCGCAGCCTCTTTGCTCTGTGATAATCGCTGTGAATGTCACAACACGGCCGGGTTGCTGCTGGGCACAGATCAGGTAGCGATCGGAAGGTGCAGTACAGCTCAGTGGTGTGCAGCCTGTAGGACTCCCTTCCCCGGGGCTTGGAGCCCCTCTGGGCTGCAGCTCACAGTGGGACGAAGCCACCCAATCCTCATCTGGAGTGATAAGCATGACATTAGCCTACAAGCACTAATAAGCAGTGCAGTCATGGGTGTGGGGTGGACCTGAGCCCATCCATACTTGATTGCAGAGCTTGGCAGGGCAGCAGCTCTCTTTGAGGACATATATAGTTCCTATGGGAACCTACATGAGACGTTCCCATCTCATACAGCCTCTGGTTGGGATGCTGCTGCCCTGGTGTGCGCTGGAGGCTGGGGCCTGATTCACAGGTTGAGAAGGTTTGGTTGGGTGTAGGTCTGTCCGACCCAGCGCTGTGTTGGGTGTGAGCTGCTGTCGTGATGCTACAGAGCAACTCTGGAGTCTCCTAGCACCCAAGGTTAGATTTCCCAGTGGGAAAGGAGTGTTGTATGAGTATTGCAGGAAAACTGAGGGTGATGGTTGATGCTCTGCTTACTCTTCCTTTTATACTTTTTTTTTTTTTTCTTTTTTTAAAAAAAACAAACATGCAAGCTTGTGAGAGTTAGAAGGTGGAAAAGCCAGCCAGCCTGCTTGGGTACAAATTCCTGTCATGGCTGTATCCAGGGGCCCTCCAGCTATGTGTTAAAGCAAGACAAATACCTGGCACAGGGTTTGTTTTCTCTTTCCCTTCTCCCCAGGCAAGAGGATCTTATGGGCATGATGCAATAGTTCATTTTAGGAGGTTTCAAGATTATGCCTGCAGCTCTGTGGTCTGCTAGTTGCTCTTGCAAGAGACTTTTCTGGAGGACTGCAATGGGGAGGAATGTGTGTGTGGTACTTCCAGTCTCTACTGGAAACCGAGGTGCTGTTAGAACAACCCTGCATTTCCTCCTTGCTGCCTTATCAGTCCTGAGGTCTTTAGGTTGCCCTCAGTCCTCGCTGAACTTTTCCATGGGGTTACAAAAGTGAGAAACGTGTTCCTTTTAAAAGCAAGGCCTGAGGTTCTCACCTATTTGTGTGACCTTGGGAGCTGAAGCTTTAAGGAGCTTGAAGGAAAATGATGTTTTGTGGCTTGTGGTGGAGTCGAGAGAGCTGATGGTGCAGCCCACAATGCAGTTTGGAGATGCAGACCTGTGGGAGCGGGCTTTGGCTGCTGTGCAGGTTCCAGGGCAGGTGGCCTCTCCTTGCAGTCAGGGCTGCTGCACCATGGCTCTATCTGCCAGTGAGACAACCCTGCACGTTTCCAGGGTACAAGCTTTCCTGCAGATGGCACTTTTCCTAGGGCCATCTCTAAGTCATCCTTCGCACATTCTCTGGTTTTGCATGAGATGCCGGTTCTTTGACTTGGTCCCAGGAGACTCTTGGGGAGCTCAGCAGATGGAGACGTGGTTTTTCATCCTGCAGGGAAAGCGTCTTGCCCTGCTTCCATCCTGGGGCACCCAGCCGGGTGCTTTGCCCTGCTGGGGTAATAACAACTTTCATGCTGTTGTCTTGTTTTAGGCCAGCAAAGATGCAGTAGATGACTGACTTGCTTGTGCCTTGTGCTATGGCTCTACATGGCCTCTGCAGGACCTGAACGTGTTAATCTGGGCCCCAAACAGAAGACCATCAGGCTCAAGTCAGGCACCCTTCCGGCAGGGAGAGCTCAGCCGCGCCGGGCCTGGCACCTTGCTCAGCAGCAAGCAAAACCCATCTGGAATATAGAGAAGAAGTATGTGAATGCTTTCCAGGATCGTAACCTGCTGCCCTCAGGGATCCCTCTGCAGCAATCCTGCTTCTTGTGCCCATCGTCCCTATGCCACGCACACCCTGGTGAAGACGTTCTCCCAAGCCTGCCCTTGGCCCAGCCCTGCCTTGACCCGGATGGGAGCGCTCTGCTCTACCGGCGCTCCTGCCTCAGACCCAAGCCCTGTAGGTTTCCTTTCCAAAGCCCTCCGGACACCAGTTCTGCCACGGGAAAGGTGATGTCTTCCTTGCTGATGGAGCCCTGCCTCCTGCCTGCGCTGGTGGAGGAGCACTCTGGGACTGGGGTCAAAGGCTCTGCCCTCAGCTCAGGTCCGCAGCCTACCAGCTTCTATGGACCAGTGCTCAACAACTCCTCCTTCCTACAGCCAAGCAGTGCTAAAGTGCCTTTGCTACAGTCACCAGAGATCAAGAAGGTGAAAAACAGCCACATCCTCCCTGCTGTCTCATGTCCCTGCTCTGGGGACGATGGAGACAGCTTTACTGGCAGCCTGGTCAAGGGAGCAGTGAAAAGCAGTGACCCTGTGTTGGAGCAAACCGCAGTACCTTCCCTAACCCTTGTCCCCAGTGGTGCCATCCTCAGGAAGGATCAGTGCTCATGGGAGGAAACTGAGAGTACAGCATGCAGCTTAAAAGAGAAGGAACAGGAGGCCAACCTCACAGAGGCTGGGCAGCAGCTCGCTGGACAGACTGCCACATGCAGCAGCTTTGGTTGCGAAGTCGAAAGCTCTGGCCTTACAGATGTGGGCAGCCTGTCCAGCTGGAACGGTAGGTGGGGGCAGCACATCATGGCACAGCTCAGCCCGAAAGAAACCATCGCTCCTCTGAGCTCAGAGCTGGGTAGCCATTGCCTTAAGGGTAACTCGAGCCTTATAGGCACCAATGGTGCCGTCGTCTGCACTAAGCGCGTCAGTGTCCATCTCCTGGCCTCGCACGCTGGCTCTCCTGACCGCAACGCTGACTGCCAGCTTGTGAGCACACCGAGCTGGCACGCTGGGGACCGGTTGCCAAGAGCAGAACCTCTGTACCTCGCTGCTGTCTCTGAAGTGGCAACTCGGATGTCTGCCATCCAACTGGAGAAAGAAGAGAAACGGGCCCAGACTGTGCTCCCGGGAAAGCTTCAGTAAGTAGAGCCAGGAGGAGGAGGGAGGATGTGGCAGGATGGCCTTGGGCTGGCTGTTGTGTCTTTGTGTGTTGGGAGAGAATGTGGACACTATGGGGGTGTCCATAGGGGTAACTCATGGGCTGTGTCCCTGAGCAAAACCCATCTGCAGCATCCTGCTGCAGGGGGAGCCTTCCTGCCAGGTACTCAAGCTGCAGGTACTCAGGGTGGCTCCAAGCCCTTCCACTTTCTCCTTTACCCACAGCATGGAATTGTGTGGCATTTCTAGCTCATTCTCCACACAGTCCTGCCTGTTGTGGCAGTCTCTGCATGTATGTTGGGTGAAGTCTGCTGTTGAGCCAGGTCCAGCAGGGCTTTCCTGGGCAGACACATGGGTTCCTAAGGGAATGCAGAGCTGATGCAGGACAGGAGGGCACAAGGACGTGGAGCTCCTGCTCTCCTGCTGGGCGTGAGTGTCCTTGTGCCTCTTGCTTTCTGGCTGCTCCCTCTCAGGGTGCCCTGAGGCCTCTCTATCTTGATAGCTTGGGAAGAGTGCTTGTACAGCAGCATTGGGCAGGGCAGTGCTGTCACTCCCCTGCCCACGTTGTCTCATGTCTCATCCTTCGTGGGCTTCTGGATTTTTTTGGCCCCTGGAAACTGTATGCCACTCCTTCTGATGTGATGTCCTTTGTCCCAGTGTCATTGCTGAGCAGCCGGTGCTGGAGCCAACTCATCCCCAGGATGAAGCAGAGGAAGAACTTCCTGATGGCCTGGATGAGAGCTGCAGTCAGGAGGAGGATGAGGACAGTGAGTGGTGGTTCCTGGGGGAGAGCTGTGCTCTGTGCCTTGAGGAGGGGAGTGTGAGGGCTGTCTGGGAACTGGGGGCATGCACAGTTGCCCTCCTTATCTTACATTCATGCTGTTGTTTCAGGATTACCCAGAGATTGTGCTGAACCCAAAGGTAGCATAGCAGCAAAGAACAACAGCATAGCTTCTCAGGGAGCAGGCTAGGGTTCACCACTGTCCTGCTTCAAAACTTCACTATGTCCCCTCACTGCAGGGCTGTCATTTCCACCCCCTGCCCTGACTTTTACTCCACCAATTAGTGAGCGAAACTCAGAATCCAAAGACCTGGGGCAGCTGGGAAGGGTCTGTCCCCTGGAGCTTTTGTTTTCTCTCTTACCTTAACTCTGTGTGCATTCACACCCCACAGAGACAAAACTTAAGTCTGTCCCCTCCTGCAGGTGACTCGGATGCTTCCTCTGTTGCTGGCGTGTCATCGAGTGGCTCTGTGGCTCTTGTATCCAGGTTAGTAGCTGTAAATAGTGCATTGAACTTGGCATCTTTATCCAGCCCTGTCCATCTTTGCCTTCCCTGGTGACAGGGGAGAGCTGTAGCATGTGGGGGAATGGCGTGAAGGCAGCAACAGGATCCTCAACCAAAATGAGTGTCTGTGCTACCCTGCAGACCAAAGCTACCTCTCTTGCTGCAGACAGCAGCCTGCAAAATACTGAGGGTGCAAAGCCAGGGGTCTTAATTTCACTGCCACTGCCAGTTGCTGCGTTAGATTTACTGGATTAAATTGTCTTCTTGCAGTGCTGTTGCCTTGCAGATGAGGCAGGGCAGAGGCATCCTGAGCCAGAGATTGCAAATGCTCCTTGGGGGTCTTGTGTCTCAGCATTGCATCCTAGTCCTGGAGTCTGGGTTTTTCTTTAGCTTTTGGAAGGAGGTTTCTCTGGGAAGGACTGGTCAGGCTGTGGTCATCTGAGCCCTTCCTTTGTGACTCCTGGCAGACATTGGTGTGACTTGTTCTTGCCCATCCAGCAACAGGAGGTGGTTCTTGCAGCTATGCTTCTCCTTGCACTGGGACTGCCTCTGTCTTTGCTGTCTGCCCGGCAACTTGCTGCTTTCCATCATGCCATTACTCACCTGGAAGGTGAGGAAGGCTTCCTGTGAGCAAGTGTTGGACCTCAGGGTGCTGCAAGGTTCTGCACATGAGGTTATGAAAGTCCTAATACAAATTGTGTCACAAAATAGACCAGCAGCTGTTTCTGGCAGGACCTTGGCTGATTGGCCTCTGGGGGCAGATGGGAGCCAAATACCTCCTGCGATGGGGAGAGAGGGATATTGGCCTATTCTGTGTGCAGGCTGTGCACTGGGCTGGCCCCGAAGCCTTTCCAGCTATCTCCTACCTTCAGTCTGTTGCTGGCAAAACTAGTTTTTTTTTATAATTTATTGCCAATTAACAAACTTAAGTTACCAGTTCTGGTATTGAAAAAAACCCCATATGTACAAGGACTTAGGGAAAACACCTCTTCTTCCCCCATACTGGTCTCCAACTTCCTCACCGCAGGCTACACTGAGTCTCTTCAGCAAGGCAAGGGGTAGCCTGGGAGACTGGGGTCAATGTGTTGTGGTTTCTTTTCTTCTGCTGCTCTGTTCCTTTGTGGATTGCTCTGGTGAGGCTTTGCCACTGGCTGCAGTGGCATATACTTGAATATATGTTCATTACAAACTCTACTTTTAGTAGATATTTTATAAATTCTACTCTTCCTCCCAGGTGTTAGGGTTTGCTGTGTTAAGAAGGTGCACATACAGTTGGTAAAACTCCATCCCTCTACTCTACAACACACCAAAACCAAGAAGGTCATAACAGCTGAATCATATATGCATTACAACCTCCACCCCTTGTTCATGTGGACTAGGTTATAGGATTTGTCATGTAACAAACTCTGCCCCTTGTCCTGGCAAAACACAAACCCCTTGGAGGTTACAACACTTGGTATGTGCGTTCGCTGCAAGCTTACTCCCTCGTCGCTGTAGACTGGGTGATTGGTCTTAGCACCCATTGCTTGCACCACATTGCAATGATGGAAATTCCTAATACCAGGATCAAGGCTCCTTCTGGCTTCTCCCTTCCTCCCTGTGCTACTTTTTACCTTTAGCCAACTGCCTACTGCTTCATCTCTCCTAGGAACTGCATCAAAAGCCTGGCCCAGCCCGCTGAGGTTCAGGAGAAAGTACTCAAACCAGCTCTTGTCTGCAGTTTATTCCCTAATGTGCCTCCAACTATCTACTTCAGTACTCGGGATGAGACAGGTGAGCTGGGGCCTGTGTCCTCCAGGAATACCTGTGGGGTATTCTGTTCCATGCTTGCTCTGCAAAGGGGGCCACACACCCTCCTCTGAAGGCCTGGTGTCTGTGCAGCAAAACAAGATATTCCTTGGGTGAATCTTAGAAAATCAGGGTATTGTGTTTGATTTCCTTCTGTCCTTATCTTTTTGCTTTCTTAGTGGAAAAGCTGCCTTGGGAGCAGAGGAAGCTGCTGCGATGGAAAATGTGCACAGTCACACCGAACATAGTGAAGCAAACCGTTGGCAGGTCTCACTTTAGAGTCAGCAAAAGTAAGTTGTGGGAGGCTGGCAGCATCCAACACGTCATGTCCTCCCTCATCTCCAGCCCGTGGGTGTGAGAAGGCAGACTGCCTGTGAAGAGCAGAGCAGGAGCAATACCGGCTCAGCTCTGCAGAATGCTGCATTCCCATTTCTGCTCATCTGACCTGCAGTATTTGAGCTCTGTGGGTCCTGGCAGGGCCTGATCTCCCTCTTGCCTTGTCCCTGACGTGGACCACAAGGTCTTAATTCTGGATTGTCAGGAGCTGAGGCAGCTGGTGAGGTAGCAGAGCTGTGCTCCAGCTTGTTTGAGCTGTGCCTCTAGATGGTGCTGCCACTCTAAGGAGGCTGGCTCTCATCTGATAACAGCCCCAGCACTGCTGTCCCTTGTCCCCATGGACTGAGGAAGAAGCCATCCTCTCTGCCTGAGATGTCTCAGGGTTAGGATCTTGTCACTGAAGAGATGTGTAGGAGAGGCCTGGGGAAGTATTTGCAGCTGTGATCCATACCCTGGTGTGTGATCTCCTAGCAGTACCCACGGGCTCCTGCGTGTGTCAAGAGACCCCTGCACAGATCTACACAGTCCACAGATGGGACTATAAGGGGAGAAGCAGGGCACAGCAAGACATGGCAAGTTATGCAATCCTGCATGTCTGCAGTACAGTGCTGATTAGCCAGCTGCTTCATTCATGTAAAGCAGGGAAGTCAGGGTATTGGGGGATTAAAGCCATTCCATTGACCCTGTGTCTGCCCAGATCCTTGTCACAGTGATGCTTGTAAGGGTATGTCCCACCTGGTTAACTAGACCACACTCACAGCCATTGGTTTGTTGCTTCACAGTGGCCAGTATGAGTGCTTTGTGCTATTGCTGTGCAGCATCCCTGGTACACTTCTGCTGGCCCCAGGAGATGGGGTGCTGGTGGGTTGAGAGGGCATTGTGGGTGGTAGGGTACTCGGTCATGGACTTTTCTGTTTTTCCTGCAGAAAGCAACGACTGGCTGGGCTGCTGGGGCCACCACATGAAATCCCCTGGCTTCAGAGCCATCAGGGAGCACCAGAAGGTAGGGCATGTTTTGGGCTGACCTCCTTCACATGCGTGGAGAGCGTATTGGGAGCAGTTTGGGTGCTCCTCTCTTGAAGGCCAGAGCTTTGCTGTGCAGGCTGTCCCTGCTGTGTCCCTGTCAGAGTGTGCTAGCTGGCATTTCTGTGGTGGGAAATGAGCCCAATAGGCAGGCACAGCTGGATGAGCATCCCCTCTGTGAAGGTGGCTCTTGTACAGACTGAGGCTGTAGCCAAGCCGTTTTCACTTGTGAGCTCATCTAAATTCAGTCGTTGGTGCTTACAGCAGTCCTTACTCTGGCAGAACTGAGTGGTAGGACCAGTGGCCTCCCTGCCAGAGGGGATGTATCTACCTCACGTCATAAAAGGGTTGGAAGTGGCCCATGGCTTGGGGAATGTGCAGGGAACCAGAGGTTTGATATGGGCCACACATGCACGTTTGCTCTGGAGAGCTGTGATGCTCCAAACTGCTCAGTGTCGAGCCAGTGTTCAGGGTTGGAAGTCAGCAATCTCCAGACCTGTTCTTGTCCTACTGCAGAGTCTTTACGTGCCCAGAACTTGTGTTGTATGAGCAGAGCTCTGGTATACAGTTTAGTAGAAAGCAGGAAGCCACTGGGGTGGACGATACTGTCAGAGGAAGCTCAAAGACAGGGAGTTAGTGCCCTGCAGCTGCTCAGTCACCCTAAGGGACAAAGTGGCAGCTGCTGGCTTTGTAGCCATCGTGGATCACCTTACAGGTGTTTGTCCCTGCAGAGCTTCAGCAGCAGGTGGGCTCTGTCTTCGAGCAATCCTGGGAAGGGAGCATGGAGTGTTGCCCTGCACAGTGTTCAGAAACGATGCGTCCTCTGGCCAAGAAGCAGCAAGGGGTGGGCAGGGAGCTGGAAAAGCAGGGAGGTCTCACAGCATCTGGGTTCCTTTCCAGCTAAACCACTTCCCTGGTTCATTTCAAATTGGGAGGAAGGACCGTCTGTGGCGCAACCTGTTGAAGATGCAGGCTCGCTGTGGGAAGAAGGAGTTTAACTTCTTCCCGCAGTCCTTCATCCTGCCCCAGGACATCAAATTACTCAGGAAAGCATGGGAGGAAGGAGCCAGCCGCCAGAAATGGATTGTGAAGCCAGTAAGTGGAAAGCAGAGCTCAGTCCTTTGTCCCATCATAGTTGCAGGGAGAAGATTTGATCCTTTCTTGTTTGTGTTTTGCAGCCAGCATCAGCAAGAGGCATTGGTATCCAGGTAATCCACAAATGGAGTCAGCTCCCCAAAAGGAGACCGCTGCTGGTACAGAGGTGAGTGAAGGAAAGCAAGGCTGAGAAATGACCAGGGACCTCCTAGTGTATAGTCTATGTGTCCAGGTCTCCGCTGCTGCCACTGTGTGGCAGAGCAGAAGCACACAATTTGCATCCAGAAACTTCTGGATTGCCTGGGTGTAATGCTGCTGCTGGAAGTCTGGCTCTGTCAGCTGCAGCTGGGTTTATTGGAGTGCTGCTGTCTCTGCGTAGATTTTTTGAGGTCTCGGGTACAAAGAGGTCCATGGACTTTGTGGAGTTTCTGTCTGCCACGTGATCCCACTTCAGCTCTGCTGTGACCCCACTCTCACTACTTTGTACTCTGTAGTTTGGGATCTTTGGAGACAAACGAACCTTATCCAGTGCCCATAAGCACAGTGAAAAGAGAAGTCCTAGGGAAGAGGTGGCAATTGTCAAAGATTTGTTCTTACCCAAGTTAGAATGGAGCAGTAAGAGCCTCTGTGTGTGTGGTTGTTAGTCAAAGGGTTTTCTTGAAGTGACAGGATTTTCAGAATCTCCTTCCCTTTCTGCAGAAAAAGGGAATAGATCATCTTGGTTTGAGGCTGCTTTCTGTGAGGGGTCTTGTGAGGGCAGGAAAACTCTTCAGTGTTTGGCAAACAGGGAACTGCTGAGTTGGCTTGTCTGTTCTCCCTGTCCACTTCCCATGCAAAGTGGGTAAGTTTCCATGTGTAAAATCATGAAGTTCTAGGGTGAAGAATGAACTATTTGGATGAAAATTTCCATCTGTTTCTGCTCACTGAACCAAAGTATTTGTGGCCTACTGCACGTTTTAGATGGTCCTGATACGTTGTGGTCAGCCTTGTGGGTGTGGAAAAGGAACTGAGCAGAAGGGAATACTGCTAGTGTGCTGCAGGTTCTCCACATCCATGGGAGGGCTTTTTGTTTTTTCCTCTCATTTTGACTGTGATGCACTTAACTTGGAAACACTGCGCAAAAGGGCTTGTGTGTTGGTCTGTGGTTTTGCCAAGCCTTCTGAGTTGGGGGCTGGAGATGCTCATGCATATGGAAATCATAACGTTCTTCTGGTGCCTGCTTTTTCTCTGCAGGTATCTGCACAAACCCTACCTCATTGGCGGGAAGAAGTTCGACCTGAGGATCTACGTTTACGTCACTTGCTATGATCCCCTCAGGGTCTACCTGTTCAAGGATGGATTGGTTCGCTTTGCTAGCTGCAAGTAGGTTGTGTGGGAGAGCGGTTCTGAGGGGCTGCCTCAGAGCAGAGGCATGTCTGGCTGCGGTACCCACCTCAGCTGGGGCAGGAGGGAGTCATTCTGTATACGGTGGTGCTTAAAGCTGTAACTTGCTTGCTTAAGAAGCAGTCTGGAAACACAGGAGGTCACTGCAGGTGAGAGTGTTGAAAGGGAATGTGAGAGGATGCTTCATTCATCCTCCTTTCCCAAGGCAAGATCAGCTCAGTGTAAAGCAGTTCTTGAAATATGCTGTCTGTGCTTCATACTGCAGAAGAGCTGGTGCACCAGAAACGGAGACATTTCTGTCAGCTTTGACTATGTTGCCATGGGCTGCTGCAGTTCCGTCAGTGCTTTTGCTTACTCATGCTGTGGTCTTTTCTTAAGGACATGCTGCGAGGGTGGGATTGCATCCCACTGTTCCAAGGCAGCCTGCTTTGTGCCTTATGCTTTGTCCCATCAGCTCTGGGCCTATGGGGACAGGGAGCTCCAGGAAGCCTGAGAAAAGGGAGTCATCAGGGCTGGTGGGTGGCCGAGGGTGGTCTAAGATGAAAACAGAGTTTCTGCCTGCTCCATGGACCTGAGGGCAACCAGTTCAAGCTCAGACTGCTTGTGCTTCTGTCACCTCTTCCAGGTACTCCTCTTCAATTAAGAGCCTCAGCAACAAGTTTGTGCACTTGACCAACTATAGCGTGAACAAGAAGAACACGGAGTACAAGTCCAACGCGGACGAGACTGCTTGTCAGGGACACAAATGGTAGGTGTGCTACTTTGAGGGCACAGGGCAGCTCTTTCAGACTGTTAAGTCAGGCTTTTTTCAGTGTTCCTACCCAAAATTTCAAGATGTGTCCTGTGTTGTCTGCTTCCGCTTGGGGAAACAGAAGGAGCAGAGGAATTTTGGCACGGGTTAGTGGCGATGGAATCTGGATGGTCTCCCCGGCTTGTGACTCATCCTGTCCACTGCTGCTTCGGCTGTGGTTGCCGTTCATCCTGCCTGTGTCTGTCTTCTTCCCGGCTTCCAACACTGCTCTCATCTGTACTCATTCATCCCGTTGCCCTTTGTGGGGGTGATGGGATGTGGTTAAAGCAGAATCTGATTTGTTTTCTGTTAGAACTTGAATGGGTGATTGTGATGCTTAAATTGGCTAGACAGGAGCTCCTGCCCATCTCACTCTTAACTTCCCTGTAAAGGCAGAGAAAGGGACGTTGCTGGTGGAAAACTGGTAATTTATGTGCTTCTCTGTGTGAATAGGAGCAGCAGTTCCATTTCTATGAATTTGAGAGGAGGGCTGTAGTCTTGCAGGACTTCCTGTTCCCTGCTGTCCCATGGGTGGACTGATCCAAGGCCCAGACACTTGTCTCTGATTCCACAGCAGTGTTTGAACTCTTTTAAAAATAGTGCAGGAAAGAGTTCTCAATTTCTGGGCCTGGACAAGGCTATTTCACTTCAAAGGGAGCTTCAGAAGGTGGTTTGCTGTGGTAGGATTGCTTTCTCAGACCTGGATCTGCTGCACAGTTGTCTGTTCTTCCACTGGAATGTTGAGAAGGGTCTGCTGTTCTCCAACAGCTGAAATCCCATGGAAATGGGATTGTGTGGGTTTTTGGTATGGCCGTGCAAGTCAAAGGTGGCTGCTCCCACGTTGAAGATGAGAGTGGCTGTAATCCACTCCATCTCCTATGCAGGAAGCATGACCTTTGGATTCCTGGACATTAGCCACACAGTCTCACTTGAGCATCCTTGGCTCAGTGTCAGGGTAGCTTGTAGCGCTCAGTGTGCTGTGGGAAACTCCTATAGAAGCAGAGATCTATAATACTCCTGTACTCTATACAAGCTCCCCCATACCATCTTGTTCTCCACCTTTTTAAAAAAATGTTTCTCTACCCCAAAAGTTTCAGTGAAATGGCTCTAGCTAAAAGATTTATGGGGTTCTTGCTGGATTCCTGCTGAGCTGCTTTGCAGTGCTGGGGGGGAAGGCCTGCAGGAAGGGGAGGTTTGCTGAGGACGTGGAGGGGGAGGGAAGAGAAGATCTGGGCCTAATATACCTTGCTCGTGCTAATTTGGGACCTATTACTCCAGTGCTGGGACAAGGCCATGACAGATTTATGTTTCTAGTAGCTTGGGCCTACAAGATCAGGGGCCAGGCTGGGGAGGACAGCAACCGGGAGCTGAGGGGTTGGAGGATGGCAGAAGGATGGCCCTGCCAGCGAAGAGCTTTGTCAGGGCTCCCCTCTGCTGCTTTCACTCCCGTAGCAGGGTTGGGCAGCAAGGAGCTACAGAGCTACCTCCTTTCCTTTCTCTCTCTCAGGGCACTCAAAGCTCTGTGGAGTTACCTGACCCAGAAGGGAGTTGATAGTGAGGCCATCTGGGAGAAGATTAAGGACATCGTTATCAAAACCATCATTGCGTGAGTCCTGGCACCCCTTGCTCTGTGCCTGGCTGTGGGGTGCACCCTGGCCCCTCTGGCTCTCCAGTTCCCTCTCAGCCCAGTTCTTCTGCTCTTGATCTAACTGCTACCACTGCTGTTGGCTTCAGTATTTCTAGTGCCTTCCCTTCATCCTGTCACTAATGTTTATGCTGCAGTAGCTGCAATGGGTAAATAGATCTTACATTTCCTGGGTCTGCCTGCAGTGCATGGGGGGAGGCCAGGAGGGTTTGGTGTACCCAGGGCTCTGCCCAGTTTGCCACCTTGCCTCTGTTTGGTCAGGATGCCTGAGAAAGGTCTCCTGGTGCAGAATGGATCTTGTGTTCAGAGGTGGATCCTGCTCGATGGAGGAGGCATGCTCAGAATGCAAAGCTGACTCCATACGCAGTGTAGCAGCAGCAGCTCAGAGGCCTGCACTGGTCTCAGCCCACCCACTCCCACAGCACGTGGCTGCATACACTCTCAGAACTGGCAGCGTGTGCTGTGAACAGCCAGAGCTTTGCTGTCTGACTGTTGGAAACAAGCATTTGTTCCTTGGCTTGCAGATCTGAGCCCTATGTGAACAGCCTGGTGAAGATGTATGTGCGGCGGCCGTATTGTTGCCATGAGCTGTTTGGGTTTGATATCATGCTGGATGAAAACCTCAAGCCCTGGATCTTAGAGGTCAACATTTCCCCAAGGTAAAGCAGATTCTGAGCCACAGCAGAGTGGATAACGGCCTTTCTTTTACCATAGAGTGAATCTGGCTCATGATGTCCCCTGCACGCTGTGGGCTTTGAAGCCTCCCTCTCCAGATTGCAGGAATCAAAGTCCTCCCTGTCTGTGAAAGCAACATCCATCCGCAGCTCAGAAACCTTTGCTGGGCATGCTCCAGCTAGAGCCAGGAAAAGAGTACAGTAAAAAAAAAGGAAGGCCAAGGAGGGAATGTGTTGTGTAAGGAACGGGTGATGGCAGAGATTTCTTCTCTGTGTGGGCAGAAGTGATCAGTGGCTCTGCTGCCTTGTGCACCGTTCCCTGCTTGCTGACAGCACCCGGCTGTGTGGGGTCGGCTGCGCAGGCAGGGCTGGGAGCTGCAGTGTTCCTGAGCACGGCCTCTCACATCCTGCCTGCCAGAGTGGATGGGCACGAGCTGGACGTAGAGCTGTGGTCCCACACGGGGGTCTGGGGAGGGATTTGCAGGTTTCCAGCAGATCTGGGAAGGGATGGAGAAATGAACCATTTCTGGTGGAGAGTCCCCATTCAAAGAACTGTTGTGAGGATTTTTCTCTTAATGGCTGATAGCTGCCTGTGATGGGGTGAGGGACAGGCTGGGTTTTGTATCCCGGTCACTATTAGCCCGGGAAGTGATGCTGGGGCCATGAGGCATCGCTGTTCTAGCACTCAAACTTCTTCCTCCCTGCAGCCTCCACTCCAACTCCCCGCTGGATGTGAGCATCAAGGGCCAGATGATCCGGGACCTCCTCAACCTTGCTGGTTTCGTTCTGCCCAGCATGGACAGCGTGGCCTCAGGGCCACAGACAAGAAGTGGCTCTAACCTCAGGTCAGACCCCTTCTCTGTCAGAGCAGCAGGGCAAGGCAGGCTTTTTTCTTGGGGAATTTCATCTGAGGACTGCTAGCAGCCCAGCGAACTCTTTCTGTGCTGTTGAGAACCTGTGCTTGCTGGTTCTTCAGCTGTGGGTCTGAGAGATTTGCATTGTTGACTGGGTATCTGGTTCCTGCAGTCTCTTCAAGGCAGAAGGATTTATGCCCTCTCTGCAGGTCCATAGTTGGAAATGTGGTCAGTGTAATTTGTGCTTGCTCTGCAGTTAGTCAAGTCGTGCTCTTTTCCTTCCTTCTGCCAGAACTAACGTGATGCTGAGCTGCACTGCCTCTTCATTTGCTTGGAGGGCTGGCTGGCTGTGTTGGGGCTGGATCTACTTACCCTCTACCCCAGGACTGACGTGCTGCTGCCTTGAGCAAGAGGAGCACCTGTTATTTTGCAAAGGCTGGAGCGATCTGTTTCTTAGGCAGGACTGTAGAGGCTGTAGACATGCGGGTAGGGGTGTGCACAGTCTTACCTTGCAGCTAACATGACTGTTTCTTGCATAAGGCTAATTCCTGGGCATGTGTCCGCCCAGTCTCTGCTCCTGTGTTTCACCACACCTTGAGCTTATACTGGTTTCAAACCTGATGGTGGGGGGGGCAACCAGTCCTGTTACCTGTAGCAGAACGGCTATGTCACTGAAGGAGCAGCTTGCTGGGATAAGCACCAGTGTGCAGTGATGTGTGGGCACACTGAAAGATGGGACTCCTGCCCTCCACCTGCCCTGTGCCTTCAGTGAAGGCAGAAGCTTGGAACGTAGGCCCATTCCAGTTGGGGAGCTCTCGCCAGCTCGTCTGCAGTGATTTGATCACACATTTGTTTGCGGCTTGCAGCACTCGTTTGCAGCTTGTGACGGAGGTGCTGAAGGGCAGGTGTCCTCAGGGGGACCTGCAGGGGATTAAGCAGATACTTAACATTGTTCAGATGATGCATTACCAGAGTTCCTGCATCCAGGGTCAAGCTTACTTCACCATATCTCCTGCTCTGGGAAGGATATGAAGGGTTTTTTTTGCATATGGGCATAATTCCAGTAGATCTGTATGTTCCCCAAACACCACGCAGCACAGCTCTGAGGCTCTGTTCTCCCTGTTTGGATCCACACACAAATCATTTTTGCAGCATCAGAACAAATTAGCTGTGTTGATGTAAGTGTTCAGAGGTGTTGTACAAGTATCTCCCTGGTTCTGGCATCCCCAAATGGTTCAGTCGGGTGACTGGAATAGTTTAGAGTGTTGCTGGTCAGATCGTACAAAAGGCCGGGATTTCCCATGGCACGTGGAGCTGGGGCTGAATTTGAGTCTTGAGAGTTCTTGGCTGTTGCAAGAGGAAGTTTTTGAGTTCTCTACTTCCTTGTACCGTATCAGTACTGAGTGCTAATACCCCTAACCGTGTGGTTACAGTTAAGAAGCTGTGTTCCAAGTGGGATGTAAACATGAGATCCCACCAGGCTTCAAGTGCTGGGAATCGGGTCATGGTGTGTCTTTGGCCCTCTTGCATTCTGCGTGGGTTCTTGCATCCTTTGGGATGAAGGAATGCTGAAATGCCTTAGTAAGGAGCTGGCAGTTCCCCCCCACACCCCCACCTCGTTTCCCTGCCCACATCCTTCCTGGGTCTTGTGCTAATGCACAAGGTTATGGGCGCATCACTGATCTCAAAACTAGTGAAATCCTTGGAGAAAGTGTTCTGTCCTCCACGGCATCTTCCTGAGGGTGTCACTGCTCACGCAGAAGTTGCTGGGAGCAGCTCTGCCATGACAGGAGACTTTATCTTCTCTGCTTAAATGCTCTAATGCCTCTTCTTGTGTCCTCAGTCTGGGCAGTACTTTGAAGGAGAAGCCCAAGCCAGGATCCGAGCATTTCATAGCGGAGAAGATGAAGAAGGCCTATTACTTGACACAGAAGATACCTGACCAGGTATAACACAATCTCCTCTGATACTTGTGCCATCCTGCCAAGCCACTGTCCCAATCAGTCCCACATGTCTATTCCTTGTCTCCCTCCAGATTGTGCTCCTCTGTGGGGACAGCCAGATGATGGGGTGTGCTTGGGCTTCAGTGGGTTTACAGGGCAGATGTTTAGAAATGAATTTGGTTTGATTAAGCCACTCCTGCACTGGCTTATTGTCACATTAAGATAGACATGTGCTTAGGGGCACGTTCCCCAACAGTCCCCAGACAGGGTCTAAGCACTTCCTGTTCCTCCTTCTGTCTCTGTGCAGTTCTCATAGCCTTTGCATGCTGTCCCTGTGCAGGTTAGCAGGGCTGCTTGCTTTGTGTGCTGCCTGGCAGTGCCTGTAAGAGAGGTTGGGCTGCAGAATCGGGGATCTCCTCAGCTCTGTGCAGCACAGATGTCACCACTGAGCCTAGACTTCTTCATTTTCCATGTGGTTTCTGTCCCAAAGATCTCAGCCATATGGAGACTTTGAGGAGTGGAGAGGTGGGAAGGGTGACTGACAAAACGTAGTTCACTTCTCCTTGACCCTGGGTTGCTCTTGTCTGCAGGACTTTTATTCTTCTGTCTTGGACATCCTGACCCCAGATGATGTCCGCGTCCTGGTGGAGACAGAGGATGAGTATTCCCGGCGTGGGCAGTTCGAGCGGGTGTTCCCCACCCACATTTCCATGCGGTACCTGCGCTTCTTTGAGCAGCCTCGCTACTTCAACATCCTGGTGACCCAGTGGGAGCTCAAATACTACTTGAATAAACACAAAGGTAACTGCCACCTGAGAGCCTGGCACAGCCACCTGAGTCAGGCAGGCTGCCTGCTGGTGGTTGTGGGAGACTTCTGAGCTACAAATATTGAGGGGGAGCTGCCTGCCTGCGCACTCGCCATAGGAAATGTTACCTTTCCACACTGATTTAAATGTCACAAAGAGCTTATTCCAAGTTGAGCAGAGGTGCTGACTGCTCTGGTTACTGCAGCACCAGCAGGTGCCCTGGGGCTGAGGCAGACTGGGATTCTGTCTTCAACCTGTAGCTGTGGCCTCTTACTGCTTTCCTCTGCCCTGTTTTGAGGGAGAAACAGCTGGAGTCATTGGGCTTTGCTCCTTGTGGGTGATCTGTGAAGTGTAAGAAAAATTGGGCCTGTTCCCTAGTCTCCTGCTGCTTTCTAATTGATGAAAAACTGCCAGTTTGCACAGAGAGGAATTTTATGTAAACATTAGAAATCCAGCTATCATTTCCACCTTTCCGGGACACAACTCTGTATTTTAATAAAAAACATGCTTTAATGAGGCATAGCTGGGCTGGACCAATTCCTTCTCATGCAGGGCTGTCTCTGTCAAGGCAGCAGTGGAGGCTATTTAGGAGAAAGAACCAGTGAGATCTAGAGTGAAGGATTAGAGAGCACAAAAAGAAAGAGGCTGTGGCTCAGGGCTCTCCATCCAGCATCTGATCTAGCTGGAGAGGATTCTGCAGGAGCTGGCCCTCCACTAAGGTGACCGTATGTGTGCTCCTACCCTGGCAGAGGAAAAAAAAATGCTTTTGTCACTTTTCACTGGTGCTAAAGCAAATATCAAAGGGGTTGGTAACAATCTTTCACAGAGAGACAGTAACCTCATAGCCCTCTCCAGCTGCGCTGTCAGCATGTGTCAGCCTTTGCCTCCCTAATACCTTTGCTGGATGCTCTCCTGTCAGCTGGAAGAAAGGTCCTGTCATCATCTGCCCTCAAGTGCTGCCTTGAACTTTGCTGCTCAGACTGGGGTCCTGGTTCAGTGCTCCCACTTCCCCGAAGCACCCAGCTGGCAGATTTGCTCTATTTGCAGGGCTTAAAGCCTGGGCTGATGCACAGAGCCCGGGCAGGGCTGCCATGGTGCCTTGCTCCCCTCAGCACCCAATACATAGGTTTTTTTTTCCCAAGTCCTGGGACTTGCTTGAAAGGTCATGGAGCAGCAGAGTTTGCACAGCAAAGATTCCTCCTATAGCCAGGGCTGGTATCGTATAGCAAACCACAGTAACCTCAGCTGGACAGCATCAAGTTCCTGGCCATTGCTCTGCTGGTTCTTAAGTCTCCAAGGCACTTTAGCTCGTGCTATGGCTCTAAGGTTCTTAGAAAAGAAAGCAAGAAGGGAAGAGTACTGATATCTCAATATTTCTGGGTTAGCAGAGAGCAGGGAGCCTGGCTGTAGTGGAGGCTTCGGAGGAAGTGGAGCCTGGTCCTTGCACTTGGCCACATGGCTGTGCTTCAAGGTGACCTCTTTGTGCTCCGGCACAGCGCATCTTGGGTGCTGCTGGAGGAACAGTCCCTTCCAGTCACACTGCCGGGAGCTTGGTCCATGCCAGCTGCATCCTCTGGTCAGGGCTGGAGACCAGGTGAAGGTGATGCGCTGGGATGCTGCAGCTGATCAGTGCTGGTGCAAGGAGGAGGTTGCCTGAGCTGCCCTCCTCTGGGAAAGGGGCCAGTGCCAGCAAAGCTGCTCTACATTTGCACTGTAGGAACTTTCACCAGTGCAGCCCAAATCAGGTGCCGCCGTTGACAGGCACCGGGCTCAGGGGGACAAACCAGTCTGGTCTAATTTGGCAAATCCTGTGTTGCCCCAGTTTCCCTGCTTAGCTGAGCCTGCTGCGCAGCGCCTTTTGGCTTCCCGAGAGGAAGGCAGGCTCTGTAGCAGCCCACGTGCTGGCGCTCGCTGGTGTTTGCTCGTACAAAGGGTGAACGCCCTTGGTTTACCCCATGTTTGCTGGGGCTCAGGCACGTGTTCAAGTAGTTATTGCATAGCATGTGCTGCACGACAGGCTCACTCTGTGCAGCATATTTGCAAGCTGGGACAGCTTAGCTCTCTGCAAACTTAGTCGTTCATCCTCGCTTCTTTGTCTTTTCTGTCACTTCCTAGGTCTGGAGCTACTGAAGAACTGGTGTGCCAAAGGATACCACACTGGGGCAGGGACAGATTTGGCCCAGGCGGTGCGTATGGCTGTGGGTAAGCTAGGGGTGAGATGGTTGTTTGCCAGGGTAGAGTTGGGTTGCTTGTTGTGTTCCCCACGATTCCTGCCCTACCTGTTTGCTCCCTTCTTCCCTCTCTGCCAAAGCCTGTAGGAGTCTGGAAAAACCCACGCTTCTCTATCTCCCACCAACATGAAGTCCACCCAGTATATCAGATCTGCAAGTACTTTGCATCTGAATATCTTGGGTGCAGTGGGCACAGCCCTACATATTTCACACCTGGCCTTCCCTTTATTCCCCTCCACAAGGAAACCATCTCTGTCTGTCACTTCTGTGCCTTACAGCAGGCTGATCCAGTGAAAGAAACCCACAACCTTGACCTCGAGATGCTCTGCTCCCATTTACAGCAGAGGGATTCATTAAGCAGAGAGCAAAGACTGCTCTGTTTGCTATTCTGGGAACAGTCTGGTGGCAGTGATGATGCACAGCAGCGTGAGGCAGTGGAAGCTGAAGTGCACTAGGGCAGCCTACGGCAGAGCCCAGCAGGTTTGAGGGATTTTTGCCATGACTTAAATAGCCATTTGGTTGTCTATCTCTCCTCCTACAGTGGTCGTTGCCAAAGTCTTTCTTCCTCCAGAAGAGCAGTGTTCAATCAAATGGCTTCAGTAAACTGGAACTGGGCAGGCGGGGGTGAGTTTGCACTGGCCGTGGTGTGTGTGATGTTCACAGGACTGGTGTCCTGGGAGAGAACTGGCAGCAGGGAAAGCAGCTTTGTTTAAGGGGAGAGGAACAGGTTGGCTTGCAGGCTCTGAAGCCAGCTTCTGCTCTCTGGAGAGCCAACTGGTGGGGCTGGCATGATGTCTACGCGACTGGGCATGTCTCCTTGGCACCGTAAGCCCAGCTCAGATGGGAGTGAGGCCCAGAACAGCTGGACTGGGTGACGTGTGGCGTTGTCATGGTCAGGACACGCTGACAAGATGTTCCCCACAGGGACCTGCACCACTTCTGTGGGCTCTGATGCGGCCACGTCAGCCGCTGTGTGGTGCTGGGGGAGCAGTGAGGCCTCTGGGCTGGCTGCACTCTGCCAGCATCCCTGAGCAAAGCTGGAGTGCAAAGTAGCTGCTGCTGGCCCCAACAGCCTCCTGCAGAGAGGTGGAGGACTGGGGTTCACTTGGGTGAGCCAAAGTGGAGGGTGGGCACACCCCTGGTCTCTGGTGTTAAGGGAAAGAGCAACCCCACTCCTGTGCCCAGGCCAGGATGGAGTTAGATTTACGTGCAGGGAGGACAATCAAGCTGTGACCCTAAAGTGCTGTCACTCTCTTGGATGCCTGTTGGGGTGACTGGTGCTGCCCAGGGTAGGGGGTGGAGTAGGTGAGCCTGGCAGGCCCGTCTCTGAGCCTGTGTATGATGATACCAAAGGTGATGATGTTAAAGGTCTTTTCCAACCTCTGATTCTATGAATGTTGCACCATGACCCTTTTGATCCTTTCTTGCCATCCCTAAGCAGCACGGGGTCTCCTTTCTCCTGCAGCTCACTCCTCCCTTCAGCTGATGAGGACCTCACGAGATGCCTGGAGCCCAGCTCTGCTCAGAGCTTACCTCTCAACAAGTGCACTGGTGGAGCCGACCAGAAACCTGCTGGCTGCCTCTCAGACACTGCCCTGGTGATGTGACCAGGCAGCTGCCGTCCCTCCCCGGGGACACCTTGACCTACCTCAAAGGAAGAGACAGGAGCCGGCTCTGGAGAGCGAGGAATGCGGGAGCCCTCCCTGCGCTGCACACTTGCTCTTGGGGCTGGTTTTGGAGAGGGATGTTTTACTGGGCAAAAGGGAGATCTGTATGACTTCCATTTTTAACAGAAATAGCAAAGCCTGGGGAAGCGGGGTTTGTCTGGGCTTTGCCCTGGGCTGCTCTTAAAGCCTGACGTGGTGGTTGTAGTTTCTTTGCTGTGTGGGAGCTGGCTGAGCTTGGAGTCAGCCTGGCCTTCCTGGCCACCACAGCACAGGCTGAGCCCTTGCTCTCCTGTGTCTCTGTGCTCTTGTCCTGAGCTGCTGGGAGCTGAGTCTGCTTCTGACTCAGTTCTGGCCTGGTTCTGGAGAAAAGTCCCCACTTCTCCAGAAGGAGCAGGGCTTGGGACTTTCAACTGACCCGTTCCATCCTTTCTGAAGGCCGTGCCAACATCCTGTCCTTTCCAAGCCTCAGGGCCTGGGCTGAACCTCGGGCTTGCACATTGCTTTGAGAGAGAGAGACCACGGGTACCAGCAGGGCTCTGGTTTGTCATGGGACAGGAGGGCTGCCAGGGAAGGAGCATCCTCTTGAGGCTGTCGGCTCTCCTGGGTGACCTGCAACGTGTGTGGGGCCTGCAGGCGGGTGCTCTTCTCCGGGGCTCTGCTTTCTGTTTTCCCTTTGTTTCTCAAGGATTTCTGTTAACATTTAACACTCAGCTGCAGTCTTGGCCTCCATCTGCTTCTGTTTCACTGACCCGTTGGGGTCTGCAGAGCAGCTTGGCTCTCCCCATGCTTTCCTGCAGGCTCGGGTACAGGAAGGGCTTGTGCTACCACCCTGCTGTTCCTCTGTCCTCTGCCGAGTTGGGGTTTGTTCCTGCTGCCCCGTGGCAGATAAACGTGCACCCCTGCATGTGGGGAGCAGCTCCCAGTGCAGCTGCTGGGACCTGGGACATCAACAAGACTGTCCTGGGGACTCTCCTGCAGACCCAGGGGCACAGAAGAGCCCAGCCTTGCAGCTGGGGAAGGAAGGCTTGGGTCCCCTGAGCTGTCCCTTTTCTATTTTGGGTTAATTATCCCCAGCCTAGCAGGGGGATGCTCAGCATGTGGGTGGGTTTGTTGGGAGGGGGTGGCAGGGGAGGTGTTGAGCCCCATATGTGGGCTCTGGGCCTTGCAGAAAGCTCTTCCCTCCCCTCTCCCCACAGCCCCCCGCCACCCAGAGCTGAGCCCTGTTTCTTCGGTCTCCTTGGTGACAATCTCATCGCTCCTCGGCTTCTCTCCAGCACCTGAAAATAGCCTCCGAAAGTGGAGATGCCTTCTCCTGTCCCTGCTGCCAGCACCCACCGGTGGCCATGCTGGAGCCAGGCTGCCCGGCTCAGAGTAGCTGTAAAGGCCCGTCCCCATCCCACCCCCTGCACCGCTGCGGGGCAGGGGCCACGCAGCATTGGGCCGGCCACTCTGTCACCCCAGCCCTGATGGCCTGTCCCCAGCACCGAGCCCCGCTTCTTGTCCTCCCTGCCTTGGGGTGGCACCAGGGGACAAGGGTTTTCTGCTCCTTGTGCCCCAGCATGGGCTAGGGCCCAGCTGTCCCCTGGGAGTCAGCTGGAGCCACTTTGTCCCTTTGGCCCAGCAGTCACCAGCCCGCTCGCCCACGGCTGCTCCCTGGCCG
This sequence comes from Nycticryphes semicollaris, assembly GCA_013400055.1. Taxonomy (NCBI): domain Eukaryota; kingdom Metazoa; phylum Chordata; class Aves; order Charadriiformes; family Rostratulidae; genus Nycticryphes; species Nycticryphes semicollaris. The sequence continues at coordinate 218,133 of VXBJ01007134.1, forward strand.
CCACGGCAGCCAGCCAAGGGGTTATTTGAACCTTCCTGAAATAGAAATGGAGCTGGGAGTGAGCAGAGGGAGGGTGGGCAAGGAAGGAGGTCCCTTGGCCATCGAGGGCTGTCGCCACCGTGACACCCAGGGTGGCTGGGGATGGCTGATGGCAGCAGGACCCCGGATGCAGGACGGGGATAGCAGCAGGACCCCTGGACAGGGTCAGGGCCGTGGCAACATGGGGGACAACAGGTCCGCAGCTGCTCTGGCTGCTGTGCAGCCCGGGGATGCATCCAGCCCTCCTCCAGCATCCCCAGGGCCAGCACTGTCCCCAGGGCCAGCGCTGTCCCCAGGGCTATGGCCATCCCCCCGAGCCTGGTGCCGGGGGGTCGCGGGGTGGCGCAGTGGCTTCGGGCGCTGCACGGTGGGTGGTGGCGGTGTGTGTGTGTTTCCCCCCCGCCTTCCCCCCCCCTCCCT
>VXBJ01007134.1:225410-236000 GCA_013400055.1 Nycticryphes semicollaris
CACGGGATGAGGGGGGAGACACAACCCCTCCCGGCGTGTAAAGGCACAGCAGTTCCCCAAGCCTCCTGCTGATTTGGGGTAGGGGGACACTAGTGCCCCAGGGGTAATTTGGAGGCATCTCTCATTCCCCCCCACCTTCCCCACAGTGGGGCTGGCAGCCCCCCAGCCCCAGTCGGGCAGGGGGTGGGTGCGGGGGTGGATTTGTCTTCCTGCCCCTCCTCATGGGGCAGCGAGGGTCCCCGCTCAGCACCCAGTCAGGGGGCTCCCGGGCGAGCAATGAACTCCAGGTTGATGGGCTTGTCGGCCACCAGGACAATGCGAGACACGGATGTCACCTCCACACCGCGGGGGTCTGGCCGCACCTCAAATGCCTGGATGATCTGTAGGGAGAAGAGGGTGGCAGCGCCTCAGGGACCCCTTGGGGTCCCCATCCCAGCTTGGGGTGATTTACCCAGGGTCCCTACTCACCCTGGCGAGGGCCAGGTGCATCTCCAGCTCGGCGATGCGGCGGCCAACGCAGGCGCGGACCCCGTAGCCGAAGGGAATGGAGCTGAAGGGGTGGTGGGGGGAGCCATGGCCCCGGAGCCAGCGCTGGGGCAGGAACCGCTCGGGCTCGGGAAAGTAGGTCTCATCGTGGGACATCGCGTAGTGCGCCAGGACGAAGAGGGTCTGCGGGGCAAGAAGGGGGAGTAGGGAGGTTAGGGATCCTTACTAGGCCACACTGAGTAGCAGGGGGTCCCCATGGCACAGGCCCACTCACATTCTTGGGGAAGAGGTAGTCTCCGATGACAATGTCCTTCTCATAGAAGACCCTGGCATTGGTGGGCACCACGGGGTAAACCCTGGAATATGGGGAGAGTTAGTGGGGGAGCAGAACCCATCCGGGGAATACCAGGGGGAAAGATCCAGAGGCAGGACAAGGGGGAGCATCTCCCACTGCTCAGCGGCTGCGTCCCTCTCCACAGGGAAGAGGTGGAGGAATGAGGCCCTGAGGGACTGAAATCCAGCCCTGCACCCTGCTTGGCCCGTGAAAACACCAATATGGGGGGAAAAGGAACTGCCTCTGGGGAAGGGGTCGGTGACAGAGACCCTGGGGCAGGGGCAAGGCTGGGCTGTACCTCAGCGTCTCCTTGATAACGGCCCGAAGCATTGGCATCTTGGGGATATCCTCAGCACCAGGATACCGGTCGGCAGGCACGACGGCTTTCAGCTCCTGGTACAGGGTTTCCTGGATGCCCGGATCCCGGGAGAGGTGATACAGGGCCCAGGACAGTGTGTTGGAGGTCTGGGGGAGGAGAGTACAGAGGGGAGTGAGGGAGATGGGACCAGTACCCAAATAGCCCTGTGCCACGTGTGGCACCAGGACAGCACCAAGCAGCCCCTGCCCTGGTGTGCAGGGAAGCCAAGGGTGAGGGGCAGTGAGCACAGGGGAAACTGAGGCAGGCAGCAGAGCAGAGGACATGGTCTGTGCTGACCAGTCCCTGAGGGTTTGCCCCCTGTGGGGCATCTACCAGCCCTGCAACTACTAGCCCAGGGCTTGCAGAAGCTGGGGAGTACAGCTGAGCATGGCCCCATGGCTCCTCCCCAGCATGGAGCTCAGAGGGGATCTCCTGGTTGGCAGCTGCCTGGCTCTTACCGTGTCGACGCCAGCCAGCAGCAGCTCGGCCACACTGCCATAGACCTCATCCAGGCTGAGCCTGCCACTGGCCAGCAGGTAGCTCAGGTAGCCAGACACCTCCTTGCCCCGCTCCACCTGCCCCTCCAGCTCCTCCATCTTTCGGTCAATCAAGGTCTTGCCTGTAGGGACAGAGAGAACGCCCCAGAGCTGACAAGAGCAAGGGTGGCCAAAAGGACACATAGCTGGGAACTGCCCCACCTTTGAAAGTCCTCAGGGAGTCCCATCCCACCATGCTGGCTCCCATCATCACCACTCACCAAAGGCGAAGATGGTGTCCCAGCTGTTCAAGTAGCGGTCCCAGTAGGGCAGCACCTTGCGGCTCCATCGGGGCAGGACGGTAGCAAAGATGGAGTTCTTGAACATGAGGTTGATGGAGTCAATGAAACGCTGGGTCTCGGTGGGGACCTGCTGCTTCAGGCACCCAATGCGAGTCTCGAAGAGGATATAGGAGATACCTGAGGGGGAAAGGCCTCATCCAGACTCCTGCGGGGATGGGAAGAACAGGGCAGGGTGGGGGAAAGGGGGAGGACCCCCCTACCTTCCAAGGCGAAGCGGTAGAGCAGGTTGGCCACATCCTCCACCAGCACCCCTGAGGGGCTGCGGCTCCGCTCGTCCCGAAGCCGCACCATCAAGTCCGACACCACCTCCCCGATGGCATCCGCGTACAGCACCGCCTCCGAGGGCTTCAGCAGCCGCTTGTTGAGAACCTGGCGCAGGCGGTACCAGCGCTCCCCTTCCCTGCGTGGGGACTGGGCTCAGTGCCAGGGGCATGGCCGTGCAGGGGACAGTGGCTGGCAGCAGTTTCCCAGTCCCTGGGGGTATNGCCCTTCTGCTTGTGGGGGAACATGTTGCTTGCAGGAGAGGGAACAATGCGAGCTGTCACCTGGGGAAGGGACAGGAGCCACATGCAACCTCACAAAGCACAGCCAGGGCAGGACTCACTCAGTAAAGGGTCCATAGGGCAGGCGCCGGGTGTCCCGGTGCTCCTTCCACAGGGCCATGTCACTCCGCATGGGGTACTTGCCCTCCTGCCGTAGCAGCTGCTCCAGCACCACTGGGCTCCCAATGTTAATGTTCTCATAATGCCCGAAGGTTGACTTCCAGATAGGGCCATAAATGCGTCGGGACATCAGCTGCGATGTACCAGAGCACAGGAGGGTGAAAGGGATGGGGCCAGCACTGCGGCAGGATCAGTCCCTCCCTGCCCCGACAATGTCCTGCGTGTGGCCAGCATGCCCTGCACCCATCCCAGGGACCCTTCAGCACCAGCTGGGCCCTAGCTCTGATGCCCCCAAGCTGGCACCATCCTTGAAGTACTCTGCAGGTGGCTTGGGCTGGTGCCTCCAGGCTCATATCCTCTGCCAGCACTAAGTGCACCAGGCACTGACCCCCAGCACAGGCTGTCACATCCCTCACCCACCCCAGAGATGTACAGCTGGCCTGGTGGGTCTCGTGGGCAAGCAAGACCAAGAGGGGACAGCAAGGACAGGGACAACTGCCAAGCACAGGGTTCTGCTGAAGTGCAGGGACATCACAGCAGCTGTCCATAGATTCAAGCCCCACTGCTTCCAGCATGGTGCCAGCCATGCTCTGCTCGACCTGGGGACAACAGTCCCTACGTGGGTCCTTGAACCCACCACCTGATAAGGGTGGTTAATGATCAGCGGTGGGAGGACAGGACTGGGCTGCTCTCAGGGCAGGCTGCCACCCCTGGGGCATGGCCGTGGGGCCATGGGCTCACAAGCCAGCTAGGGGACATCCACCAGCCCTCCTCTGGGCTCTGCTGGCCACAGATCCCCTCTCCTCAGCCTCACCCAAGGGTGACATGCTTGCCTCCTCACTGGGGAGCGCTGTGACCCCTGAGCGTATCCCTCAGGGGCAGCCGGGTACCCCTTTGCAAGTGGATCTGCACAGGGCCATGTCCAAGGGTGCTTTCCATCCCACCCAGGCACCACCAGAGCCTCTGTGGAGCAGGGACAAGCCCGGGGGGCTGTGGGGGACCTAGCTGGGAAGCCCTGGTACCCATTCCCTGCGGCTGCGGGGATGCACGTGGTACAATCTCCCTTGGTGACTGACTGCATCGCAGCCTGCGCCCGGATTCAGCTGGATTCGTCACCGCGGGGAGACATTCCTCGTGTGTGGTGGCGGGGAGGGGGGGAGGGATGGCCACCCCGGTGCTGCAGGCAGCTTGCCGGGTGAACACGCTGTGTGGGGCTGTGGGCAGCCATGGCCCAGGCTGAAGCCTGCCCACCGGTGTCTGCTGGTAGCTGGGACCCTGGGAGAGCAGGACTGGGAGAGCAAGGCTGATGCTGAAGCTGTCGGGATCCAAGGAAAGGCACCTCCAGGGCATGTGAGCATCTGTCCACTGAGCTGGACCATGCTTGGAGCCCCAAGGGCAGGAGGGAGCAGTGAGGAGCTCCCATGCTTGCTCCCTGAGACCCTACTGCCCTGTGACAGCCCCTTCTCCAAACAGCAGTGCCCAGTGCTCTGTGGTGCCAAGCAGGCCTGATCCTGCACGTTCCTCCCGGCCGGTCAGAGCTCCAGGGTGCTGGAAGATGCCACCTGGCTCGTGGCCAGCCAAACCCATCGGTTGCTTCATCCGACGTATGAGGAAGTGTTGACGGAAGAAAACAAACAACTCTGCCTGTCCCTCCCCTGCCTGTCCGGGTACCATCTGCCCAAACACCTGCCTGGCTGCCTGCCCTCCAAACCATGACCTCCTCTGTCTTGTCCTGCCCAGGTCAGCTCAGGCTGCCTGGGGATGCTGGGACCCCACGATCCACCCCCGAACCTTTGCCCTCGGCTGCCCGGCCGACTCAGGGGATGTTGGAGCAGCCCTGGGCTGGCAGGACCCTTCCGGGGCCACCCGATTCTCTGTGCTGCTCGCCCCAGCGGCACCCCACGGTGGAGGGGTGCTCCCCGCTGCCCAGCCCTTCCTCTCCTTTGCCCTGCCGCCCCCGCTCAACTCCCAGCCGTCACTTGTAGGCTGCTCCCCCCACTCCAGGAGCCTATCTCACCCTGCTCCCAGCACGCAATCACTCTCCCCCTCTCAAAGCCCCCTCTCCACGCACAGCACCCTCCCCGCAGCCCACCCAGGACCCCCTCCATCCCACGCACTCCTCTCAGCCCCCACACCTCCACGCCGCCGTGCAGGGTCCCCAGACACCCGCGCACCCCTACCCCTCCGCCGACCCCCCGGCCGGGCTGCCCCGGCGCACCTGGAGCCGGTGGGTGTGCAGCAGGTAGCCCCGCAGGAAGAGCCAGANGGAGCTGAGCATCGCGCAGCGGGTGCTGCGCACTGGGTACTAGCACCGGTACCGGCTTCTGCCCACTTACCGGGTGCTGCACAGCGGGGACTGGGCAGCGTGTAGCGGGCACCTTGTGCCAGCTACTGCACACCTGCTACCAGGCCATGGATACCGGCTACGGTATAACGGGTACCGGTTCTGGCACACCGGGTACCACGTGCTAGGTACCAGGAGCTGGCATCAGCAGCACTCGGTGCCACGTCCCAGATACTGGGTGCCACTGGCACTACTCAATGGCACCGTGCCCCAGGCAGCTCACAGCCAGCACTGGCACGATGTTGCAGGTACAACACCCTGGGCACAATGTAGCGTGCGTCACTGGCACTACTACCAACACTGGGTCCAGCATGCCAAGTGTGGCACATGGGCAGCACCAGGCAGGCAGTGGGCACCAGGCAGGCATCAGCCACTACGCGTCATGTGCTGGCACCAGCATTGCACACTGGCATGGGGTACAGCACCCCAGACCCTGCACACTCCACAGTGGCACCAGGCTCACTGCTGGGCCTGCTCTTCAGAGCTACTGCCACTCCTGGCCTGAGCTTTCCTGCCTTGCCTTGTCTCCTGCCTGTCATACCCCTGTCCCTGCCTTGTCCCCCTGCAGTGCAGGATGATGCCACAGGGAGCTGAGTCCAAACTGTCCCAGGGCTTCTCTCAGTGCTTCCCCTGGATGCTGCCAGCCAGCAGCCTAGATGGAGAGACCTTGGCGTGCCCAGTGTAACCGCTGGCAGCCCAAGTGGAGGTGGGTCTGACTTGTCATTGCACTGGGGAGAGCATGGTGCCAGCTCCCGCCTGACTTAGTGCAGGCCAAGCTGTCTAGCCTGCAAACAGGGTTCTGCTATGGTAGTGTCTGGGGCCATGAGTGCAGGGCATGTCCCCTCTGGCTAGCCTGTAATTGCCACCAGGTCCTGGGGCTGTTGGGCAGAGTACTGCTCTGCTCTGGTGTCACTTGTGGGGCAGCAGGCACCCTGCCTCTGGCTAGGACATCCCAGCACTGATCATTAACCACCCTTAACGAGCAGTGGGTTCAAGGTCCCGGACGGGGAGGATTTGTCTCCTGATGTCTCTCTCGGTCCTGCCTCACTAGGGGACAGGAGATGTCCCAGGCTGGTGCCAGATGTGCTCCTTGCCAGCAGGGCTGGGGCTGGAGGTTCAGAATTCTGGCACCCTTGTGCCTGCAGACACCCGTGAGGCTCCCCCGGGCTGGGACAGTCAAGTGTGAGCTCCTGCCGCCACCTCATGGCGGCTCACAGCCAGCTCTGCAGCTCGCCGTGCCCCAGCCGGGTCCAGAGCCGGGGGTAGTGGCAGAGCCCATACACCGGCCCTGCTCGGGGTGTGCCATCCTGGCACCCAGCCACCCTGTGGCTCTTGCTCCGGGTGGTAAGGGATGTCTCGGTCTCTCCCGGCCTGCTCTGTCCACGCTTCTCTTTGCTGGGGAGTGGGACCTTGCCACCTTTTTCAGGTTTTAAACCAAAACAGTAGTACTGCAGGAAGAGTAAAAAGTCTCTTTCCATCTTCCTCAGAAATCCATTTATATGTTGGACGGCTGCAATAAGGTCTTTCTGGAGCCTTCTCTTCTCCGGGCTGAACAATCCCAACTCTTTCAGCCTTTCTCCATAGAAGAGACTTTGCAGCCCTCTGACTGCTTTTGTGTCCCTCTTTTGGACCTCCTCAAGTCTTTCTTGTCCTGGGGACCCCAGAACTGGGTACACTACTCCAGGTGGAGTCTCATGAGAGTGGAGTGGAGAGGGAGAATCCCCTTCCGTGCCCTGCTGGCCACGCTTCTTGTTTCACAGCCCCACATACAATCAACTTTCTGGGCTACAAGCACACATTGATGGCCCGAGTCCACTTTTTAATGCATCAGTATCTCAAAGTCCTCCACAGAGCTGCTCTCCACCCACCCATGCGTCCATCTGTCCATCCATCCATCCCTCCCCCAGCTTGTACTGGTACCGGGATTGCCCCGACCCGGGTACAGGACCTCTCACACGGCCCTGTGGAAGCTGCACCATCGCAGCGGCTTCCCCGTCCGGTCTTCACAGCACCCCGTGGCCCGGCCGGGGCGGAGGGATGGGAGAGCGGGGGGGAGGCACCGTCAGCTCGGTACCTTCCAGCTCCAGGGGAAGCGGCTGGGCCATGACACATCCGCAGCTGGAAGATGCCGCGGGGAGCCGGGGACATCGCCAGCTCCCGGGAAGCCAGGAACCCCCAGTGTGGGGCCAGCCCTGGCCCTAGCTTGGTGACAAGCGGTGCAGAGGCAGAAGAGTGAATGCTGCATTTATCCATGACGGTGGGAAGGGTATCCTGGGGTGGCTGTGACTCCACTCCTCCCACAGCCATATCATCAGGTCCAACATCACCTCACCCCTTGGACCTGCAGGTGCAGGCGATGTGGGACCCCCTCACTGCTCTGCCCCTCTGCAAGGGGATCCTCAACCCACCCACCACATGCTGCTCATGGAGTGCTGCCCCCAATATGGAGGGTTCTGATTGCTGGGACAGAGTGACAGCTTCCTTATGTGACTTATGCAGTGTCCCCCAGGAGCTGGAAACTTTTCCCAGGGCTGCATCTGCTAATCCCCCTTTGCTCTCCCACAGCTGGGGGAGCAGGATGTCCCAGGGGATGGCATCCCCTGACTCACCCCCAGGAAAGCCCAGGCTGTGAGAAGGCTGAGCTCGGGGTCCCGGGAACTGTAAACAGCCCATTGCATTAAACTGGAGATGGCCCATCAAGCCAGCTGTGTGTCACCACACTGTCACTGTCTGAGTCATGAGCCATGCTGGGACCAGTGGAGCTGCACAGGGGGGACATGGAGAGATCCAGAAGGATGGGGACACATCCCAGGTCTGCAGCTTTGTCCTCTTCCAAATAGAAGGTTCAAGTGGGACCCTTTTGTCTTTCTAACAAAGCTTCCTATCCCCTCATTTCCCTCTGTCTGACCCCTCGAACCTGGACAGGGGCTTGGGGACAGCACACAGCTTTTGAAACAAGAGGTAAATCAACCAGCACAGTAGCATGTCCCTTTCCCCCCCGCCCCCCGCCCCGTAACATACAGCTCAGCACCCGGTGACCTCTGCTCTGAGCTCCCCTTGCTCCCTGTCCTGCAGGACCCTGGCAGGTCAGGACCTTTCCCCGAGGACGTGGGAGAGGACGCCAGAGTGAGCCCAGGGCTGTCGGCCTGTTATCACCGGAGACGGGAGGCAGCCCTGGGCTGCTCTCAAGTGGTCCGGGCTGATTAGTAACTTCAAGTGCCTACAGAGTTATTCTAAGTCAAGTAGGCATGAAGGGAGCTGAGCTGGGATGGGCAATACCAGTGCCGGGTTTTGCTGGGGTGTCCCCCATTGCCTCTGCTCCCTGCCAAGCCCTCCGAGGAGGTGAGGTTTCCCCCCCATTCCAGCCACTCTCCCTGTCTCTTACTCCTCCTGCAAAAGGCTGTTTGCTCCAGCCCAAAGCAAACCTGATTTTATCTCTCGACTCCAGTTCCTTTGGCTGTGGGCCACGCTTGATGCCTCCCACGCAGAACTTGTGAAGTCCATTTGGGGACCCGTGCACAGAGCGGGCTGTGTACGCTGCCACATGACATCATGTTTACTGCCTGCGGGGGACCAAGGACACCCCCTCCCAGTGGCATTGCTCCCAGCCCAAGCAATGCCTGTCCTTCCCATGGCCAGACAGACTGATGTGTGGGGAGCCAGAGGGAGCAGGACCAACCCCAGCGCTGTGCCTGCCCAGAGAAGGGTGGCTTCAGCTCTGCTGCACTGCAGGCAGGTCACTTCTGGCCTCAGTTTCCCCTCTGGGCTGTGGAGAGCAGATCCTGTGGTAGCAGTGAGGGTGAACTGCTGCAGTGGTGCAAGGTCAGACCCTCGAGCTGTTGCTCACCAAGAAAGACAAATTTTCTCCCTTTGGGACGTGGATGTTCTATTCCCTCCCAGGAAGAGCTGGGCCTTTTCTGCTGGTGCATGAAACTGAGGTTGTTGGGAAAGAGCAATCACACCCAGAGCCATAGCAACTCACTAAGGGCCATCCTTTCTTCCATCCATCCATCCATCCATCCATCCATCCATCCACACTTGCTTGCAGCTTTCTATCTCACAACCATCTCTCCATCCATCTACTGACCTGGCTTGTGCACTCACCCATCCATCCATCGACAAATGCATGCATCCCTCTTCCCATCCATCCCCACACTTACCTGCCCATCCCTCCAGCTAGCCACCCACCCATCCATCTATCCATTCTCCCATTCACCCCTCCATCCATCCGTCACCTCTCTGACAGTGGCTGAGTGATGTCAGGCCACCAAATAGCCCTTCTTGGCTGTGTGACCATGCGTCTGAGCATGTGTGTTTGGGACCTGCTGGCCATGCAGATGACAGGGATGTCCCAGGCTGTGCCCAGCTGTGGGGCTGGCCATGGGGCAGGGGCTGGGAGTGCTGGCTGGGGGGAGGCGGGGGACCCGTCTAATTTAAGAACAGGCCCCGCGGCCGCTGTCAGCGCCGGGCGGCTCTGATCTGGGGACAGGTCCTCATCAGCTCCGCTCGCCACCCACCAGCCCGACATGAAAGGGCTCTGTGCCCCGATAAGGCCCCAGACACTCAGCCCCGACTGTGGGCAGTGCCACGGCCGAGCCTGAGGAGACCCCCCAGTAGAGAGCCCTGTCATGGCTGTCCCCAAATTCACTGTCATCTCAGCACCATGGGGATTGTGTGTTTGCATTGGTCAGTCTGCCTCTGCTTTGGGCACTGGATTGTGCCCCGTGCCACTGCAAGCACCCACTGGTGACACAACCCTAGGGAGGACTCAGTCTCAGGCATCTCCCCGGCTGTCACCAGTCCCTCTGCCAGCCGTTACCCTGCAATGGAGTCCCCTGGCCTCGAGCGGCCACCGACGGGGACCATGTTGTTTTAATAAGATCATTGTCCTCCTGCTGTGAGGTCGCAACCCTAGGCTTATGACATCACAGCGCGCTGCCATGGAGATGCCGGGATGTCACAAACACAGCTCGATGACCTCACTGCAGGAGCAGGAGATGGGGCCAACCTGGGTTTGATCGCCAATGTCCTCGGGAATAAAGGAGGGGAGGGACGCTGGGAAAGTATGCGGCTGCTGAGCGCCGGGGTGTTTGGGTTGGAAATCGCCACGCTTTCCCCACAGCGGGAAGGGCCAGTTCCTTCCTCCCCCTGTCCGCTCCCTCCCAGCGGCCAGAACCCCCCCAGTCTTGCGGCTGAGGGGAGCTGGGGGAGTGGGGCACCCCCACCCCTGCCCTCGGGGCCACACAGTGGGAAGCAAGAGCCAGAGCTCAGTGCAGCACTGGGGCACCAGCTTAGGGGCAGAGGGGGGTCAGTGGAGGGAGGCTGCGTCCCCAAGCAGGATGGAGCACTCGGGGGGTGTTTTGTCTCAGGAGCAGTGTGGGGACTGCTGGGGATGCCCTGGCACAGGGCAAAGTGGGCTGGTGTTTGGGAGGAGGATGGGGTGTTTCCGCTTCCCCAAGGGAAGACAAAGCCATGCTGCTACACGGGAACATGATTCCCTGCCACAGCACCCTTGCAGCTGGTCCCTGCAGCACAGCACCCCTTGGCCCTGCCCAGCCACCCAACAGC
>VXBJ01007134.1:236030-255088 GCA_013400055.1 Nycticryphes semicollaris
CGCCTCCGTATCCCCCATCATTAATTTCCATCAGTGGCCAAGCAGGGCCAGGGCTGCCTGGAGGTGGCCGAGGAACACGGCGCTTTCCCCTGATAGCAAAAATAAATACATTAAAATTCTTGCAGGAGGCAGAAGAATGCGGGACGGCAGGAAAAAATTGTTTTATAATTTGTAATAACACAAAAGCTGGAGCAGGGGGGCGAGCTGCGAGAGGCAAGGGAAAGAAGAGACAAAGAATCAGCTGCAGCGGAGAAGGCTGCTTTAGGGTGGCAGTGGCTTCTCTGTTGCCCATAGCCCTGGCTCAGTGTCACCACTGTGCCTTATTCACTGAAGGATGTGGCCCCTTGGGTCCTATTGCAGAAAGGAGGGTGAGCAAGGCTGGTCCTGGAGCTGGGGGGAGCTGGCAATTACCCCCTCCTGCTGCTTAAGCAGGTCTCAGCATCTCCATGCCTCAGTTTGTCCCTTGCTAAAGGAGGATTTTTATGCAACTGGGAGAAAATCTGGGAAGCAAGGGTGAACCCCAGACACCCCCCTGGTTCCAGCCCCCCCTGGTACAGGCAGAAGGCAAGGATCCTGCTGTCACCCATCCCACCCCACCAACCCATCTCAAAGGGTTTTACCACAGGACCCAGGTGATGGGGTCTGTTCCCATACATGTGCTGGGGGCATCATGACCTCCCCCCCGGTCCCCCCACCCCAGGCCTCCTCCTGCCTCGCACGGAGCTGGGACGTGACAAGGCGAGTCGCTGTGCACCAGCCGCACCTGCTCACCGGGACGGGGCTCCCCCTCCTCCCGCTCCCCTCTTCGGGGCAAAATCAAAGGGATTTTTCTGCCCTTAGGAAATCAGATAAAGGCTCCTCACCTGCCCTGCGCCGCCTTTGCAAGGAGGCCGGGCGCTCGGGGCAGGGGGACAACAGGCACTTTCAACACGCCGGCAGATGAGCCATGTGTTGCAGCGAGCCGCCATGGAGCTCTGCCCGCAGGAGCTGGGGCCCCGGGCACGGTGTCAGCTGTCCCTGGCCTTGGCAGGGATGTCCCATCCCCAAGAGCAGCCTGTTACTGATTTCCCCCCTAGATTTGAGGCAATGGGGTTTCCGTAGGGCAGGAAGGTTTGGAGCTGGTGGGGAAAAAGACCCCTGGGGACTGGATGTTATGCAGCAGCCCAGATGCAATGCCCAGTTCAGGAAGGGTGCCTGTGTCCCCATGCTGCGGCCAGGACAGCTCAATCCTGGCCATCATGTCAGGGATGCAGACTGGTAGCCCAATCCCTGTGTGGAAGGGCAAGGAAGAAACCAATTGGAAACCTCCAAAGGTGCTGAGAGTCTCTTACCTCCTGCTCGCAGGAGAGAGAGGAGAACTGTGCCAAGTCATGGACAAAACCCAAGTTATTCCCCACCAAACACTGCTGCTGGGGAGTGAATGTGCCTGAGTGAAGGGGAGAAGCCGTTGATGATGCAGGCAAGGGGAGCACTGATGGGCAAGCTAGGGGTGAGAGGTGGGCAGGGGATGGGGGATGGCACTCTTCCAGGAAGGGGGACAGAGCCCAGATCTTCCCTGAAAGGAGGGGTGAAGCCAGCAGTGAGAGCGTTCTGCTTTGCCCATCAATGGTAGCAGACACCCTGTTTTAACCCCAGTGGTGTGGATGGGTGCTCCGCAGAGGTGGGTGCAGAGGTAGATCAGGGTCCCCCAAGGCAGCTGTCCCAGCCCCAGGATCCATGACCCTGATGTTGCAGGGCTGGGGAGCTGCTTCCTCAAGCTCTGCTGTGAGTCATGGATGGTGTGAGAGGAAGCAGAGACCCAGGGCCCTGGGAAACCATTCCCAGGGCTGCACAGGGGGGCAGAAAACTGTGATGGCAGCCTAGGGGCACTGGCTCCTCCTGTCCCTGGCTGCCCAGCTCTGGTTTGGCTCCTCGCTACCTCCCAGGACTCTCAGCTTCCTCCTGCCCCAGGCAGCTCCAGCTGCCCGCTGTGATCCAGTGCTGGGGGCTGTCTCCCTCCTTCGTCGTGGCTGCACCTGAGATGAGATCACTGTAAACAAGCCGACCCTCCCTGCACTCTTCTCCCTGTCTCTTTGCTCCTGGGGCTTGGTCCCACCTGCGTGTCCCCCTGCCCCAGGTCTGTCTCCCCAGAGGAGCTGGAGCTCAGTGCTGGAAAATGCTTGGTGGGGGTCATTCCTCCAGTGTCCCCAGGCAGGACAGACTGGTCTGAGGGCAGGCAGCTCCAGAGAGCCAGGCTTGTGCCAGACGGACCCAGTACACAGGCAGGGGCCATGCAGGGCTGTGCTGGGGGCACCAGGTTTGGGCAAGGCCATGCCAGGGATGTCAGGATTGGGCAGGAGAGCAGTGGGCAGGTGCCAGGGACATCGAGGCTGGGTCAAGTTTGCAGGGCCACACCAGGACCCTGAGTGGAGTCAGGCAGGGCTGTGCCAGGCACGGTGCCACAAGTGCTGCAGAGCTGAGCCGAGCCAGGCGGGGCCGCGCCAGGTCCCCGGGGCTGTGAGCGACAGGGCTGTGCCAGCCAGATCCCGCTAAAGTCGTGCGTGTCCAAGCTCAGTGGCAGGACACGGGGTCGGGCAGTCCGCGGCCACCATCCCGCTGCCGGACGTTGCCCGTGCCCACGTCGTGTCCGTGTCTGAGCGCCGGGAGCCGAGCTTGGCACCCAGGAGTCCCCCCGCCCGGCCCGCCCTGTCCGTCCCCCCGGGNCTCTGCCCCGCCAACATCATCGGGCTCTGGTGGTGAGTAGGACTTCTCGGGGTGGATGGCAGGAGGGTCCCTTGCACGCTGGGGACAGTTTCCCCACTCCAACTTGGGGATAGAGTCCCCTATGCCCAGGGCACCCCTTGGGTGGGGACTCACTGGCTAGCGGGATTCCAGCTTGGAGGCACCCCCACGCTGTCGGGGCTTGGGTGCACAAGTGTGTTGGGGGCAATAGGCTGGGGGTGACCCCAGGGGTACGGAGTACCCAGGTGCTGTAAAGAGAGCTGCAGCCTGACTCCCTGCACCCCAAGCCCGCAGCCTGGGAGGGTTGTGTGTCTGTGGGGCAGGGAAAGGGGGGCAGGGGCCTCCAGACCCCTCCAATAAGTCAACTTTAATTAAAAGCCTGAGGGTCCCTACGGTGTCCCCTCCTGAGTGGTGGTCTGGACGCGGCGGGGACAAAACCCCTGTTTGTAATGGTGCCTTCATCAAAGGCGGAGACGGTGCCTTGCAGGATACTGGAGGGGGTGGGGGATTCATTACAGGCACAGAGCTGGGACCCAGCCTTGGAAAGCCCAGGTATCTGTCGAAACATGAACTATTTAAATCTATTAAGAATTTCACCCAGCCTGTCTTTATCCGGTTTTAAGTGCTTAGATTCCAGCTCCCCGGCGTGCCGTCCGGGCTATCATTCATTATCTGAGGCTATTCGTCTCCACATTGTCACACTCATTTGACCCCTAAAATAAAGCTCTCCATAAGCCTTTCCCCTCCCAGTCCCCCGCCTGCCCGCCAGTGATTTATTCCGTGACTCCATCCCCTTCACTAGCCCTGGGTCCAGGGGTGCAGGGCAAAAGCGAGGGCTTGGTGGGTATAAATTGTGCCGTTATGGATGGTTTTACACCAGCTGACAGTTTGTCCCCAGAGTCCACACACTGTGCTTATTGCCAGGGAAGGAGTTAACGTGGGTCTGAGAGGGGCTTGCCTTAGGTTTTCACTAGAGAAGGGACAATGAGGTAGGGTGAGCCCTGGCTGGGGCAGGATGCATGCTGAGGGTCCCCTTGCTCCCCACCACCCGCCTCAGGGTAGCTGTGCCATCCCAGGGCACAGTTCATCCTGCTGATTTTTCCCTGGCTAATTCTCAGACCACTGCTCCACACGCATGACTGTCCTTTCAGCCCTCCACATTTTCTCTGTCCCATCCTCATCAATACCCACCTGGTAAGCCCCTCACGCCCAGGCTCATGCCTTGCACTCCCTCTCTGGGGGCACCAGTACCACCCTGCCCACTGCTGGAGCAGGCAGGGGTGAAGCAGGATCTCTCTTTGCTTTTGATTCAGGACTGGCAAGGGCAGGGTGCTGGGCTACCACTGCCCCTCATCGTGGCTGCATCTTGCTGCTGAGCCCAGGTCCTGCTGGTGCCATGACCGTGCTGTGCATGCGCTGGCAGCCCCAGCTTGGGGAGATTAGCAGGATTTGGCAGAGGAGTGTGAGGGGTCAAACTTGTTTTTGCTTCTTTTAAAAAAGAAGAAGAAAAGGAACCTTTAATTTAAGAATAATAACCCAGCTGCACACAGAGCGGCCAAATGCGCTGGGCAGCAGAGCAGCCACAGGGGGATCACCAGCACACACTCTGCTTCGCTCCGGAGCCAGCGAGCCAGGAGGAGGTGATGTGTGGATGAGGCCACCAGCACCACCAGTCGGACATGCCAGGTTTCAAGGGACGGGGCACTGGAGCAGCCGGGTGATTCACGATCTGTTTTTTCCCAGAGTTTAGGATCTCCGGCCCCCAGCTGAGATCATCCCTCATCTTCAGGGAGCTCTTCCCATGCAGGGCAGAGAGGTCTGGGCACTGCCCGGCCCTTTGAGCCAGCTCAAGATGGGCATCTGCCCACATGCCTGCTGCTGGTACCCATCCCCTCTGCCAGGTCTGAGCAGTGCTGGTGTCTGTGGGTTTTGCTTTTGGTGAGGAGTGGGGTGAGGGGTGCAGCCATGTGTTGCAGGAGCCATTCCTCCTGCAAGCCCCAGGGCTGCTGGTGGCATTGGTAGAGCTGTTCCTTACTGTCCCTGTCACTGATGCCTAGGGACCTTGGTGGCACGCATTTGCGTGTGCATCTCTGGGCACCTAGAGGTGCTCAGCCAAGGGGGAATGTTCTCCTGGGCAGGAAAGGAAGGCCTTTACCCACCCCCATCCCACCCTTTGGTGCACTGGTTGTGCAGTGGGGGAGGACACAGGGACTGCCTGTTTCTGGCACTTTTTGCTATGCTGGTGACAAAGTGTTTTGTGAGAGTGGCACAGTGGGGCACAGTGGGGCTGGGTGGCAGGGGACACAATCCCCAGCCCAGCCCAGCCACTTCTGGATGGTAATGTTGGGATCCCAGCACATGGCTGCATCTACAGAGAGAGGTTCAGGTGTGAAGTCTGAGCAGTGACACCTTGCTGATGACATTGCAGCCTGAGAAAGAGTGTCCTCATTGTGGTGGGATGTCCTCAGAAGGCTCAATGAAGATACAGTCACCCTTGTCCTATATCCCTGTGTCTGCCAGCTATGGTCAGCAACGATGGAGAAGATGTGTCATTCAGGTGCTGCTGGTCCCTTGGTTAGTGCCAGGCTGCAGGGAATAGGCTCGCTTTGTTCCAATCAGCCCTGTAAAATAATTTTCCCCCTCTTCCCTTCATCTTTTCATGATTCTCACCTGACTCCTTATGCAACAGCGATTCTTCCCTCAGCAGGACAGGTAGGGACTGCCTGGGGCTCCTGGGCTGGCCCAGAGGGTGCAGGGATGTGGGGCTGGCCAGCCTGGTGTCTCAGGAGCCCCGGGCAGGTTCAGAGCAGGATTTCAGCTGAGCAGGTTTGTGGTTGAGCTGTGGTCACAGGTATGGAGGCACTGTGGGGATGCGGGTGAGGAAAGTCAGGCTTCCCCAGTGGCCCCAGTGCCCATTGTCTCTCTCGGGACGTGGCTGAGAGCAGTTGGGAGGTGGAAGAGGGAGCAAGGGGCAGAACTATTCCAGGTGAGATGTTCTCTGCTCCAGCCGTGGGTCTTAGGGGACCTGGAAGGATGGACATCTGCCCAGGGAGGACTCATCTGCAGCACCTGTGGCTACACTCTTGTTTGACGGGGTTCTGGTACCGCGGTTCCTGAAGCCACTGGCCCCACCCTCCCTGACGCCACAACCCCCCAGGTGGGTTTCATGCATTGGTGGCCTCCTCTTCTCCTCCGCTGCCCCAAGCAGCACCCACACTGTGTGCAGCTTGTGAGGGCAGGCTGCTGGGCTGTAGGGCCCTGCCTGCGTGCCTTGGGGTGAGCATCATGAGTCACCCCTGGGCTCACTGACCCACAGCTACCACCCCACAGCCCCCCATGGCGCCTGGCAGACTGGGCTGTCTGGTTGTCCCGGGCATGCCCTCACCCCTGGAAGAGCACTGTGTGGGCAGAAAAGCACCTCCCAGTGCAGGAGTCCCTGCCTGGCAGCATCTTCCTGTTCCCTTTCTGGGAAAGCTGCTGACCCACTGGGTTGTTCAAAGGGCAAATATTTCCCTTCTGCTCTTTGAGATGGTACCAGCTCCAGAACTGGGCTAGTTGTGTCCTCCCCCAAAGACTGAACTTTCGCCCATGCCATCCCCCATCCCTGTTCCGGGTCACCTCCACTCTCCCACAGTGACACCCAGGCTGCCCAGCCCTGTCCTGTGCCTGGCCCAGGTTGGAGAGCTCAGCTGGGCTTTGCATCAGAGGCTTGACGCCTTCAAATCTTCTCCTTGTGCAGGAGGATGCTGGGCAGAGCTGGGCACACCTCAGTATTCACTCAGCTGTGGTCATGGACTTACAGGGTCCTACCACCACAAGAGGCACCCACACTTGGCCATACACTGGCCCAGCCTTCATGCCACCCCAGCTCCAGCCCCTGTGAACTCTTCATGAGGGCTGACCATCTTCTTCCTCACTACTGGTTGGCTCCCTGCAAACCAGGACTCCTCCTTCTCTCCTTGATCATGGTTCACTGGCAGGGGCCAGGAGAAGCCCTGCTCGACACCATCCCCATGTCTGAGGGGAAGATGGGGACTTGTGCTCGTCTCTTTGGTGTGTGATTTCGACTGGAACTGAGGAAGGACACAGTGACGAGGGGTGGGTGGACCCTGCTCTCCTCATCCCAACCCTTCTAGGGCTTGGAAATAGTTTTGGGACCGCTGCCTCTGCAGGCGTGTGCTCCCTTCATCCCCCTTGGTACCCACAACACAAGCTTGGGCAGCTCCTACCCGTGGGCACCTGGCCTCGACGTGACCCTGCAGCCAGCAGGTCCGTGGGTTGATGCCATGCCATGCCAAAGCCTCTTTCTTTTGGGTGGTTTCCCAGTTGTCTGCATCCCATCCTTGCCGAGGAGGTGTGAGGAAGAGGGCAGAGAAGGGGGTCCCCCTGCTCTCCCTGACTCATGGCATTTCCTGCTTCCTGGGTCCCCTCGGTGCTGCTTGGCAGCTGAGCCCTGGACATGCCCCTGAGGGCAGTGACTTGCTGCTTACTCACCACCACCCCCCCTTCCCCTCCATGATCCTCCTGCTCTGTTTTCCACACCCGACTGCCCTGGTTAGTAACCCCGCTCCAGCAGCACCCACACACCACCCTGGGTGAGGGGCCGGGCACCCGCTGCACACCCATGTGGGACAAAGGGATGCTGGATGTGTGAAAATTCATGTAAGTCCCCCCTTCAACCCTGTTTGCACAACTTGGAAAGAGGCAGGCTCCTGTCAGATCTGATTTCCTTACAGGGCTGTCACTGAGTGGGTGGGATGCAGGGTGACTTGTCCTCCTCAGAGATGGAGCTCAGCTCTCCAGGGCTGGTGTCCCGAAGTTCTCACCTCCCCAAGCAGGTGAAGAAGTGCCTGTGGGCTTGGGGTGATGGGCTGGGCACCATGGTATCCTGCATCGCCCTCCTGAGGGTGTCAAGGGGCTGGGATGGAGACCTGGATGCGAGGCGAGCAGTAGCAGAACAGCCAGGCAGCAGCACTCCATAGGGGCGGACCCAGACAGTCCCACAAGGAGCTGGCACGGTGCAACCATAGCCCTCCTTCAGGGTTTCAGGGCCATCAGGACCAAAGGAGGCATTTTTCCACCTGTGGTGTGGGTGCTGTTTGTGAAGGCTGACCATCCTCTTCCTTGTCACTGACTCCCTGGCAAACCAGAACGCCTCTGTCTCCCCTTGATCACGGTTCGCTGGCAGGGGCCAGGAAACCCTGGTCCACACCATCCCCATGTCTGAGGGGGAAAAGGGGACGTGTACCAGACTCCGTGGTCTGTGATTTCAGCTGGATACTGGAGGCTCCATGGCCATGATCTGAAGCAGAAAAGCTGGTTATGGCTTTTAGGAGTCCCCAGCTCTGTCTCAGCAGGGACAGCATCCAGAGCTCAGGGATTACATCAGAAGTGCCAGTGACTCCTGTTTCTTGTGTGTCACCTGGACTGGGCTCAGGCTGCAGCTCCGGCAGCCAAAGGGGTGCCAATGGTTGGTTGGTGGTAGGTTGCAGCTCCTCTTCTGTGCCTCAGATTCCCTTTTCAGCAACAGAAGTTGTTTCCCTGGCACAGGGGAATTACAGTGGAAAGTGGCTTTTGGGGCAAGGTGGCAGCGACGTGGTGGCAATTCTGGCAGCAGGCGAAGGGTGCCGGGGCCAGACAGGAGGGATGCTGCCGAAGTGTCGAGCTGGACAGGGGCTGCTGGGCAGGAGGTGGTGGTGGGGGAGCCAAGATGCCCCGGGCGAGCTGGGGGGAGCTTGGCTGGCGACCTGGTTCCTTCACCAGGGCAGGGGGAGGAGTGCCCGGCGGCAGAGGTGGGGCACCTTAATTGTAGATGCGGGAGGCCTTGGAGCAGGACAAGCTCAGGCAGATCTGGGCCCCGCGCCGCAGCCCTTGCCAAAGCGGTAGCAGTTTGGCAGCATTTTTCTTGCCCTTGTCTCCCCCCCTCCCCAAACCCTCCAAAGCAAAACAGCTCTCGGGCTCCCGGCAGCCTCCCCGCGCCAGAAAGCGGAGCCCAGCGGAAATTAATATCATGCTGGACTTAGGAAACCCACCCCACGCCTCGTCGGCATGGCCGGTGAGCTCCCTCTGGCCTTGCCACTGCCTAGGCCATGGGTGGGGACCCCCGCTGTGCCGGCGAGTTGCCCATCGCCCCCAAGCCCCCCGGGGCTCAGCTCTTCTTCCCAGCCTGATCTGGCGGGCTGGGGTGAGCCGCAGTTCAACATTTGATCTGATGGCCTCGGGGGGCTGGCGCATCGTTTTTATACGAGTACAAAGAGTCATCTCTTAATGAAAGTCCCGTCTTGGCTCCCCTTCTTCCCCCACCCCACTGCAGCAGGCGGCCAAACCTCCGCCGTCCCAGCGGGGACATTGAGAGCCCACAGTCCCAAAGGAAGGTGAGCTCAGAGCCCGGCATGGAGGCATGAATCCCCTTTGTGGGATGGGACTGGACAGGCTCACTGGTGGCTTTCTACATGGGCTTCAGTTCTCCCACGGCCCCTTGATGCTTCCCCAGCTGCCCCATTCCTTTGCAGAAATGCTCATGCATCACACAGAGGGATGCTCATGCAAAAGAAAAGTAACCTGAGGGCAAAAAAGGGAAATGAGTGCTCCCAGAAGCAGTGTGGCTTGCCTCAGTTTCCTTGCTGGATGTCACCTTTCCAGGCTGCACCTCTTGGTTGAGGTGCAGCATAAGATCTCCTTTTCCAGGCTGTGTGAGAGGGCACATCCTCCCCAAACCCAGCTGGGGCTCAATTGGCAGGAAATGTGGGCAGCTTGGGAGCCTGACATGGGGCAGGGGACTCTGGCAGGACCTCAGGCTTCAAACAAGGGATTCAGAGCAGGTTTGCACTGGGGCAGGTTGGCAAGTGAAGTCCTGCAGCCTTGTATTCCTAACACAGCACCCCAGCTGCGTGAGAGTGAAAAGGAAACCCAGAACATAGTTAAACACTGAGATCCAGCTTGTGATTTTCGAGCCCCTGGGGCTTGGCCAGACTATAAAGGTCTGGGTTTGGAAGCTGCAGTGCAGCTGGTGCTCCCCAGTGAGCAGGGCTGCTGGCAGCATGGGCTGCCTGGGGTGATGCTCCCCAGGGGACCCCAGGGCACATGTCCCCACAGTCCTCGTTCATCCACAAAGTGTTGGAGGATGCTGAGTCCAGCCCTGGGATCTTGTGGGCATCCACAGTCAGGAAACTGATGTTATTAAGGAGGACAAGCTCTGAGCCCACAGGAGTGGTGCTGGAGGCCAGGGGTTGCTGAGTGGGGCTATTTTTTGGGCATGCTAAATTTGGGTGGCCCACAGCCACAAAGTCTCTGTGCCATGGGATAGGTGGTGTAGGCGGGTGGCCGTCAGCACGGCATGGCTGCCCTCTGCCTGCTGTGGCTCCAGCATTGCCTGGGGCAGAGCTGGAGCATTGCCCGCCTCGGCACGGGGCATGGCACCATCAGTCTGCGCAGCTGCAGGAGCTGTGCCATGGAGGGTACTCCGGGCAAAACATGTGGGGAGAGTACAGGAGTTTCTGTAGCCAGCGGCACACCGAGGAGTGCGGCTTCGTGCTCAGACTTTGCCTCCCAGCCTGGAGAGCCAGGCAACCTCACTCCAGCTGTGCTGGCAAGGGGGAGCCGTCTCTGGCACTGAACCAGCTGAGACTTGCCCTCCCGTGCTGGCATCGGCAGGGCTGGCGATGCCACCTGCATCCCTCCCTCATGCGCCCGCGCCTGCCTGAGGCTCCCTTCCCCTGGGGCCAGTGCCTGGGCAAGGGGAGGCGAGCATGGGAGCCTGGCCAGCAGCCAAGGGACTTTATCACCTGCAAGGTCACTCAGCTCATCTCCCACAGGGTAAAGCAGCGAACCTCCCGGGAGAGTGGGAGGCACACCAAGAGAGCTGGCTGGGCTCCCCGCTGTGCCCACGGGCTCCAGGAGCTGCAGCTGCACCAGGTATCAGTCACACAGTGATGCCAGGGCTGTGCTGGGGTCAGTGCCAGACCCAAAGAGCAGGTGCTGAGCAGCACAGCATCTCTGTCACCTCCCATTGGAGATGCAGCCATCACCCCCAGGGATGTCCCAAGGGCTTTGGGGTGTAGAGTGGCATGTGCCAGCATCTTCTAGCCAGCCCCACAGCTGGGCATATCCCCTGTTCCCCAACTGGCTGGGCAGGGCAAGGTGTCCCCTGGGTGCTGGCACACAGGTTTCACCCATACCTTTTGCTCTGCCCTCCCTGCAAATTCCTCCCTCTCCCCTTGTCACCCAGGCTCAGTGCTGAGCTGGCACTGCCCCACAGCCCCGCTCTGTCCCTGGGAGCATGACTGGCCATGCCACCCTGGTATTCCCTTGGCTCGGGTGCTGGTTTTGCTCTGCTCGCTGTCCCTCCTGCAGGGCAGTGGGGAGCCCCCTGGTCATGGACCCCAACAGCATCTGCCGCAAGACGAAGCGGCTGGCAGGGAAGCAGGCGGAGCTGTGCCAGCTGGAGCCGGAGATCGTGCAGGAGGTGGCCAAGGGCACCAAGCTGGGCGTCCGTGAGTGCCAGTACCAATTCCGCTTCCGCCGCTGGAACTGCACCAGCCACAGCAAGTACTTCGGCAAGATCCTGCAGCAGGGTAAGGCCAGTGCTTCCTTGGCTTCCCGTGTCCCAAAAAGCAAACCACAGCCTCCGGCTGCCTGGCCACGCACCTCCCCAGGACTCCGGGAGCAGAGTCTGGGTGTGCAAACCTCTGTGTGTGTGTGTGTCCGTGTCTGTAAATGTACAGGGGCTTTCTCAGTGCTCCCCAGTGCAGTCATGATGAGGTTTTACTGCTGGGACATGTCTCCCTGTGTTGTAATGAAGCAATTACCGATGCTCCCAGACAGCACGGGGCTTCACAAAGCCCAAGAATGCACCCTCGTCTGGCAGTGATTTACTGCTCCCCCGGGACCCCAGGGTGTGCTGGGGGAAGGGGCCTGGGTGGGAGGCAGCGCACATCCACTGGGAGCTGCCCCTCACCCCATGGGTGCCCTGCAACTCTCTCCTCCCAACCTTGCAGGGTGCAGAGGGAAGGAGTGCTCACCCCCCTTCCCTACATTGCTGGGTAGGCACCCTGATGTCACCCCGAGGGACAGGGGTGGGGTGGCAGGGAGGGATGGGCAGGTCCCAGCTGGTTGGATGCAGTGGTCCAAGCCCAGCCCAGCTGCACCAAAGCCAGAGCAGGGGCAGAGATATGGGTCACCCGTGAGTTTGTAAGGGATGGGGAATCCCTGTCATCCTCCCCAGGGAGAAGGGCTGGGCTGGGTAGGGAAGGGGAGGATACTTGAAGCACCTTGGGCAGGGAGGGCACTTAGAGGGTGGTGAATTTAGTCCTGCCCCTGTTCCTATGTTGGGCCCTGTGCCGAGGATGATGAAGATGCTGGAGCAAGTCCCAGCCTCCTTGGCCATCACCTCTCCCACTGGTGCATCCACCAGGCCAAGGCAGAGTGGGGCATGCCCTTGGGCCCTGCAAGGGGGTAGGGGTGGCAGTGCCTTGACATTGAAGCTTTGCTGTTTTCCTCCCCACTGGAGACACTGGCAAGGGCAGAGCACCCTGGGCACCTGGCGACACTGCAGCACTGTTGGAGGGCAGAGGTGGGGCCCTGAGGGAGACACCAGCCTATGGCGGGGAGACAAGCTCATTTAAAGAACTTATTTGCAAGTGTGGGTTGCCCCAGCCACAGTATATTCAGCTGGGGACAGAAAGGCAGGTCATTCCTGCCTCTGGAGTCACCTATTTTCAGACTGTCCTGGTGGTAAGGGAGGTGGGATCTGTGCCAGGCAGGAATCTGGGTTGGCAGCAGGATGGTGCCGGGATGCCAGGGCCAGACCAGGTAGTGAGTGGGTGATGCTGGTGGATGGGCTGTCGGGTACCTGGGGCAGCTTGGGTTGGAAGAGACACAGGCACTTCAGGCATGGGGATGTCATCACGCTCTGGCCCAGCCTTGCTGCTGGGGCAGTGGAGAAGGGCAATGTCCTGGCTACGGTGGTGGGTTTGGGAGCCCCTGGCACTCTGAGAATGTGCCACATCACAGCAAGGGACACGGAGGTCCCCAGGGCTGCATCACAGGTGCAAAACCAGAGACCTCACTCCATGCTGAGAGATGCCAGCAGGCACCACCCTCCCTGTAAACCTGCAGGGATTGTACAAGCTATCCCAGAACTTTTGGGGTTCCCAGGTGCCATCCAACAGCCTCCTCTTTCCAAGGATGCCACAGGGAGCTCTAATTCCTGGCCATGGCCACCCTGGCACAGTAATGGCCGTTACCCCTTTCCTCCCTGCTGCCTGTGCCAGGCCTGGCATGCCAGGGCAGGCTGGCTTGGGGGCAGCCACGTGTCTGGAGAAGCTGTCAGAGGAGCGGCAACCCCTGGGGCCCTGGCTGGCAGGGTGGCACGGGGAGCTCTGCCAGCTGCCGGCTGCTTGCTGAGGGCTCTGCCAGCCCCATGTGGGAGCAGGTGGGTGGGTGGTCGTGTGGCTCAGTGTGGGCAGGAGGGCCAGGGCAGGGGAAACCTGTCCCCAGGGTGGCACTGCTGGCAAGGCACCAGTGTGCCCAGTCCCTATCAACACCAGTGGGAATAAAGTGCTGTGTGGGCTTGTGGAGGAGCTGCTCATGGAGCTGGTGCCCAGGAGCAGCCCCAAGTCAGTCCTGGAGATGGAGGGATGGGGCACCCCCTGAAACACGACCCTGGGCTAGCCCTGCCCTGGCATTTGCGTGGGCAAGATTTTGCCTGGCATGGAAGTCCAGTGGGGTGGGGAGGGCATGGGAGCCCCCCAAGCAGGCGCCGTGTTCCCGCTGCCAGAATCCCCCGCTGGCTGCGGCTGCGAGCGGCAGGTCCGGACAGGGGAAGGATGCTTGGAATTCGTGTCCCGGAGCAGAGAGAGACAGGAGCAAATACTAATAATAAATAATCCTGCAGGGTGGAGGCTGTGCTGGCGGAGGGAGGGGGGCAGGCAGCACCCCGTGGCAAAACGGGTATGGAGGAGAGCGGGCAGCACAGCTTCATCGCTGTCACCTTGCAGAGGGGTGAGTGGCACCCTTGGTGTCCCTTGCAGCACCTCTCTCCAGGTGCCAGCTTGCAGCAGGGGAGGGTTTTTTTTACTGCTGGGAGGGACATTGCAGGGCGGTGTGAGGAAGCTGTGGGTACCACCTGGTCACCTGGGACCTCCCTGCCTGCAGCCAGCACCATCTCGCTGAGCTTCCCTCTTTCCTATGGGCCAGCCCCCAGCTTTGCAAGGGGAAGCAGGAGATTTGTTGCCCCTAGAACCCTACAGCTCAGGTGGAGGCACCCTTGCAGGACCTGGCCATCCCCTAAATTCTGCCTTTCTGCTTGCTGGAGACAGATCCTGCCCCAGGCAGCTCCCTCCAGGGTGGGTGCATGTCCCAGAGAACAGCACAGAAGGGGTAAGGGGGAGGAGGAGAGCTCTGAGCACCCATTCGGTGTCAGTGCGGGGCTGCTTTGCTCGCAGAGTCTTTGCCAGAGCTGATTCTGCATCCTGGCCCTGGCTGTTCCCTTGCAGATATACGGGAGACAGCCTTCGTGTACGCCATCACGGCGGCTGGGGTGAGCCACGCCATCACTCAGGCCTGCAGCATGGGTGAGCTGCTGCAGTGCGGCTGCGAGCTGACACGGAGCCGGGCTCCCCCCTCGCCCACCGTGGGTTCGGGCGCTGAGGGCACAGCCTGGGAATGGGGGGGCTGTGGGGACGACGTGCAGTTCGGCTACGAGAAATCCCAGCAGTTCATGGATGCCAAGAGCAAGAAAGGCAAAAATGACATCCGGGCTCTCATCGACCTGCACAACAACGAAGCCGGGCGCTTGGTAAGGCCCCCACGCTCCCTGCCCTCTGCAAGCATCACCCCCCCATGTCCCTAACCTGCACAACCCTCCACCTTTATGTCCTCCAAGCCATGTACCTGCACCAACTTTGGGTGAAATATGGACCAACATCTTCCAGGAGCCCTTTACAGGTGCTTTGGAAAACCCCCTGTGGCCCCCTCCAGCACCCTCCCCCCACCCCGGGCCAGGGCAGCACGAAGAAGGAGGGTTTTGGCGGGGGATGCTGGGCAGGGATGTGGGGGACCAAGGGGGGAGCTGAGCATCGCCATCTCTTCCCCAGGCAGTGCGCAGCTACATGAGGACAGAATGCAAATGCCACGGGCTGTCAGGCTCCTGCACCCTGCGGACCTGCTGGAGGAAGATGCCCCATTTCCGCGAGGTGGGGGACCGCCTGCTGGAGCGCTTCAATGGGGCTTTCAAGGTGATGGGGGGCAACGATGGGAAAACCCTCATCCCCGTGGGTGACAACATCAAGCCGCCTGACAAGCAGGACCTCATCTACTCGGCCGACTCGCCCGATTTCTGCTCGGCAAACCGTAAGACGGGCTCGCTGGGCACCCGGGGCCGCGTCTGCAACAGCACGGCCATGGACACCAGTGGGTGCGACCTGCTGTGCTGCGGGAGGGGGCACCGGGACGAGACGGTTGTCCTGGAGGAGAACTGCCTCTGCCGCTTCCACTGGTGCTGCGTGGTGCAGTGTCGCAAGTGCTCCGTCCGTCAGGAGCTCAGTCTCTGCGTCTGACGCCCCGGGGGTCAGGTGAGGACAATTTAGGGGGGCCACCCCCAGGGTCACACTACCTGTGTGCCCCTGCCCCCCGGGACAGATACAGGCTGAGCCGGTGGCAGGGATGGTAAGGGTGAGCCCAGATCTGCACCCCAGGGAATCTCCTGGCTTCTCCAGGGGACAGTGTGAGGCTGTTTGGCACCCCCACGACCCCTGCCATGGGGGCTGCAGGCGCAGAACTGCCACTAATAAAGCTATTTAAAGCTGGTGTGCTGCAGCGCTTCCTGGGGAGGGCTGGGAAGTGCTGACCGACGTACTGGGAAGGGACCGCCTGGAGACCTGTCCTGTTCCAGCCGTTGGTCCCAATCAGCCAGACTCCCTCCAGCCTCCTGTTTGTGCTTGCCATGCTGGGACCTGGGGCAGAGCCTGGCTCATCTTTCATCCACTCTTTGCTCTTCTCCACCGTGTAGAACCAGGAGACGAATGTGGACGAGGGTGAGCTCCCTCCTGCCCTGCTCCTCACCCTTTGCAGGGTGTGCTCTCCTCCTGTCATCCATGGCCACCATCATTTAGAGATGACAGTTTGTGTCCTGCCATGACCTGACCTGTGATATTGGTGATGAACTGCAGTCCATGGTCCCCTCCACTCACCCCTCATGCAGGAGGTATGGCTAGCTGCCCTGACACCATTGTGATGGGCTGTGAGTTTCCTGAAGGAGTCTTCTCTTCTTTTCATACATCTTCAGCCACCCTCACTGCAGTCTCCGCCGTGATGCCTGGCATAGAGAAGCCCTGCGTGGCGCTGGCACTGTCATCTTGGTGGCATGCAAGGCATTCACTTGGCCTGCTGTGGGCCACGTGCAGCCTCACCTGGCCGGCATGGTGCCAGGCATGTCTTGGTAACCTGATAATCCTGTGCCCCTCGTGGGCAAACACAGGGTGAGGAGCAGCCCACCTGGCTGCCCAGCTGGGCAGGCTGCCATCCCTCTGCTCCAGAGGCTCCAGGAGGTCACTGAGGGGGGTCCCTCACATGCTGCAGAGCGCCCATGGGAGCTGCCTTCTCCAGCCTTCCTCAGCATGGGGGTTTAGTTAACTGCAGAGGGGAACTGTTTGGCTGGCAATGCCACACTGGGCAACAAAGCCCCCGAGGGATGTCAGCAGAGCCAGAGCCTGGGCAGAGAGGTTCATGCTCCTGCTGCTGTAGCAACACACGGCATGGGGGGCTTTGCCTGTCCAGCCCCCTGCAAAAGAGCTACCAGGGCTCTCAGCTAAGGCAGGCAATGCCCCATGTGCTGAGTACTGCCAGGAGCAGAGCTTGCATCACTGGGCATGCTGCAGGGCAAGAGGAGGGGAGCAGTGGAGTGACACCCACCAGTG
Source organism: Nycticryphes semicollaris (assembly GCA_013400055.1). NCBI lineage: Eukaryota > Metazoa > Chordata > Aves > Charadriiformes > Rostratulidae > Nycticryphes > Nycticryphes semicollaris. The sequence goes on from VXBJ01007134.1 coordinate 252,668, forward strand.
GGTCCCTCCTTACCCACCCGCAGGCAACCAGAGGGGAAGGGCAGGGGAAGCAGGGTGCTGGTGAACCATTAACTTGGCTTAGCGAGCGCTGGGGTGGCAGCCTCCAAATGTGTCAGCTGTGGCTTTGCAGCTGGAAATTCCCTCCTGGCTTGCCCATGGCAGTGCTGGGAGAGGGGAGGCACATGGGGCTCCTGGGAACTCCTGGCCACCTGCCCGCTCCTGGGAACACATGGGTGGGTGTGAGTGGGGCTGGGTGGGTGCCGGTGAAGGTACCTGTGCATGCAAGCACCTCGGCGTGGGTGTGTGTACGCGTGCAGGTAACACGTCTCTTATTGTTTGTGACCATACATGTGCGTGTGAGTTTGTGTGCACACCCATCTTTGCGTGTGTGAGCCCTGTGTGGGTGTGTAAAGAAGTTGACTTGTGTGTCTTCCTGTATGTCTATAAATACACGGCAAATTGTCAGCGTGTGTGTGCTGGGGACACCGTCCCTGTGTGTGCCTGTGTGCAAGCATGTTTGTTTGCACGTGTTTTACTGTGTTTGTGCAGGTGTGTCTGGGACAGGGAGGACATGTGTGTGTGCAGGAGGGCCCTGGAGGAGGGGAGCTGGGGAGATGGAGGGTCTGTGTGCTGGGAGATGTGAGCACCCATTTTGGAGGCTGAGCAGGTTCCTTGGAATTAGAAACACTGGAGCACACCTCAAGCCCTGGGTTGCCTATCAGGGGAACTCAGTTCAGGCAAGTTATATGAAACTTTGGGTCACCCCTTCTCTCCCCTGGAGCCATCCCAGGCTGAGGCCAGTTATACTGGGAATCTCTCTGGGAGATATCAGAGTGTGTTGGTTGAGCCCAGTAGAGCTCCCTCCCAGCTCTGTCCTTCAGCAAGCTCCTTCTCTGGAAACTGCCTCAGTTTCCCCACAATGGACTGCTTTCATGCTCCTGGCTTCAGAAACATGGATCAGGAGAGCTGAATCATGGATAAACCCTGGGGAAGACAGGTAGTTCTTGTGAGCAGGGCGTCTGACCTGTGTTCTCTCTGCTATTTCCCCAAATATCAGCTTCTGAAGACTGGAGACCACAAAAGCCAAAAATGTGGAGGGAGAAGAGGCTGAAGAATGGAGCTAGTGCAGGAACAAGGGGTTCACGCTTGGAGAGAGGCACATGGCCACCAGTTTTGGGGTGACGCCTCTGCACTTCCAGGATATCTCCAAGTGCCCTGCCCAGCTGTGAAGGAGCTGCCAGCTCCCTGTCACTGTTCCTTCATGGCCCTGATCTGGCAGAAATCCATTCCCTTGATAACCAGGAGAAACCCTGGCACAGGCAGTTGATGCTGGCAGCCAGGCAGGATCTGTACCTGGCCCTGGGGTCTGGAAAGGTCTGAACAGCCAGCAGAGCCACCCCAGCAACTTCCTGGCTCCCCAAGCCCTCTAGCAGTCCTCCCAGTGTCTCTGACCTCCAGGAGCTCCCCAAGATCTCCCTATCCACTAGGACCCTATCCCAGACTCTTAGAAGAACCCTAGGAGTTTCCAGGAAGCCCTAGTGCCCCAGGTCCCCAGCAGCGCCCCGGGAGCCTCCCAGACTCCTAGAAGACCCCCAGCTCTCCAGACCCTCTAAGATCCCGATAGAACTCCTGAAAAGCTCGCAGCTTCCAGCCCGGGACGGGGTGGGGGCCGCAGCATCCTCGCTGTCACCGTGGTAACCCGGGATGCGGGGCGGGGCCGTCGGTGTGGTACAGGGCGGCCGCCAGGGGGCGCTGCCGCTCGGCACGGCACGGCANTGCTTAGGTAGCTGTACACTCCTGTCACGTGTGCATGGGGTTGTATATTTATGGGATTGTGCTTGGGAGGGAGTGTGCATGTGTGTATGTATGAGCCCCCGATTCCCTCCCAAACTCTCGGCCCCATGCTCTTGGGGGCAGTGGCTTGGGCAGGATCCAGCTCTGGGGGGCTGGTGTGAGCCAGGGGTGCACAAGGGGTGGCTGTGGGGGTGCCATGTGTAGCTGCGGAGTCTGGGGGTGTAGCCATACATGTGCGTGTGTAGCCCAGATCTCTGGTGCCGGGCAGTTTACATTGCAAAACTTGCAGGATCTTCCCAAGGGAAAAAAAGGAAGTTTATACTATTTGGTTTTAAAAAAAAAAAAAAAGNACAGGGCGTCCGCCAGGGGGCGCTGCCGCTCGGCACGGCAGGGCACGGGTGGGCGGGAAGGACCCGCCGAGGGGGCCGCTGGAGGGATCCGGGGGAGCCATGGGGGGTGTGCGTGGGGGAACACTGAGAGTGGGTATGGGGGATTGTGTGGGGGTGCATGAGGGTGGGCATAGGGGTGTCCGGGTGTGTGTGTGTGTGGGAAGCATGGTGGGGGGTGGGGTGGAAGGGTGGGGGGTACAGGGAGAGGGATGGGGATGCCCGGAGCGTTTGCGTGGGG